>JAINUT010002134.1:0-171000 GCA_020205555.1 Panax stipuleanatus
CACACTGTGCCTGGCTCACACAAATCACGAATCACTTGATCTAGGTCAGTTCCCAACCTCTCTGCCTCGACCCAGTTCACCTGTCCGGCTGGGACTGATGACAAACCTAAAACCTCCGAATGGCAGCTGGGCTGTAATCAATGGTGTGGCCCCACACAAAGATTTTGGCCACTATGCGTGATTTTAAGCGTTGGCATAGAATTCTTGACCAAAGCCAACATCGGCGGCGGCGTTGCACAATATACCTTGCCACCCCATCTCTCGGATCATGGCTCGCATGTCCCCATCCTCCTTTGTCGATTTCAAAACCCTGCTCCTTGAAACTGTTTTGGCCGCAATTCGTAGTACTCGATTTAGGCCTCGATAATTGATGAATTTAGTCAAATTGACGATGATGTCATCGTCCGAGGCACTGTGACGGCGAACCGGCTGCGAAGCGGAATCGGAAAGCGACGGATCGAGAATGCTTGGACCCATTGTGATTTTCAACAAATACGCTTTCAAACCCTAGATTAGATGAATTTCACACATAACCCCCAAACTTGAATCTCGGATATTTGGTAGTGCAGCCCTTGTGTCTGAAAATCTCTGCAACTATAAGCAAACCCTAATTTCCTAATTTTTGTAAACTCTAAAAAGCCACAACTCGAACCCTAATGTCGCAGAACTGGATTGAACGTGATGGTATGGGACCGGTATGCTAGTTTTAGATGGTGAAGAGATGGAGAGGCTGAGAATGGTAGTGGATTTAGTGCTTAATTATGAGATATATGATGGGTAGTGGAGGAGGTAGGGTCAACAGTATAGTTGAGAGAGAAAGACTCGTGTATTGTGAGGGGTAAAGCCGATTACAAATAGATATAGGATTGAAGGGAAGGAACCGTTTAAAAAAATTCAGTCTGCATGTGCCTGGGGTTTGCGCGGGCACGCCAGCTTAACCCTTGCTGGATGCGCGGCCAACGCTGGCTGAGATCTTGCCAAATTGTCTGTTTTTCTGCAGCACCTCACTACAGAGAAGGCTCAAGAAGCAATTTGAAACATTTGATTTTCCTGCACACTTATCAATCAAAAATATTATATAGCTTGATTCCATAACACAAAAAAAAAGCATAAGTAAGATGTATGTACTGTCAAATCCCTCGCAATGCTATATATGTGAATCAATTCTATGTGAATTTCCAAAATTTTTGCTATAGGCTTATATGCAATGTGTCTAACATGTCAAACATATGTTCAACGAGTTTCCAATCACAAAAATCTGTGCAATTATGCCTAAGTTCAAAAATGTAGGCAATGATCGTTCAAATCCAATGATATGTATAATGAGTTTCTAACTCCCAAAATATATGCAACACGCCTAAAGTTCAAAATGTAGGCAATGAGCATCCTAACACCACAATGTTAAAAAGTGACTTTTGCAATGCTTATTAAACAAGGGAAGAGAAATGTAGAGATTAGTAACCAGAATTAAACCTGAGAGAGATATATCTAGAAATGCGATGCAAGAATTAAACAAAGGGAGAGATAGAGATAATGGGGTGCCTCCATCAAGCGCTGTTTACAGTCCATAAGCTAGACTCTGTCCAATTCGGTTAAGTGGTGGAGAAGATCGAGGCAACCTTCTCTCGATTCACCTCGCCGCCAAGTAAATGCTTTAGTCTTTGTTCCGTTCACCTTAAATGGCTTGTCCGTGTATTGATCATAGATTCTACAGCGCCATGTGGGAATACATTTTCACCGTAACTAGGCCCGACCATCTGATTTTAGCTTCCCCGGAAGGTCTAAGACGAGAATTATTAGTAACATGCCTGCCCTGGCTCATACTCTCTCCATAATCATTCATCATGCCACCTTTTGACATTCTCCTTATAATAGCTTTGAGTTCTCATAAGATTGCAATCTAAACTCGTCAAGCTCATTAAGCTAGAGAAGTCTTTTCTCCCCCGTAGCATGTAAATTAAAATTAAACTTCTTGATGGCCCAGTAGGCCTTATGCTCAAGCTTCATGGGGAGGTGGCAGGCCTTCCCGTATACAAGCTGGTATGGGACATCCCCAATGGCGTTTTATAAGCTGTCCTATAGGCCCACACCGCATCGTCTAACTTGAGGGACCATCTTTTCGTTTGGGATTCACTATCTTTTCCAATATCCTCTTTACCTCACGATTAGATACCTCTGCCTGGCCATTTGTCTGGGGTGGTAAACAGTAGCAATACGATGATTTTACCCCATATTTGGAGGAGCGCAGAAAATTGACGATTGCAAAAGTGTGTACCCTCATCCCTGATGATTGCTCTAGCGTCCCAAAGCGTGTGAATATGCTTTTCTGCAGATCATGTAAGACACCCGAGCATCATTGGTTGGTAAGGTTGTTACCCCTACCCATTTGGACACATAATCGATCGCCAGCAATATGTATAAATTTCCACAAGAAGAGACAAAAGGCCCCATGAAATCAATTCCCCATATGTCAAAGATTTCAACCTCGAGGATCATATTCAGAGGCATCTCATTTCTCTTGGATATATTCCCTATGCGCTGGGTCGCAGCTCTGGACAAAGTTATGTGCATCCTAAACAGTGTTGGCCAATAAACCGCCTGAAGCACTTTGGCGCTTTCTCTCTCGCCCCCATAATGACCTCCTTACACAGATGAGTGGCAGTCTCGCAGTATGCTCTCCATTTGCTCTCTGGGATGCACCGCCTGATCACCCTATCCGCTCATTGCCTAAATAATAGGCTCATCCCAGTTGTACCATCTAACATCATGCAGAAACTTCTTCTTTTGGGCCCTAGAAAAGTCAGACTGGATAATTTGTTCACGTAAAAAGTTTGCAAAAATCCGCGAACCAGGGCATCTCGCCTTTCACCACAAATAACTGCTATTCCGAGAGGACTCATTGATCATTATTTTTGTCATTTTTGTCCCGATTCCCGGTTTTCTAGTCTTCGATAATGGTTAGCCCACTTGGTTCTCGGTCCCTTTTCTTGTCCTTAATCTCTAAGTCAAATTCTTGAAGAAGAAGTATCCACCGAATAAGGCGAGGTTTAGCATCTTTCTTACTAATCAGGTATCTGATCGCAGCATGATCTGTGTATACAATTACCCTTGTCCAATCAGATATGACCTGAACTTGTCAAAAGCATAGACCACTGCAAGAAGCTCCTTCCTCAGTGGTGGTGTAGTTCAACTGGGCGTACCGTCAGGGTTTCGCATAATATATCACATGAAAGACTTTATCCCTTCGTGTCCCAGTACCACCCCCACTGCGAAGTCACTTGCGTCACACATTAGCTCAAAAGGGAGAGACCAAATCAGGAGCTGTAATGACGGGAAGCCGTAGTCAGTTTCTTTTTCAAATGCTCAAAGGCTACCAAGCAATCCTCGTCGAATCAGAATAACTCCTTCTCAGTAAACTGCACAGATGCTTAGTTATCTTTGAGAAGTCTTTAATAAAACGACGGTAGAAGCCTGCATGCCCAAGAAAAACTACGGACTCCCTTAACTGAGGACGGTGGTGGTAGACTTTCAAGTGGTTTCTAGTTTTGCTCTATCCACCTCAAGACCCTTCTCAAAAACTTGTGGCCCAATATAATGCCCTCTTTCACCATAAAGTGGCATTTTTTCCCAGTTCAATACAAAAGTGGTCCTCCCACATCTTTTTAGCACCAATACCAGATTCTCTAGACAGATGTCGAAAGAGTCCCCGAAGACAGAGAAATCGTCTATGAAGACTTCTACGTTGTATTCGACCATGTCCGAGAATATAGCCATCATGCATCGCTGGAAAGTGTCCCACCATTGCATAGCCCGAAAGACATCCTTCTAAAGGTAAATGTGCCATATGGGTATGTGAAGGTGGTATTTTCTTGGTGTCTCGGGGGCTATAACAATTTGATTATACCCCAGTAACCATCCAGAAGGCAGTAGTAGTCGTGTCCCGCAAACCTATCCAGCATCTGATCAATGAACGGGAGAGGGAAATGATCTTTCCTAGTAGCTTTGTTCAGTGTGCGATAGTCCACGCAAACTCTCCATCCCGTCACTGTCCTGGTAGGTATAGCTCATTCTTTTCATTTGTCACTACTGTCATGCCTCCCTTCTTCAGGGCGCACTGCACCGGGCTCACCTAGGAGCTATCTGATATCGGATAAATTATTACCGCATCTAACCACTTGAGGATCTCCTTTTTGACAACCTCTTTCATAATCGGATTCAATCTCCGCTGTTGCTCTACTGATGGCTTGCTATCATCCTCTAAGAGTATTTGTGCATGCAGTAGGAAGGGCTGATC
The DNA here is from genome assembly GCA_020205555.1 of Panax stipuleanatus. NCBI lineage: Eukaryota > Viridiplantae > Streptophyta > Magnoliopsida > Apiales > Araliaceae > Panax > Panax stipuleanatus. The sequence goes on from JAINUT010002134.1 coordinate 4,295, forward strand.
CCTTTGATGTTAGCTATGGTCCATCCAATAGCTTATTTAAACTCTCTAAGGACCCTCAGCAATTTTTCCTCTTGATCGGATGATAAGGCAGAAGCGATGATAACCGGCAGCGTAGATGATCCTCCCATATAAGCATATCTCAAGTGATCCGGAAGAGGTTTCAAGTCAAGTGTGGGAGCCACCTCTAGAGAAGGCTTAAGTCGCTCTGGTGACTCCCCCGTTTGTTCTAGTGGTTCGATGGGAATTTTAAATTTTCACATGTGAGGCATTGTATTCAACATCTGGATGCACTCCACCACTTCTATCGATTCCATGTCTAAGTCTCCCAGTAGAGCACTCTCCAACGGATCCACACTTAGCAAGTGATTAGATTCTTCCTGCAGTATTCGGTCGACAGTATCAATTCTGAAGCACTCTTCCTCATCTGTGGGAAACTTCATAGCCTTAAAAACATTGAATGTCACTTCTTGGTCTTGAACCCTCATAGTCAGTTCTCCCTTTTGTACATCTATGAGTGTTCTCCCAGTGGCTAGAAACGGTCTCCCCAGAATAATTGGAATGTTTTTGTCTTCCTCAAAATCCAAAATTATAAAGTCTGCAGGGAAAATGAATTTGTCAACCTTCACCAATATGTCCTCAACAATGCCTCCGGGGTAAGTAATGGATCTATCGGCTAACTGCAAAGATATGCTCGTTGGTTTAGTAGCCAGCAAACCCAGTTGCGTGAACACGATAGTGGCATTAAATTAATGCTTGCCCCCAAGTCACACAGACACTTGTTGAAGGACAACTCCCCAATGGAACATAGAATTGTGAAGCTTCCTGGATCTTTAAGCTTGGGAGGTAGCTTTCTTTGCAAGACAGTACTGCATTCCTCTGTCAAGGCTACAGCTTTATAGTCTTCTAAACTCTTCTTCCTTGACAGTATTCCCTTTATAAATTTTGCATAGCTCGGCATTTGTTCCAAAGCCTCAGCGAAGGGAATATTGATCTGCAGTTTCTTGAATACCTCTAAAAATTTGGCAAACTACTTATCCAGTTTCTGCTTCTGAATTCTTTGTGGGTATGGTGTTGGGGGGTAGACAACTTGTGGTGGAACCTTGGTTTTCTCATTGTTTTCCTCCTTATCCGGCTCAACTGCCCTGTCCTTGTGACACCCCAAAATTCGGGTACTTCATTTTCATATGATTTGGTGTTCACTTTCTAATATAACATACATCTACCCAATATAACTTCAAATAAAATACAACCTTTATTCAAAATAATAAAATCTCCCTTAAAACAAGGGTTACAACCTTCTTAAAATCAATCCCAAGGTTACTCTAACCTTAACATAATAATAATGTGCGAAAATAAAAACATAACATTAACGTCTATTACAATCACTTCAAATAATAAAACAAGTCTTCACTTATTTTGATTTCCCTTGCCCTTACTCGTAGACGGGACGTCAACATTATCAACCTTAGCTGCAATTGTTATATAATGCAAGAGTGAGCAAACAATAGCTCACTGGAATACAACAATATACAAGACATACAAGAATATCTTTGACAAGAATTTGAATAACTTAGCTTACTTTAGCAATAAAGAATTGAATAATAATTCTCTATCAACATTAAAATTCGAATATAGAATTTATCTGAGGGTCATAAGACCTTTGAACTTTTGTCCTAGGTTATAAAAAATTCCATTTAAACCTTTAACAGTCAATAAGACTATGGACCTTAACTCGTACTTAGGGGGATCAGCCCTTCGTACCATGTATTGTGCACAAACAACTTAACGCTTATGCGTAGTTGTGACGCCCCCAAATTCCAGGACCGCCACTTGGTCTCTCGAATTCGGTTCATCACGTGCTCATGGTAATACATCACAATAATAATAATTAAATATCACACGATCACAGCGGAAAATCTATTCTAGAATAATTTACAATGATTTATTATAATTATTCCCCCAAGTCTCGCAACCTACAGTACTTAATAGATTACATAATAATATCAGTTAACGACTTATTACATAATCTAACTTAAGCTTAAACATAATCAAATCCAGTCTTACTACATCATCTTCATACAATATTAATATATTTAAAACATAACAGACATAAGATAGTTGGTAGCTTTGCCCTTGCCCTTATCAACGCCCGAAGGTTCCCCATGCTCTGCCTTAACTGAAATGTTTTAGGGAAAGCAAGAATGAGCACAAATTGCCCAGCAAGTAATATACAATAAGGGTGAGTAATAATATTCTCAATTCTCGAAAGGGTATAACAAGATTTGATAGTTCAAGAATAACAAGAATATCAACAGTTCTCAATATCAGTCGCTAAGGACAGGATAATATCAATATGATTCAATAATAAGTCAAATCAAGATTTCAAATAATTGAATACTGAGTAGTCACTACGGACTATGAACTTCTACTAGAATTGACAGTAATAAACTGAAAATCCAACAAAAACAGGTACAACAGGTGATCAGCCTAAAGTACCCTTGTTATGCATAACAATCAACCATACTCAAGTGTGCACGTCGGTTCTCCGACAATTATATATTCCCTTCAAAGAAGGTTGTTCTTCTCAGTCAAATACAAGATCCCGCACCAATCAATTAGTTTGGGTTGCTTTTCAATAACATAAGTCCAGCCGAATCAAATGGCATAGACACTTTCACAATATTCAAGAACAATACTAAGTTCAACATGAATAATAGCTTTAATGAAATAAGAGTTCAAGTATGCTAATTCGATTCAACCGATTAAATAGGAAACTAGTTCGCAATACACAAGATAGGATACTTGCATAGTAAAAGAGTATAAGTTAGGAAACTTTCACAATCATAGATTTCCTTGCATAAAGTAAATGCGTCGGTTAGGATACTTGCACTTTAAAAGAGTGTAAGTAAGAGAACTTGCCTTTAGCGTAGTTTATCCACGAAAAGCAAATCAACACTTTCGAATTCCTATCGTAATACAGTTACGTATATATATGATATTCATTAGTCATATAATTTAACTTCACATTTTCTCTTTGAATATACGATCAACACATAAGCTAAGTTTTACCTAGCTACACAGTTATATAGAATATAATTTCTATCCTTAGCGTTCCTTCTTTAGAGTTTAAACGCATTCTCATATTATATAAAATCTCAACAATTAGCAAACATGCTTGCATATTATTAATATCACATAAGACCACAATCAATACTAAATATATTTCATTTTAGCAAGTCACGGCATCTCCTTAAGTTAACCGTCAAAATCGGGTACAAGTAACATCATATAATATCACGTAGCATGTATTCATATTTAAAGGATACTTTCATGCTTGTATAACTTTTCCAAATCCAATCGTACATGGTATAGGTTCTTAAGTTAATACTTAAAGCCATTCAAGGACACGAACTCATATGGTCTAACATGATTGCTTTTAAACACATAAGATATTCATATAACTTGTATTAGTCATGCTCATGAGTACTCGTATTGCATATATATAGCTAGCATTGTTATTATCTTGAAAACATGCTTTGTTCATGCTAAACTTTAATCACGGCAACTAATCATGGTATATATACATGCATGACACATGAATGAGTCTAAGAGTACTATCACATGTGTCCATAAATGTCAAATTCTAATTCTCGTCATAACATACCAACGTTCACGTTCAAAGCTTATACTTTGTTAGTATAGTTCATTAATAACGTCTATCATGTTCATGCTTCCTTATGAAACCTATATATGTAAGTTAACATGCTTTTCATGTATTTCAAGGTTATCTAAACATGCTCATAACATCAAAATGACTATATAGCATTTACATGATCATATCCACCTTCAAACTTATATTTTTGTTAGGAATGAGCACTAGTTAGGTTCACATGTTCATATTTTATTACGCAACCGATATAGATAAGCTAACATGCACTTCATGTGTCTCTAGGTGGTACTAACGTGCTTGCAAGGTCAGTATGTAAACATGCTTCATATATGTTAACGTCGTTTATGAAACTTTAAATTCGTTTCCAAACTATGTGTCGTTTGGTTAACCATGCATGCTAATATACTAAAACATACTTACATTGCCTCATTAGGTTTATATATATGTATTAATCATGCTCCCATGCTTGTTTAAACAAAAATCAAACAATTGGTACATAACAGTTTTGTTGCAGAATGCAGAAAACTGAACACAGAGGCTGGCGCTGCGGCGCGACAAATAGCATAATACTGGCGCTGCGGCGCGAGTGGCGCTGCGTACGGCGCTGCGGCGCGGGCTGCGGCGCGTGGCGCTGCGGCGCGGCTGCGGCGCTGCGGCGTCGAGGCAGTTTTCTGCGGTTCAGACGGCAGCGAAAACCGACCCAAAACCTCCCATTTCATCGATTTCAACATACCCAGATGCTATTAGACTTGTTTAACTTACTAACACATACATATATGCTTATATAACAGTCAATAGCAATTATCAATTCCCAATTTCATGAACTCTAACTAATTTACGAATTTCATGTATTTACAGAAATTGAAGAGGAACAATGGAAATGAAAGACTATTCAGTGGTTCCATCATGTGTGTATGTTCATATAAAAACAATATAAGGGTTCTACAAACCAATCATGAACCAATTTGGCATAATCAAGAATTTCAACAAAACTCAGAGAACAACAATGGAGTTCTTTTGACAGAAAATAAAAATGAAGACACGAAGAGGATTTATACCTCTGTTATGGAGTAAGCTTGCTGATGCTACTATAGAAATTCCTTCTGAACTAAATAGACAATCACAGTATACTCTCTTCTCTTAGAAATATTTCAGCAATGAAACGAAGGTGCAGGGAGTTCCTTTATATAGAAGAATGAATACACAGTCCAAGCTTCTAACTCCCAAATCAAACTAACGGATTGACAAATTGCATGAAGGTTATAGAATGGTAGGTATTTAGTTGTTAGAACCCATCATTAAAACCACTCCCTTGCTCATCATTGCTACAAGGCTATGGAAATTTACTGAGTTTAAGGCGAAGCAATAGGCTTAGGCCATAATGGCTGTGCACGTGAATGAGGGAAAGGAGAGTGACTATTATATTGGGACAAGCCAAGCAAATCTCAGCATTCTTACAAATGGACTATATGCTACACTTATGTTATATATTATATGTACTCTTAGGTTATAATTACAATGTTCTCCCCATAATGTAATAAATGCAATTTGAATACATATAATCTATGTACATTTTATCTTACCGATATAATACAATCGGATACTACCACATTACATTATATCATATATTATTAAATTGTATTACTCAACAATTATTTATAATAGATCCATGATACATTATTTTAATGTATATCCACACATCATTTGTCACCTACACATATCATAACATATAGTTACTATACATTTAATTCGCATGCTTGCACATATAATTTCTCATCTTATAAATTGAATATTAATTAATAATATACACATATCCTACATCAATCAATATAATTGTTAACCTCCATAACAATTTAATTAACCTTTATATGATTAACTATCACTTTGATATAAATCTTATTATATTTATAAACACGTTGCTCATTATTATTATGTTTCTTGCAATAATAATAATCACATATTATTAATCAATCCTCATTAGTATTTTATAACAGTTAATTAATATTCTTCGATTAACAATTAATATAGATTAATTGTTCGCTTAAATTAATATAATCATTCTTATATTACGTCACTGTGCCACACAAGGCAATCAACGAGTTTATCACAAACTCCACCAATTTCTCAATTATTATAATTATTCAATTATATATAATTGAATTAATTCATCTCATAACACAAAATCATTTATATTCAAATAAATTCTCATTTCCATTAATATATTTATTTAATAAGATATGGAAATTCTCGGGTATTACATCCCCCCCCCTTATAAAAATTTCGTCCCGGAATTGCTACAAGGTTACACAAATAGATGGGGATAGTCCCTCATCATCCTATCCTCTAACTCCCACGTTGCCTCCTCGAACATCGTGGTTACGCCAAAGTACTTTTACAGATGAAATAACTTTATTTCTCAAAGTTTGTTCTTTCCTATCTAATATTTGGACAGGAATTTCTTCATACGCCAAGTTCTTCTCCACTTGAATGGGCTCGTAAGAAATCACGTGCTTGTAGTCGGCCTTATAAGGTCGCAACACGGAAATGTGAAACACGTTGTGGATGTGCTCCAGTTCGGGTGGCAACGCAACTTTGTATGCCACTTCTCCCACTCGCTTCAGTATCTCGAACGGTCCTATGAATCTTGGACTCAATTTTCCTTTCTTGCCGAAACGGATTTTTCCCTTCCATGGAGATACCTTCAAGAATACGAAACTGCCGACTTTGAAGTCTCGGTCCTGCCGATGCAAATCTGCGTATTTCTTCTGGCGATCTTGAGCTGCTACAAGTCTGGCTCTTATCACTGTCACCACGTCTGCGGTTTGTTGAACTAACTCTGGTCCGAGTATTCGTCGTTCTCCGACTTCGTCCCAACATAACGGCGTTCTGCACTTTCTCCCGTAAAGAGCTTCGTACGGTGGCATGCCAATACTCGCATGGTAGCTATTATTATATGCGAATTCTACTAAGGGTAGGTGGTCGTCCCAATTTCCCTTAAAATCCATCACGCAAGTCCTAAGCATGTCTTCTAGCGTTTGTATTGTTCGCTCACTTTGTCCGTCTGTTTGAGGATGATAAGCTGTACTCAACCTCAACTGCGTTCCCATTCTTTCCTGCAAACTCTTCCAAAAATTGGATGTGAAGCGCGGATCTCGATCAGAGACAATTGACACCGGCACTCCATGTCGTGAAATAATTTCTTTTACATATAGGCTTGCTAATTGGTTCAAACTGTAGCGGATCTTGATTGGTAGAAAGTGTGCGGTCTTCGTTAGTCGATCCACGATAACCCAAATAGCATCATAACCTTTCTATGTAACTGGAAGTCCTACCACGAAGTCCATGGTAATATGCTCCCATTTCCACTCTGGTATTTCTAACGGTTGTAGTAAACCACTTGGCCGCTGATGCTCTGCTTTAACGCGTTGGCAAGTCAAGCATTTACTGACGCACTCTGCGACTTCCCGTTTCAAATTAGGCCACCAAAAATGTTGCCTTAGATCTCGGTACATCTTTGTGCCTCCCGGATGAACGGAATATGTCGTATTGTGTGCCTCGTGCAAAATCTCTTCCCTCAACTCGGTTACCGCTGGTACCCACACTCTCTTTTCAAATCTCAAAATACCGTCTTTATCCATTCGAAATTTATCTTCCTCACTTTCTGTGATCCTCTTTCGGATTTTCTCACACTCTTCATCCTTTTCCCGAGCTTCCTTTACTCTATTCAACAACGTCGGACGAGCTTCCATTACAATTAACTTCTCACCAGACTTTTCTGGTCCTTTTACTTCTATCTCCAATTTCTCCATCTCTCTTATCAACTCTTCCTGAGTTGTTAAATTAAACAAGTTCTCCCTTCCTTTCCTACTCAGAGCGTCGGCAACCACATTTGCCTTTCCCGGGTGATAAAGAATATCGCAGTCATAGCCTTTGATTAATTCTAACCACCTTCTCTGCCGCATGTTTAACTCTTTCTGTGTGAAGATATATTTCAGACTTTTGTGGTCCGTGTATATCTCACATTTTTCTCCGTATAGATAATGTCTCCATATCTTTAACGCAAAAACTACTGCCGCTAACTCTAAGTCGTGAGTAGGGTATCGTTTTTCGTAATCCTTTAATTGTCGTGATGCATATGCAATGACCTTGCCGTGCTGCATAAGCACACAGCCAAGTCCCTTGTGCGATGCATCACTATACACCACAAAATTTCCCGCATCATCTGGAATGATAATACAGGTGCTTCGCTCAATCTCTTCTTCAACTCCTGAAAACTCTCTTCACATTTGTCAGTCCATACAAATTTCACCGTCTTTCTAGTCAAATTGGTCAACGGGGTTGCTATCTTAGAAAAATCTTGGATGAATCTTCGATAGTACCCAGCTAACCCTAGAAAGCTTCTCACCTCCGTCTGTGTTCTCGGTTGTTCCCAATTACTTACTGCTTCAACCTTCGCAGGGTCTACAGAGATTCCATTCTTATCCACCACGTGGCCTAAGAATTGAACCTTCTCCATCCAAAATTCGCACTTAGAAAATTTTGCATACATCTTCTACCTTCCTTAGTGCCTCCAAAATAATCTTTAGATGTTCGGCGTGTTCTTCCTCTGTCTTTGAGTAGATCAAAATGTCGTCGATAAAGACCACTACAAATTTATCCAAGTATGGCTTGAAAACTTGGTTCATCAAGTCCATAAATGCTGCCGGAGCATTAGTCAATCCAAATGACATTACCAAAAACTCGTAGTGTCCATAACGGGTTCGAAACGCAGTCTTTGGTATGTCCTCATCCCTCACTTTCAGTTGATGATATCCTGTTCGTAGGTCGATCTTTGAGAAACACTTTTCTCCCTTCAGTTGATCAAATAAGTCGTCTATCCTCGGTAGCGGATACCGGTTCTTGATCGTTACTCTATTCAATTCTCGATAATCGATACAGAGCCTCATCGATCCGTCCTTCTTCTTAACGAATAGTACTGGTGCTCCCCAAGGAGAAACACTCGGTCGAATGTAACCCTTATCCAATAATTCTTGCAATTGTATCATCAATTCCTTCATTTCTACTGGCGCCATACGATATGGAGCTTTCGAAATCGGTGCCGTTCCCGGTGCTAAGTCTATTACGAATTCGATTTCTCTGTCTGGCGGAAGACCAGGCAGATCGTCCGGAAACACGTCTTGAAATTCATTAACTACAGATATATCCTTAATTTCTACTCCCTTTTTTCGAGTATCAACGATGTAAGCTAAATAACCTACACATCCTTTCCTTAACAATTTCTTGGCCTGCATCATCGTAACGCAACACGATTGCTTAAGCGATGAGCTACTATAAAACACTACCTTAGACTTACTCGGAGTCTGAAGGTTCACACATTTGTTCTGACAGTCAATTATCGCAGCATGGTTATACAACCAATCCATTCCCAGTATTACGTCAAATTCTCCCAGTCTAATAGGAATCAAGTCTACGCTCAGTTCATGTTTACTAATATTTGCGCGACAATTTCGATACACGTATTCTACAGGGATCACTTCCTTATTAGCAACTTCTATGATCAAAGGATTTTCTAATAGTTCTCGAGGTGTACTAAGTCTACTAGCAAATTCTTCAGATACAAAAGAACAGGTGGCACCCGAATCAAATAATACATAAGCATTTATATCATTGATTGGGATTATACCTGACACCACATCCTTCGCAGCCACTGCGTCTTGGACGGTCATGTTAAAGGTTCTGGCGGTTGGGCGGTTGGATTGTGCCGGTCCACCGATCATCAGCTTGTTGCCTCCTTGCTGATTACTACCCCCGCCACTTCCCTTCTTTGGGCAGTCCTTAATTCGGTGCTCCGTCGAGCCACAAGCAAAGCATCCTTGTATCTTTTTCGATTTCAAACAGTTGGGCGAGATGTGCCCTTCCTGTCCGCAGTTGTAGCAAGTGCCACGTCCCTTCCAGCAGTCGCCCTGGTGATTCTTCTCACACTTCGGGCATCCTTCAGCCCTCTTCTTGAAACCTCCATGAAAATTCCCTGATTGATTATTATTGTTGTTTTTGTTGTTGTTGTTATTCTCCCACTTTCTCTTTCCCAAATTACTTCCTCCACTGCTGCTTCCTCCAGTACGATTCTCTCCTCCAGCATTCTTTCCTTTCGTCTCTTTGTTATACAGGCTTAAGGCCTCACTGCCACCTTCCGCAATGATTGCCTTTTCCAGTAATGTTGCAAAGGAATCAATTTGAAGAACTGATACCTTATTGAACAGCCACGGCTTCAACCCTTGTTCGAAGTGTCTAGCCTTTCTTTCTTCATCACCAACTTGGTGCTCGGCAAATCGCGCTAGTTCGTTAAACCTAGCCGCGTATTGCGCCACCGTCATCTCACCTTGTTTTAACTCTAGGAATTTCACCTCCATCCTATTCTTCATACTCTTCGGGAAGTAATTCTCGAAGAACAGCGTCTTAAACTTGTCCCAAGCTATTATCCCTTCTCCAGCTCTTTGTTGATTAGCCTCCCACCAGTAGTTCGCTTCTCCCTCATCATGTACGTGGCAAACACCGTCTTCTGATCTTCGCCTACGCTAGCTATAGTGAAAGCTTTTTCGATCTCTTTGATCCACGTTTGTGCGACGATTGGGTCGGTAGTTCCCTCGAACTCCGGGGGTCCTACACTCTTAAAGTCTTTAAAGGTTGTTACTAACACAGTTTGAAGGTTCGGGCGAACAGGTTCATTGTTCCTTCCCCTTAAGGCTTCTCCTAACAAGTCTACCAGTTTCTGGATCGGGTCTACTTGTTCTCTCTCATTGTTAACGGATTCTTCCGGTGCAGTCAATCTACGTCTGGGCGGCATTATCTGCATCACAATTTTTCATTTTATTATTATTCAAGTATATTACTTAAGTATTTCTTTTAATACTAAAAGAATAAATTTATAACATGTTTCTAAAATCAACTCCATTTATATTCATATGCCATTTCATTTTCATTACATGATTTCCTAGCATACTGCTATAAATGTCATCACATATATCCCCTAATATCACAAAAGACGGGGAATATACCAACCTACTACCATACTACCCCTCTAACAAAAGCTAACTCGGGGTTTACATCATCATCCCATATCTTACACAAAAAATCGGGATTACAACATAGTATATACAATACATAAAGACACAACTAGTACTACCACTAGACTGACTAAGGAAATCTCATCCCATCATCCCGCGTTCCACTGCGCTCTTGTACTCCAACTGTGCTATATACGCAAACAGCTCTTGGCTCAAGGTATGTAGAGTTTGTCCCTGTTCTGCCGGGTAGTGGTACACACCATCAATCACCCTTTCAAAAGCTGAACGGAACACATACCCCATCTTGTTCATCTTTCTCTTCTTGCACCTGACCTCGTCCTCAAGGTCGTCAGCTCTCTCATTGGACGCTTCCCACTTCTCCTCAAAGTGTAACCTATCCATCACCTCCAACTCTAGCTGAGTACGGAGTGCCTCTTTCTCAGTCTTCTCACTCAGTTCCCTCTGCTCAACCTCTTCTAGCTTCTCTGCCAAATCTACATTCCTAGCCACTGACCTGTGAAATAGAGTCCCCATCTGGATCCCTGCCTCCCTACGGTAGGCAATCTCCACCTCAAACTCTTGCATAGCCAGCTTCCTCTGGTGGTCCTCGTCCCTCAGCTTCTGGAACTCAGACTCTCTCTCGTGGGCCTCTGCCTCCAGCTCCTGAACTCTACAGTCTAACTCTAGGATCCGGTCCTCATACTCTCCTAGCATCTGCTCCTCTATAGTAGCTTCATCAGAGTCCTCTACTGGCTCATCCTCCATCGGCTCCTCCTCTGGATCAGTCTCTATCTCAATCTCGTCCTCGTCGTCGGACTCGATCGGTGCAACAGCCTGCACTGGTGTAGCCTCTAGAGGTGCCTCGTACACTACATGTATATCTCTGGGCTCCTCCTCTGCTACTCTACTAGTTACACCTGTGTCTGTCATCCTACAATCACAAACACAAGGCAAACAAACAGCAACTCCATTAGAATGTTAAATAAAACATAAGTTCATTGTATAAAATGAAGTTACATTTCATAACAGACTAAGTCTCTCAAGGAAAACTCTACATGAGTTTTATCTCCTTCCTAACTTCTAAGTTTACCTAAGCTATAGTCCAAGGACACTCGTTCCTAAGGTTTATAACTACAGCTTTGATACCAACCTGTGACGCCCCCAAATTCCAGGACCGCCACTTGGTCTCTCGAATTCGGTTCATCACGTGCTCATGGTAATACATCACAATAATAATAATTAAATATCACACGATCACAGCGGAAAATCTATTCTAGAATAATTTACAATGATTTATTATAATTATTCCCCCAAGTCTCGCAACCTACAGTACTTAATAGATTACATAATAATATCAGTTAACGACTTATTACATAATCTAACTTAAGCTTAAACATAATCAAATCCAGTCTTACTACATCATCTTCATACAATATTAATATATTTAAAACATAACAGACATAAGCTAGTTGGTAGCTTTGCCCTTGCCCTTATCAACGCCCGAAGGTTCCCCATGCTCTGCCTTAACTGAAATGTTTTAGGGAAAGCAAGAATGAGCACAAATTGCCCAGCAAGTAATATACAATAAGGGTGAGTAATAATATTCTCAATTCTCGAAAGGGTATAACAAGATTTGATAGTTCAAGAATAACAAGAATATCAACAGTTCTCAATATCAGTTCGCTAAGGACAGGATAATATCAATATGATTCAATAATAAGTCAAATCAAGATTTCAAATAATTGAATACTGAGTAGTCACTACGGACTATGAACTTCTACTAGAATTGACAGTAATAAACTGAAAATCCAACAAAAACAGGTACAACAGGTGATCAGCCTAAAGTACCCTTGTTATGCATAACAATCAACCATACTCAAGTGTGCACGTCGGTTCTCCGACAATTATATATTCCCTTCAAAGAAGGTTGTTCTTCTCAGTCAAATACAAGATCCCGCACCAATCAATTAGTTTGGGTTGCTTTTCAATAACATAAGTCCAGCCGAATCAAATGGCATAGACACTTTCACAATATTCAAGAACAATACTAAGTTCAACATGAATAATAGCTTTAATGAAATAAGAGTTCAAGTATGCTAATTCGATTCAACCGATTAAATAGGAAACTAGTTCGCAATACACAAGATAGGATACTTGCATAGTAAAAGAGTATAAGTTAGGAAACTTTCACAATCATAGATTTCCTTGCATAAAGTAAATGCGTCGGTTAGGATACTTGCACTTTAAAAGAGTGTAAGTAAGAGAACTTGCCTTTAGCGTAGTTTATCCACGAAAAGCAAATCAACACTTTCGAATTCCTATCGTAATACAGTTACGTATATATATGATATTCATTAGTCATATAATTTAACTTCACATTTTCTCTTTGAATATACGATCAACACATAAGCTAAGTTTTACCTAGCTACACAGTTATATAGAATATAATTTCTATCCTTAGCGTTCCTTCTTTAGAGTTTAAACGCATTCTCATATTATATAAAATCTCAACAATTAGCAAACATGCTTGCATATTATTAATATCACATAAGACCACAATCAATACTAAATATATTTCATTTTAGCAAGTCACGGCATCTCCTTAAGTTAACCGTCAAAATCGGGTACAAGTAACATCATATAATATCACGTAGCATGTATTCATATTTAAAGGATACTTTCATGCTTGTATAACTTTTCCAAATCCAATCGTACATGGTATAGGTTCTTAAGTTAATACTTAAAGCCATTCAAGGACACGAACTCATATGGTCTAACATGATTGCTTTTAAACACATAAGATATTCATATAACTTGTATTAGTCATGCTCATGAGTACTCGTATTGCATATATATAGCTAGCATTGTTATTATCTTGAAAACATGCTTTGTTCATGCTAAACTTTAATCACGGCAACTAATCATGGTATATATACATGCATGACACATGAATGAGTCTAAGAGTACTATCACATGTGTCCATAAATGTCAAATTCTAATTCTCGTCATAACATACCAACGTTCACGTTCAAAGCTTATACTTTGTTAGTATAGTTCATTAATAACGTCTATCATGTTCATGCTTCCTTATGAAACCTATATATGTAAGTTAACATGCTTTTCATGTATTTCAAGGTTATCTAAACATGCTCATAACATCAAAATGACTATATAGCATTTACATGATCATATCCACCTTCAAACTTATATTTTTGTTAGGAATGAGCACTAGTTAGGTTCACATGTTCATATTTTATTACGCAACCGATATAGATAAGCTAACATGCACTTCATGTGTCTCTAGGTGGTACTAACGTGCTTGCAAGGTCAGTATGTAAACATGCTTCATATATGTTAACGTCAGTTTATGAAACTTTAAATTCGTTTCCAAACTATGTGTCGTTTGGTTAACCATGCATGCTAATATACTAAAACATACTTACATTGCCTCATTAGGTTTATATATATGTATTAATCATGCTCCCATGCTTGTTTAAACAAAAATCAAACAATTGGTACATAACAGTTTTGTTGCAGAATGCAGAAAACTGAACACAGAGGCTGGCGCTGCGGCGCGACAAAATAGCATAATACTGGCGCTGCGGCGCGAGTGGCGCTGCGTACGGCGCTGCGGCGCGGGCTGCGGCGCGTGTGGCGCTGCGGCGCGGGCTGCGGCGCTGCGGCGTCGAGGCAGTTTTCTGCGGTTCAGACGGCAGCGAAAACCGACCCAAAACCTCCCATTTCATCGATTTCAACATACCCAGATGCTATTAGACTTGTTTAACTTACTAACACATACATATATGCTTATATAACAGTCAATAGCAATTATCAATTCCCAATTTCATGAACTCTAACTAATTTACGAATTTCATGTATTTACAGAAATTGAAGAGGAACAATGGAAATGAAAGACTATTCAGTGGTTCCATCATGTGTGTATGTTCATATAACAACAATATAAGGGTTCTACAAACCAATCATGAACCAATTTGGCATAATCAAGAATTTCAACAAAACTCAGAGAACAACAATGGAGTTCTTTTGACAGAAAATAAAAATGAAGACACGAAGAGGATTTATACCTCTGTTATGGAGTAAGCTTGCTGATGCTACTATAGAAATTCCTTCTGAACTAAATAGACAATCACAGTATACTCTCTTCTCTTAGAAATATTTCAGCAATGAAACGAAGGTGCAGGGAGTTCCTTTATATAGAAGAATGAATACACAGTCCAAGCTTCTAACTCCCAAATCAAACTAACGGATTGACAAATTGCATGAAGGTTATAGAATGGTAGGTATTTAGTTGTTAGAACCCATCATTAAAACCACTCCCTTGCTCATCATTGCTACAAGGCTATGGAAATTTACTGAGTTTAAGGCGAAGCAATAGGCTTAGGCCATAATGGCTGTGCACGTGAATGAGGGAAAGGAGAGTGACTATTATATTGGGACAAGCCAAGCAAATCTCAGCATTCTTACAAATGGACTATATGCTACACTTATGTTATATATTATATGTACTCTTAGGTTATAATTACAATGTTCTCCCCATAATGTAATAAATGCAATTTGAATACATATAATCTATGTACATTTTATCTTACCGATATAATACAATCGGATACTACCACATTACATTATATCATATATTATTAAATTGTATTACTCAACAATTATTTATAATAGATCCATGATACATTATTTTAATGTATATCCACACATCATTTGTCACCTACACATATCATAACATATAGTTACTATACATTTAATTCGCATGCTTGCACATATAATTTCTCATCTTATAAATTGAATATTAATTAATAATATACACATATCCTACATCAATCAATATAATTGTTAACCTCCATAACAATTTAATTAACCTTTATATGATTAACTATCACTTTGATATAAATCTTATTATATTTATAAACACGTTGCTCATTATTATTATGTTTCTTGCAATAATAATAATCACATATTATTAATCAATCCTCATTAGTATTTTATAACAGTTAATTAATATTCTTCGATTAACAATTAATATAGATTAATTGTTCGCTTAAATTAATATAATCATTCTTATATTACGTCACTGTGCCACACAAGGCAATCAACGAGTTTATCATAAACTCCACCAATTTCTCAATTATTATAATTATTCAATTATATATAATTGAATTAATTCATCTCATAACACAAAATCATTTATATTCAAATAAATTCTCATTTCCATTAATATATTTATTTAATAATATATGGAAATTCTCGGGTATTACAGTAGTAACCTCCCCTAATAATAGGGTTGTTCAACTCAGTAATTTGAATTCAAGTCCGCACCAAAGAAAGTTTGTTTTGGATAAGCTTACAAGGGTAATTTAGAATTCACGTTCATCAACTAAGGATTTGTTGAATCGACTTTCAATAACTTGGAATAATTCATAAGTGAAAGAACTATGAACTATCATATGCTTTAGAAATAAATTTAAAGCATTTCAAAAGAATATTCAAACCTTGCTTGAACAATAAGCCAAGGTTAATTTAATTATATCATGAACTTTCAATAATTACTTGTCCAATAAAAG
This sequence comes from Panax stipuleanatus, assembly GCA_020205555.1. Lineage (NCBI taxonomy): Eukaryota > Viridiplantae > Streptophyta > Magnoliopsida > Apiales > Araliaceae > Panax > Panax stipuleanatus. Next base: position 20,620 of record JAINUT010002134.1, read on the forward strand.
AACAATCTCAAACAATGAATAATTGAATTGAAACAAATAAATGAGTTTAGGGTTTAGAAGACTTGCCTCAAGCGCAAGCTACTAATATAATTCACGTTTTTTAACACTTCCTACACATATATGTTTAATCACAACAATCTAAATTAGTTAACACGTAACTAACTCACATAATTGGTTAACCTTTCTAGGTTAACTCATTCTTATTTAATTAAATAATTTAATAATTAATCATCACATAATTAATTATACCACATAAGCATGTTCACATAATTAAATCAATTAATAATTATGTATTTCATATTAATTATAATTAAATGAATTATAATTTAAACATTTAATCTAATTATAATTACTCAAATTATAATCACATCTTATTTAATTAAATTATAAACAAATTATAACTTATAATTAATTAACTATGTAACGATTGAGATTTTATATTTAATTTTAAATATTTATTAAATTAAATAAATATTTTTCGTGATTTATTTATTGAGTTAAATAAATAAATTATGTGATTTATGGAGTAATTTAATTAAGTGTTATATATTGATTAAATGAATGTGTAATATTTAATTTAATTAATGTATATTAATTTTATACTATAGTTCTAATTTAATTGAGATAATTAAATTAGATGAGATATGTGATGAGGTGTTGCATTGTTTATAATTAGCGAGTAATTATAATTATGTGGTAATTTTATGTGATTAATTGATGTTAGATTTTAATTGATTAAATTAGATGATTGATATTTAATTAATTAAAATGTGACATTAAAGTATGTATTAAATAATTTGTTATTTTTAAATTTGTTTTACCAAACAAGGCCCTAGCATTTGTTTTAAACCTATTTCTACTAAACAGGGTCCTAACTATCAAAAAGCTATTCTTAAATAAATTGTTTACCAAACGGGACCTTAGCGCTAAAATCTGTTTTATAAGTATTGTTGCCAAACAAAGCCTTGTGGCTTTTGAATTCTTGTAACTGTCAATTTAATAATAAGTTAACGCTAATTAACTTACGTATTATTATATGAGTTATTGTTTACGTTAGTTTAGAGTTAGCCTAAGCCTAAGAGAAGAGAAAGAGCAGAGAAGTATTACAGAGATAATATAGAGAGAAAGGAAGAGGAGAGACTAAGAAGAAAAGGGAAAGCTTGAGAAGCTTGAGAAGAATCCACCATCTCTTTATACCCTTCTTCAATCTCCAAATAACGGGTATAATCACAATTTTATAAATTTAAGAACTCTACTTAGTTATTTCTTTATGTTGAATTCTATGTGAAAGTTATTTGCACGAAATTGATTATGTTGATATGAATTTTATTCATATGATTTATATATGAATTGTATGCATAAACAATGATTTTCAGAAATTAAATTACTGTAGAAATATATTTTAACAGAAAATTCATATGAGTTCATATGGAATTTCATGAGTTTATATATTATGGGTGATTTTACATTGAGAAATTGGTATATGTTAGTATGTTGTTTAGAAATTTTCTATGATACTACCTTGAATCATGAGAATAAAGCATGTGTTATAAGTTGAATTGCTTAAGAATTTGATTACAGTGACTTATTTTGGAAAATATATGAGTTTTCATGAAAATGGCCAAATTGGATTTTTAAAACTTGTGATTATCATTGTTTAGATGGTTTTGTGTTTTGCAAGCATGTTATATATATGTATAATTGCATAGGTATGATTTACAATGTTTAAGTTACTGTAAATATCCATTTGTTGGTTTGTATGGGTTAATCGGTGAAGCAGAGTAACGTGGCTGTCTGCGTTTGGCCGAGTTGCTGCGCCGGCAGCAAGGCCAGGAGCAGCGTAGCTGCGCCGCTTGTCCTTCCCAGATCCTTACCCTGCGTAGCTGCGCCGGTGCCAAGGCCTGTGGCTGCGCAGCTGCGCCGTGCACAGTGCAGTGGCAGTGAGTTTTAGTCAAGTGTGCAGTGTGTTGTTATGTTTCCATTACATTATTGCTAAGATAATGAGCATGTATCTAGCTGCTATAACATATGTTAATATGAAGTTGATAATTTCATAATTCAAGAAAAAGAAAGTTTTGAAAACTTAATATAGTATTTAAATTATAAGATATAATTGTTTAATTGTAAAATAAGTTACTTAATTATAATTTGATTAATTATAATTAAGAGTAAATGTTTAATTTAAATTATAATGTATAGAAGTTGATTTATTGTAATCAATTAGATGTTAATTTAAATTACAATTTATGTAATTATAATTTAATAAATGCATGATTATTATAAATTATAATTGATAAATACATGATTAATTGTAAATTGTGTAATTATAATGCATGATATAGTTTAATTAACTATTAATTATGAAATTTTGATAATTTAAGAGGCAATTATAATTGAGTAATTATAATTAGATTAAGTGTTTAAATTATAATTGTTTAATTATAATTTAGCTAAAATACATAATTGATTTAATTATGTGAGTATGTGTGTGATGAAATTAATTATGTGATAGTTGATATTTATTTAATTAGAGTGTGTTAACTATGAAGGTTAACCACTTATGTGAATTAGTTATGTGTTAACTAATTTAGGTTATTGTGATTAAATATATATGTGTAGGAAGTATTAAAGTACGTGAATTGAGTTAAGTAGCTTACGCTTGAGGCAAGTTTTCTAAACCCTAATCTTGTATTAATTTTATGCAAGTCTTCTAACCCTAAACTTGTTAATTATATACAAATTCTTGAATTCATATATTCATTATTGAGAATGTCCTTTCCATTTCTGTATTGGACAATTATTTATTTAATTGAAATGATCTTAACTTATTGTTCAAGTAAGATCCAGTTATTATTTTAAATGCTTTAAGTTGATTCTAAAGTATATGTTAGTTCATAATTCTGTTATTTACGAATTATTGATAGTCGATTCAACTAATCCTTAGTTGATGAACGTGAAATCTAAATTATCCTTGTAAGCTTATCCAAACCAAACTTTCTTTAGTGCGGACTTGAATTCAAATTGCTGAGTTGAACAACCCTATGTACTAAAGGAGGTTACTACGCATAGCGTTAAAATATTTGTGCACAATACATGGTACAAAGGGCTGATCCCCCTAAGTACGAGTTAAGGTCCATAGTCTTATTGACTGTTAAATGTTTAAATAGAAATATTTATAACCTAGGACAAGAGTTTAAAGGTCTTATGACACTCAGATAAATTCTATTTTTGAATTGTAATTGCGATGAAAGAATTATTATTCAATTCTTTATTGTTGAAGCGAATCATATTATTCAGATTCTTTGAAAGATATCCTTTCATGTATATATTATTGTTAAACTCCAGTGAGCTGTGGTTTGCTCACTCTTGCATTAACTAACAATTTCAGTTAAGATTGATAACGCTGATGCTCCATCTACAAGTAAGGGCAAGGGAAAGCAAAGCAAGTGAAGACTTGTTTTTATTTAACTGAGAATGATTGTATTAAGAGTTGACTGTTATGTTTTTATTTCCGCACTTATTATATTCATGTCAGGGTTGGAGTAACCCAGAATTATTTTTAAAAGGTTGTAACCCTTGTTGTAAGGGAGATTTATTTATTTTAATTTAAATTGTAGGTTATTTTGCATTATTCATTGGGTAGATGTATGTTATATTAGAAAGTGAGCACCAAATCATGTGAAAACGAAGTACCCGGATTTGGGGGTGTCACAAACTACATCATGCATTTACTAAATTATAATTACACAAATTATAATTTATAATTAATCATGCAAATATTAAATTATAATACACAAGATTATAATCTATAATTGATCATGCATTTATTATAATTACATAAATAATAATTTAAAAATTATCATTCACTTGATTAAAATTAATCAACTAAATCATTATAATTTAACAAAATTATAATTTAAATTAAACCTTTACTCTAATTATAATTATTCAAAATTATAATCACAAATTATATTTTATTAATATTTATTTAGCATTTTAATATATGTTTAACCATGCTATAAAAGTTAATATATAAAATTAGCTTTACAAAATATAAAAGAAAACAAATTTTCTTTTTCCCTGCCACACCCCCGCCGGGGCGGGGGTTTCCTTCTTGATAGGCCCGCTGGGGCGGGCCCCTTCCAGCGAACGCAGACAAGTTCGCTAACTGTGCAGAGAAAAAGTTAATTTGGCTTATTTCTCCACACCAAATTATAATTCTAGTTCATGCAATTCATATCAATTAATAGAAAACACAAACTTAAAGCTTCTAACATGATTTTAACATACATAAACATTATAACACATCATCAAACAACCAATTTCATGATTTTTTGAAGAAAAACTATTGTTAAGTGTTTTTCATGAAATTGAACACTGCATTTTTATTTTTAAATCAATTCACCCAATTTCAAGTATAGTAATTCAATTTCTAAACATGTTATCATCATCTATATTTAATTTAACCCAAGATGAACAATCAAACTGTTGGATTTGTACGAAATCGTGATGCAATCAAATTGCAAAAATTAGCGGAAGCATGGTATATCAGAGTTTAAAAAAATTTGTACAAAACCATTACCCGGATCATCCTTTATGCAAATTATTAATTTAAAACGATAAATAAGAAATTATGGAATCATACCCTTGTAGAACGAAGCTTCCACAAGTACTAGTTCAACTCCTTGTTCTTTGTGATCTCCTTGAATTTTCGGGTTAGATTCCTTCCTTTGATCAACGTTAGCCACCCAAGTGTTTGGCCTCTAGAGGTGATCCACCAAGGAAGATGAATTATCAAGAAGGAGGGTGGTTGGCTTAGTTTTCTATCCTCTATAGAAAAGGAGTACTCTCCAACAATTGGAATTGCCTCAACTGATATCTATTATAAGACTCCCCTTATATAGATATTGGTCAACCCTTCTAATCCTATTAGACATGGGATTTCTTTTAATTAATTAAACTCCTTTAATTAATTTAGGCTTCCCACCACTAAATTCATTTAATTAATTTGTCTCCTAATCTTATTAGGAATAAATGAGAGTACTAATATTAAATTAATTACTAAACTCCTTTAGAAATTAAAATAATAATAATTGTAATAATATTAATAAGACTCCTCTTATTAATTTATATTTAATATTTTCAAAATATTAAATAATAAACATTAAGCTATTTAATTTATTCTATCACTATAAATTAAATTAATTACACTTAACGCATTATTACGATTATGCCATTACCTTCTTAAATAATTATTCTTCCTTTTATGGTGTGACCCTTTAGGTTCTCTATATTAAACCGGTTGTGAATAAATCAATTAGAACAATTCTAATCTTATTTAAATAAATAAATTAAACTAATAATCTATTTAAATAAATAATATTTATTCTACAATAGGGATAAGCCTCCCTAGCGATCAACGACTTTTCAGATAATATAGATTTCAACATTAATCATAAAAGAACCTGTGAGTAAATAGTTACCATACAATTCAATCCTTCCACCATACAATGTCCCAATTAAAATATAAGACATGAATTTACTGTCAAGTCTTAATTTATTTAATTATATGTATTTCGATTAGAAAATGCACAACTCCAAATAATGCAAATTAGAAACTCCTTTCTAATTTCATTTTACCTTGGCCAAGGATTCCTGGGTTGTCATTTAACGAATCACATAGGATATATCTCCTCTTTTACTAGAGGTGGTAGATTCTTTATTGATCATTCATTATCTCCATATGTAACTCATTATACCCAAGCATACCCTTTTATATACCCTAAAGGACTTTAAGGAATAAGTCAAAGTATAATTCATTACATACAAGATACTATGATGATCTCAAGTCCAAGGATCACTTGTACTACTATCACATTAGGAATTCCTATTGACAGGCGAGTAAAACTCCTTTAGGTATTCCATAGCGAGTCACGTTCAGTGAACTTATTCTCCAATAAGCACATACATACTTGCTTTAGTGTCTCCACACAAATGATCATGAGATCAATCATCCTCATCCAATGAGCAAGCAACATATGTACCAATCTATCCGGATTTACTAATCCCTTTTTTAGTAATCCCACGATTGGGAACTATTTTAGTTTTAGAGCTTTCTAAGAATTTAGATCTCATTAACATGATCATCATCATGATTCTAAAAGCATTGCTTAAAACTATGAGTTATTTACATATTATAAAAACAGCACCATGTATATAATTAAATGCCTTTAATAAATGAATATTTTATTAATAAATAAATAAGATCGTTTACAAAGTACGTGCTTTATCATTATACATGATTGGCTTGTATGCATACTACTATCACAAACATGAATTCCATTGATTTAAAGAGAAAACTATATATATATATATATATATATATATAAAATTTTCAAAATACTTTTACTGTAACTCAGTGATGATCATGAACTCCTCATATTCATCACATGTATATGAATTAAACAATTAATTAAGCATAGAATTCATATTTAAGCACGCTATAAACACATATAATTCGTATTTATAAAATTTTCATAAACTTCATATTTACAGAGAACTATCACTACGAAGAGCATAAACACATAATTTTTAAAACTGTAAGTTAGGATTATACCTTTGTTGATTAGGAGAAGAGTATGAAGATGGTGATGATTGTTTTGGTTAATAAGGTTTCTTCCTCCTTCTTCTTTTCTCTTATTTTCTCTTCTTCTCTCTAACTCTCTATCTTTTTCTCTGTATTCCTTTCTCTCTTCTCTAATAGTGATATTCCTCTAACACTGATATAAAACTAACAAAAAACTATATACGTATACTAATAGATATAGGATATAAATATAATATAATTGAAAATTAATTTACCTCTTAAATTTCATCAGTTATAGAATTCAAAAATCAAAAGCCACTAGGGCTTGTTTGGCAAAAACAAGGTTATTTTTAAAAAAAAATAGATTATTAGTGCTAAGGCATTGTTTGGTAGAATATGTTTAAAACAATGCAATGGCCCTGTTTGGCAAAAGCCTTTTAAAACACAAGTAAGGGCCTTGTTTGGTTAAAATTATTGAAATCTCTTTTCTTTATTTTAATAAATCCTTTTAACACATACTTTAATGTTACACATTAATTAATTAAATCTTTTAACATTCTAATTTGATCAATTAAAATCTAACATTAACTAATCACATAACAATTTGCCACATAATTATAATTACTCGCTAATTATAATTCATGTAACACTTCATCACACAATTCATCTAATTTAATTATCTCAATTAAATTAGAACTATACTATAAATTAATATACATCAATTAAATATTCATTTAATTAATATATAACACTTAATTAAATCACTTCCACAAATCACATAATTATTTATTCAACTCAATAAATAAATCACAAAAAAATATTTATTTAACTCAATAAATATTTAAAATTATTATATAAAATCTCAATCGTTACAATCTTCCCTCCTTAAAAGGATTCTGTCCCTAAAATCACACATAAAAAAAAAATTCTCGTCTATTACATTCTTCCCCCCTTAAAAGGATTCTGTCTCCAGAATCAGTACATAAGGGGTTACACACAGAAAATTTAAGCAAATAACTGTGGGTAAGATTTTATCATAACATCTTCGAGTTCCCACGTAGCTTCTTCAGCACTATGGTTCTTCCAGATTACCTTAATAAAAGGTATCACTTTATTCCTAAGTACTTGTTCCTTTCTATCAACTATTTGAACAAGCACTTCTTCATAAGTTAAGTCCGTATCAAATTGAAAAGGCTCATATTCTATTACATGTTTGTAGTCGTGCTTGTAAGGTCTTAACACAGAAATATGAAAGACGTTATGTATATTCTCGAGCTCCAGAGGTAATGCAATCTCATAAGCTACCTCGTCCACCTTTCGTAGTACCTCGAAAGGTCCAATAAATCGGGGATTCAACTTTCCCTTCTTACCAAATCGAATCTTCCCCTTCCAGGGAGATACTTCAGGAAAACGAAACTCCCTGGTAAGAATTATTGGTTCTGACGATGTAGATCGGCATATTTCTTCTATCTGTCTTGAGCAGCAACTAGTCTTGTTTTGATCAGTTTCACAATTTCGACAGCTTGTTGTACCAGCTCAGGTCCCAATAGTTGACGTTCACTGACTTCATCCCAGCACAAGGGAGTTCTGCATTTTCTGTCGTATAACGCTTCGTAAGGCGGCATGCCGATACTCGCGTGATAACACGATAACTTCAAAATAAAATACAACCTTTATTCAAAATAATAAAATCTCCCTTAAAACAAGGGTTACAACCTTCTTAAAAATCAATCCTAGGGTTACTCTAACCTTGACATAATAATAATGTACGGAAATAAAAACATAACATTAATGTCTATTACAATCATTTCAAATAATAAAAACAAGTCTTCACTTGTTTTGATTTTCGTTGCCCTTACTCGTAGACGGGACGTCAACATTATCAACCTTAGCTGCAATTGTTATATAATGCAAGAGTGAGCAAACAATAGCTCACTGGAATACAACAATAAGACATACAAGAATATCTTTGAAAAGAATTTGAATAACTTAGCTTACTTCAGCAACAAAGAATTGAATAATAATTCTCTATCAACATTAAAAGTCGAATATAGAATTTATCTGAGGGTCATAAGACCTTTGAACTTTTGTCCTAGGTTATAAATATTTCCATTTAAACCTTTAACAGTCAATAAGACTATAGACCTTAACTCGTACTTAGGGGGATCAGCCCTTCGTACCATGTATTATGCACAAACATCTTAACGCTTACGCGTAGTAACCTCCCCTAATAATAGGGTTGTTCAAGTCAATAATTTGAATTCAAGTCCGCACCAAAGAAAGTTTGGTTTGGATAAGCTTAATTATTATTCAATTCTTTATTGCTGTAGTAAGCTAAGTTATTCAAATTCTTTTCAAAGATATTCTTGTATGTCTTATATATTGTTGTATTCCAGTGAGCTATTGTTTGCTCACTCTTGCATTATATAACAATTGCAGCTAAGGTTGATAATGTTGACGTCCCGTCTATGAGTAAGGGCAAGGGAAGGCAAAACAAGTGAAGACTTATTTTTATTATTTGAAATCATTGTAATAGACGTTAATGTTATGTTTTTATTTCCGCACATTATTATTATGTCAAGGTTAGAGTAACCCTGGGATTGATTTTTAAGAAGGTTGTAACCTTTGTTTTAAGGGAGATTTTATTATTTTGAATAAAGGTTGTATTTTATTTTGAAGTTATATTGGGTAGATGTATGTTATATTAGAAAGTGAACACCAAATCATGTGGAAACGAAGTACTCGGATTTGGGGGTGTCACAGTCCCCATCCTTCCCATCAGTCAAAACTGTCTCAGAATTTTCTGCACCTTAGCGAGCCCGCTCCAGGTTTTGGCCTTCTTGGGGCGCTTGCTTGGCATTGCTCTTTGCCATCCCTTTTCCTTGGATTTGCCTCCGTACTGCTAGGAAGAGTCCCTTGCGGTCTATTGAGAACTGCATTGGCAATTTGATCAATTTGAGTTTCTAACGTCTTGAGAGATATCGCTTGACTCTTAACCAACAACTTAAGTTCTTCGATTTCAGCCCTCTCCTTTGACTGATGATTATGAGCTGGAGGGTGCTGATGTTGTGGTTGATGAAATCCGGGTGGGTGTGACTGTCTCGGGACATACTACTATTGGGACTGCTGCGGTTGAGATTTTGGTTGGTAGGGTTGATATTGTGATGGTTGGGCATTTTGGTATGTTTGTTGGGATTGTTGTTGAGGAGGTTACTATTGATTTTGTTGTGGTGGTGCATGGTATTGAGTTTGAGATGTTTGAGGTTGGGATGATTGAGCATTTTGGTAGGGTTGGGGCTGTTGAGCATTCTGGTTGTTGCTCCAACTAAAGTTCGGATGGTTGCGATTGTTGGGATGGTAGGAGTTTGGGAACTGATTCTATGGCTTTTAGTAGTTGCTGACAAACTGTACCGACTCGGTAGTGATGGCACACTGCTCTGTCGGGTGTGCTCCGGCACACAACTCACAAACAAATGCAACTTGCTGAACTCTATTCTCAGCCATAGAATCTATCTTCTTGTTCATTGCTGCCAATTGTGCTGACAATGATGTGATTGCATCAACATCCAATACTCCTGCCACTTTAGGTTGAACCATTCTTGCTGTTGGATTCTGATACTCATTAGCCGCCATTGTTTCAATAAGCTCATAAGCTGTCGGGAAGTCTTTAGTCCATAGAGCTCCTCCCTAGGCGGCATCAATGATTGGCCTTGACTACCACCCCAATCCATTATAGAACGAATTTATCACCATTCATTCAGGTAATCCATGGTGCGGGCACTTCCTGAGCATTTCTTTGTAGCGTTCCCAAGCTTCATACAACGTTTCCCCTTGGAGATGTGCAAACTGACTCAAAGCACTCCTCATGGAAGCAGTTTTAGCCATAGGGAAGAATTTGGTTAGAAATTTCTGAGCACAGTCTTCCCACGTGGTGATTGATCCTGAGGGTAATGAGTGCAACCAACTCTTCGCCTTATCCCTCAAGGTGAAATGGAATAATCGAAGTTTCACCGCCTCATCTGAAAACGTTGTTGAACTTAAATGTGTCACATATCTCTATGAAACTTAGGATATGCTCATTTGGATCTTCGAAAGGTGCACCCCCAAACTGAAGATTGTTCTGAATCATCTACAGTGTCCCTGGTTGTATCTCGAAAGTATTTGCAGCGATTGCTGGCCACACTATACTGGACTGCAGATCGGTGATTTTTGGCATGGAGTAGTCCTGTAAGGCTCTATTATTGGCCCTCTGCTCTTCAGCCATTTGATGGGGTTGTTCAGGTTCTACTTGTGGATTAGTGTTTCTGATGTTTGCTCTCCACGCTCTACTGTTAATGTTCTCTTGTCGAGGCACTAACTCAGGATTTGAGGCTCGTGTGTGCATAAACTATCCACAAGTACCTGAAACACAAATAAAGATAAAGTTAGAAATGAGATAAGAAGAGATTTGTTCAAGTTAGCCAAATCTAACAAAAACTGATGTCAATAGTAGTAAACTAACACCGTATCCCCGATAACGGTGCCAAAAACTTGTTGCGCCATTTAGGTGTAAACAAAAATGGGCACAAAACACGTGCAAGTATACACAGTCGACAAGTAATAAATTCGATAAGTCGAGATCATTCCCACGGAGAAAGGAGTCAGGCTTAAACTATCATGCAACAGTCCTATGGTTACTTGGGTCTGCTCAAACGTGTGTTAAAGTGTTCTTTAATTAACTAGACTGGTTTTAGAATAAACTTAACTAATTAACAAGCAAGGGGTTCAAATTAGAGAAATATGGGATCCTAACTTCATCTATTGCATCATCTAGGTTAACAACACCTTAAGTCATGTATGAATAATCACATAGGAATGCTAGACGGGGGCACGAATGTGAGACAGGGCTATCTTTCAATAAACCAAGTCCATATCATATAATATCTACAAAAGAGATAGAAATCACATGAACATCGATAAAACCTAAATTGTTATATGTCTATGCAATTTACAAGCTAAACCGATTTAAGTGCAAGCTCCCTATTGACTACACATGGCAATACGGTATATTTCTATCTGGATTACGAATCACAAAACTCATCAAATGCAAGTTTCACAAACACATGCTAGCATGGCAAAATCTAAGTTTACATATCTTCTTTCGATTCCATATAAACTATTACAGTAGATGTTGATCAAGCATCTAAACATAAAACACAACCATGCTAGGCAACCCATACATTCTCATCCATACATTTCAAAGAGGCATAAAACCCTAGAATAAGCAAATAGAATCCATTAGAATCCCATAATGGAAGTTAGTTGATCACTGAACCACCAACTATTATGGGATTTAAACCAAGCATTGAACAAATATGAAAGTAGAGAAAAGAGAGATAGAAAGTGCAAATCTTGTGGTTCCCCTTTTCAATAGATGCTAGTAATCTTGAGTTTTGACCACAAATAAGCTCCAAGATGAGCCCTAGAAATAAAAGCTACTTGAACTAGAAGAGAAGAAGAGTTAAGCTCTCAAGCTCTCCTTAGCTCCTAAACCCTAGAAAATGTAAGACAATGCTTGAAAAATTAAACGAAGTCTAAGTTCTGATAAGTGATAAGTCTCGTTCAAAACAACCCCACCCTTATACAAACACTCAGCCGAACAAAGCAAATAAAAATCTAAATTTTAGGACCGGCGCGGCCGCTCGGGGTCCCCTTTCTTTCTTGGCGCGGTCGCGCGAGCACTGCTCTGCTGCTGGTGAAGTTTGGTTGCGGCTGCTTTCTTTTCTTCTTTCTTTCTTGCTTCCTTTTCCTTCTCATTTGCTGCTATGATGCCATCATCACATGCCTTTTGCCTTATGCCTTATGCCGTCTTCATGCCAAGCCTTCCTTTATTCCACATAAGCTCTTCACCTTGCTTTGTCTAACTTCATGCCATTGGGTCCCTTTTCATGCCATTTCATGCCTTAATCATGCCATTTCCTGCTCTTTTGAGTTTCTTGACTAAGAAATGCAAAACAAAGATAAAACACATTAAAAGACAATAAAACGCTTGAGTTTAAGCCATAATCCTTGCAAGTTGATATCCAATAAGTAGATATAAAACCTACTTATCACGGCGTCGCCGTCCCTGCATTTCAGAAAAATTTCTTTAGTTATGGAAATTTCTGAAATACCCGAGTCCGTCACGTGATTGTTATAACTCGGAATTGGCTCATTCTAAAGCCAAAAGTTCATAAATGATATGCTCTATCATCCTATCCAGTTGGAATTCATTTCTAAATCCGTCGACAAGAAATTTGCCGATTAGTCCATTTTTACGTTTTCGTTAAACGTTCGTGAACATTCGATGCTCAATTCTTTGTTTTAAGTCAGAATCAATCCGTTCTTGCTCTCACAAGTCTTATTTAACTAAAAACAAGTGTTAGAATTGAAAACCCCCACTTTTGAGTTACATGACGACTTTTGACTTCCAATCCGAGAAATCTACGTTTTCGACGGTTATCGTCTAATCGCGTAGCTTTCGCCAAATCTTCGTTTTTCATTATTCTTACTTCAAACCAATTGGAATCAATCTAATGGTTGATTATTACAGATTCTAGCCATTTACAACATTTAAGTTTTTATGGTTTTACTTATTCATTAGTCCATTTCTTACAAATTCACTAAGTTCTTCATTTGTTCTTAATGAGTTCATATTAACTTATCATGCATGGCTTATTAGGGTTCCTAATTCAACATTACACCACCCTTATAACTTCTCCATAGGCATAACTCCCTTAATCACTTCTCTATCAAAGTTATTATTAAAAGAAGAAAAAGATTTTACATGGTTCTTGGTTTGGTTGAGTATGGATACTCAAGGTCTTTCTTTCCTCTTGAAGGTTAACTTTTCTTCCCAAAGCTCAAGTTAGCTCTTCTCTCTCTCTCTAGATGTTAGGAGAATTTTCAAACAATGACAAATGAGAGGGAAAGCCTTCTATTTATAGAAGTTAGCAAGGTGAGGGTACTTAGGTCATTTAGGCCCAACCTCCTCTCCACCTCACCCCCCCATGACTTGCCCATGTCCTCCCATGTGCTAGCATATGGCCCCCTTTGTGCTCCCACATGTCCCATGTGGCCTTGGGTTACCCCATGGGTTACCCCATGGGTTTAGCCCACCCGTTTACTCAACGGTTTGACCCGCGGGTTATACTTATTAACTTTAATTCAAATTAATTACAATTCAATTCATTTCAACGTATTTACTCCGTATAAAATTCGTATTATACGTCGTATAATTCTCGTATAATACCTCGTATTACACTCGTATAATACTTCATATTATACGCGTATTCCTTTCATATAATAATCATTCATTATTATACGTAATCAATTAAATCATTGATTTTACTTTCCCTAACACTTAGGATTCTAAGTCCTTATGCGAAAACTTCGCGAGCTACAAATGAAATATTATTACATATTCCACCTCGCCTCGAAATCCTATCATTACGTGTTTATTAGAATTCCAAAATTACTTCCCGATCAGAAACGGATGAATAATGATTTTTGAACTTTTCTTCTGAGAAAACTTCTTCATGGCTAATTTAACTTTTCACGATATATTACCGTCAAATCTTTCAACAGAATGTCATTCCAATATTTTAAACTCTCAAAAGAGCTTAGGGTTTCACGAACCCTAACCTTAGGGTTAAACCCTCACCCTTAGGGTTTAATGAATAGTGCTAATTTCGTCATTTTCTCGAAAAGACTTTATTTTCGTCTTGAAAATTCACATTCAATATTTCTAGCACAAAGCCAGAATACTAACCATTTCGGACTTCTCTAGGTCATGGAATGACCTATAATTTACTTACTCACAATAATAAACAAATAAATCGAATTCCATTTAATAAATCAAATAAAATTCGTTTACATACGCGTTCTATTTTCTCGGGCGTTACACCTATCACTAGTGCCTTCAAAATAATTCGTACATCTCACACAAGTCTTCATTTATGGAGACCTTATTATTTTATTAGTTCTCTTAAATTATCAAAATACAGGTGATTATGAGTCCTATTACTTTATTCTAGTTGAAATTAGCATCAAAAGGAGCAATCCCATCACTATCGCGTCTAAAACGATGCGTAGATATCACACAAGTTTTCATTTAGGAAGAAATTCATATTGTTTCATTGTTTGTTTCAAATTTATAAAGAAAGAGGTGATTAATAGTTGTACTATTTCGTTCTAGTTTGATTAGCGTCAAAAGGAGAAACCCATGACTATCGAGTTCAAAACAATGCGTACATCTCACACAAGTCTTCATTTTGGGAGACCTTCTTATTGTTTCAATGGTTCTCTAAAATTGTCAAAGAAAGAGGTGATTAGGAGTCCTATAGCTTCGTTCTAGTTTGATTAGCATCAAAAGGAGCAATCTCATTACTATTACGTTCAAAATGATGCGTACATCTCACACAAGTCTAGGAAACCTTCTTATTATTTCATTGGTTTTCTAAAATTGTCAAAGAAAGAGGTTATTATGAGGCATATTATTTTGTTCTAATTTGATTAGCATCAAAAGGAGCAATCCCATGGCTATCGCATTAAAAATGATGCGTACGTCTCACACAAGTTTTTATTTAGGAAGAACTTCTTGTTATTACATTGGTTCTCTCAAATTGCCAAAGAAAGTCGTGAATATGAGTCATATGACTTCATTCTAGTTTGATTAGCATCAAAAGGAGCAATCCTATTATTAGTGCCTTTAAAACGATCCGTTCATCTCACACAAGTCTTAATTTAGGGAGACATTCTTATTGTTTCGTTGGTTCTCAAAAATTGTCAAAGAAAGAGGTGATTAGGAGTCCTATAACTGTGTTCTAGTTCGATTAGCATCAAAAGGAGTAATCCCATTACTATCACGTTCAAAATAATGCGTACATCTCACACAAGTCTTCATTTAAGGAGACCTACTTATTGTTTCATTGGTTCTCTAAAATTGTCAAAGAAAGAGGTGATTAGGAATCATATTAATTCGTTTTAATTTGATTAGCATCAAAAGGAGAAATCACATGACTATCGTGTTAAAAACGATGTGTACATCTCACACAAGTCTTTATTTAGGGAGACCTTCTTATTGTGTCATTGGTTCTCTCAAATTATCAAAGAAAGAGGTGATTATGAGTCATACGAATTCGTTCTAGTTTGATTAGCATCAAAAAGAGCAATCCTATCACTAGTGCGTTCAAAACGATCCGTACATCTCACACAAGTCTTCATTTAGAAAATACATTCTTATTGTTTCATTAGTTCTTTCAAATTATCAAAATATAGATGATTATGAGTCCTATTACTTCGTTCTAGTTGAAATTAGCATCAAAAGGAGCAATTCCATCACTATCGCGTCCAAAACGATGCGTAGATATCACACAAGTCTTCATTTAGGGAGACCTTCGTATTGTTTCATTGGTTTTTTCAAATTTACAAAGAAAGAGGTGATTAAGAGTTGTATTACTTCGTTATAGTTTGATTACCGTCAAAAGAAGAAACCCATGACTATCGCGTTCAAAACAATGCGTACATCTCACACAAGTCTTCATTTAGAGAGTCCTTCCTATTGTTTCATTGGTTTCCTAAAATTGTCAAAAAAAGAGATGATTAGGAGTCCTATAGCTTCGTTCTAGTTCGATTAGCATCAAAAGGAGCAATCCCATTACTATTACGTTCAAAACAATGCGTACATCTCACACAAGTCTTCATTTTAGGGGACCTTCTTATTGTTTCATTGGTTCTCTAAAATTGTCAAAGAAAGAGTTGATTAGGAGTCCTATTACTTCGTTCTAATTTGATTAGCATCAAAAGGAGCAATCCCATAACTATTGCGTTAAAAACGATGCATACATCTCCCACAAGTCTTTATTTAGGGAGACCTTCTTATTGTGTCATTGGTTCTCTCAAATTGTCAAAGAAAGAGGTGATTATGAGTCATATGACTTCGTTCTAGTTTGATTAGCATCAAAAGGAGCAATCTTATCATTAGTGCGTTCAAAACGATCCGTACATCTCACACAAGTCTTCATTTAGGAATATCTTCTTATTGTTTCATTAGTTCTTTCAAATTATCAAAATACAGGTGATTATGAGTCCTATTACTTCGTTCTAGTTGAAATTACCATCAAAAGGAGCAATCCCATCACTATCGCGTCCAAAACGATGCGTAGATATCACACATATCTTCATTTAGGGAGATCTTCGTATTGTTTTATTGGTTGTTTTAAATTTACAAAGAAAGAGGTGATTAAGAGTTGTATTAATTCGTTTTAGTTTGATTACCGTCAAAAGGAGAAACCCATGACTATCACGTTCAAAATAATGCGTACATCTCACACAGGTCTTCATTTAGGGAGAACTTCTTATTATTTCTTTGGTTCCCTAAAATTGTCAAAAAAAAGAGGTGATTAGGAGTCCTATAGCTTCGTTCTAGTTCGATTAGCATCAAAAGGAGTAACCCATTACTATTACGTTCAAAACGATGCGTACATCACACACAAGTCTTCATTTTAGGAGACCTTTTTATTGTTTCATTAGTTCTCTAAAATTGTCAATGAAAGGAGTGATTACGATTCCTATTACTTTGTTATAATTTGATTAGCATCAAAAGGAGAAATCACATGGCTATCGCGTTAAAAACGATGCGTACATCTCACACAAGTTTTTATTTAGGGAGACCTTCTTATTATTTCATTGGTTCTCTGAAATTGTAAAAAGAAAGAGGTGATTACGAGTCATATGACTTCGTTCTAGTTTGATCAGCATCAAAAGGAGCAATCCTATGACTAGTGCCTTCAAAACGATCCGTTCATCTCACACAAGTCTTCATTTAGGGAGACCTTCTTATTGTTTCATTGGTTCTCTAAAATTGTCAAAGAAAGAGGTGATTAGGAGTCCTATTACTTCATTCTAATTTGATTAGCATCAAAAGGAGCAATTCCATGACTATCACATTACAAGCGATGCGTACATCTTACACAAGTCTTGATTTAGGGAGACATTCTTATTGTTTCATTGGTTTTCTCAAATTGTTAAAGAAAGAGGTGATTATGAGTTCTATGACTTCGTTCTAGTTTGATTTGCTTCAAAAGGAGCAATCCTATCACTAGTGTCTTCAAAATGATTCGTACATCTCACACAAGCCTTCATTTAGGGAGACCTTATTATTTTATTAGTTCTCTCAAATTGTCAAAATATAGGTGATTATAAGTCCTATTACTTCGTTCTAGTTGAAATTAGCATCAAAAGGTTCAATCGCATCACTATCGCGTCCAAAACGATGTGTAGATATCACACAAGTCTTCATTTAGGGATACCTTTGTATTGTTTCATTGGTTGTTTCAAATTTATAAAGAAAGAGGTGATTAAGAGTTGTATTACTTCGTTCTAGTTTGATTAGCGTCAAAAGAAGAAACCCATGACTATCGCGTTCAAAACAATGCGTACATCTCACACAAGTCTTCATTTAGGAAGACATTCTTATTGTTTCATTGGTTCTCTAAAATTGTCAAAGAAAGAGGTGATTAGGAGTTCTATAACTTCGTTCTAGTTCGATTAGCATCAAAAGGAGCAATTCCATTACTATCACGTTCAAAACAACGCGTACATCTCACACAAGTCTTCATTTAAGGAGACCTACTAATTGTTTCATTGGTTCTCTAAAATTGTCAAAGAAAGAGGTGATTAGGAATCATATTAATTCGTTTTAATTTGATTAGCACCAATAGGAGCAATCCCATCACTATTGCGTCCAAAACAATGCGTAGATATCACACAAGTCTTCATTTAGAGAGACTTTTGTATTGTTTCATTGGTTCTCTCAAATTGTTAAAGAAAGAGGTGATTATGAGTCATATGACTTCGTTCTAGTTTGATTAGCATCAAACGGAGCAATCTTATCACTAGTGCCTTCAACACAATCCGTACATCTCACACAAGTCTTTTTTAAGGAGACCTTCTTATTTCTTCATTAGTTCTCTCAAATTTTCAAAATATAGGTGATTATGAGTCCTATTACTTCGTTCTAGTGGATATTAGCTTCAAAAGGAGCAATCATATCACTTTCGCGTCTAAAACGATGCGTAGATATCATATAAGTCTTCATTTAGGGAGACTTTCTTATTATTTTATTTGTTCTCTAAACTTATCAAAGAAAGAGGTGATTAGGAGTCCTATTACTTCGTTCTAATTTGATTAGCATCAAAAGGAGCAATCAAATAACTATTGCGTTAAAAACGATGCGTACATCTCACACAAGTCTTTATTTAGGAAGACCTTCTTATTGTGTCATTGGTTTTCTCAAATTGTTAAAGAAAGAGGTGATTATGAGTCATATGACTTCGTTCTAGTTTGATTAGCATCAAAAGGAGCAATCCTATCACTAGTGCGTTCAAAACGATCCGTACATCTCACACAAGTCTTCATTTAGGAATACCTTCTTATTGTTTCTTAGTTCTTTCAAATTGTCAAAATATAGGGGATTATGAGTCCTATTACTTCGTTCTAGTTTAAATTAGCATCAAAAGGAGCAATACCATCACTATCGCGTCCAAAACAATGCGTAGATATCACACATGTCTTCATTTTGGGAGACCTTCGTATTGTTTCATTTGTTGTTTCAAATTTACAAAGAAAGAGGTGATTAAGGGTTGTATTACTTCGTTTTAGTTTGATTACCGTCAAAAGGAGAAATCCATGACTATCGCGTTCAAAACAATGCGTACATCTCACACAAGTCTTCATTTAGGGAGACCTTCTTATTGTTTCATTGGTTCCCAAAAATTGTCAAAAAAGGAGGAGATTATGAGTCCTATAACTTCGTTCTAGTTGAAATTAGCATCAAAAGGAGTAATTCCATCACTATCGCGTCCAAAATAATGCGTAGATCTCACACAAGTCTTCATTTAGGGAGACCTTCTTATTGTTTCATTGGTTCCCATAAATAAAGTGTGAGATGTATGCATCGTTTTGAACGTGATATTAATGGGATTGCTCCTTTTGATACTAATCAAACTAGAATAAAGTTATAGGACTCCTAATCACCTCTTTCTTTGACAATTTTAGAGAACCAATGAAACAATAAGAAGGTCTCCCTAAATGAAGACTTGTGTGAGATGTACACATGGTTTTGAACGCGCTTCTCCTTTTGACACTAATCAAACTAGAACGAAGTAATACAACTCTTAATCATCTCTTTCTTTGTAAATTTGAAACACCAATGAAACAATATGAAGGTCTCCCTAAATGAAGACTTGTGTGAGATCTACGCATCATTTTGGACGCGATAGTGATGGAATTACTCCTTTTGATGCTAATTTCAACTAGAACGAAGTTATAGGACTCATAATCACCTATATTTTGACAATTTGAGAGAACTAATAAAATAATAAGGTCTCCCAAAATTAAGACTTGTGTAAGATGTACGGATCGTTTTGAAGGCACTAGTGATAGGATTGCTCCTTTTGATGCTAATCAAACTAGAACGAAGTCATAGGACTCATAATCACCTTTTTCTTTGATAATTTGAGAGAACCAATGAAATAATAAGAAAGTCTCCCTAAATCAAGACTTGTGTGAGGTGTACGGATCGTTTTTAACGCGATAGTCATGGGATTGCTCATGTTGATGCTAATCAAATTTGAACGAAGTAATAGAACTCCTAATCAACTCTTTCTTTGACAATTTTAGAGAACCAATGAAACAATAAGAAGGTCTCCTTAAATGAAAACTTGTGCGAGATGTACGCATCGTTTTAACGTGATATTATAGGGATTGCTCCTTTTGATGCTAATCAAACTAGAACAACGTTATAGGACTCCTAATCACCTCTTTCATTGACAATTTTAGATAACCAATGAAACAATAAGAAGGTCTCCCTAAATGAAGACTTGTGTGAGATGTATGCATGGTTTTGAATGCGATAGTAATGGGATTCTCCATTTTACGCTAATCAAACTAGAACGAAATAATGTAACTCTTAATCACCTCTTTCTTTGTAAATTTGAAACAACCAATGAAACAATATGAAGGTCTCCCTCAATAAAGACTTGTGTGAGATCTACGCATCGTTTTGGACGCGATAGTGATGTAATTACTCCTTTTGATGCTAATTTCAACTAGAACGAAGGAATATGACTCATAATCACCTATATTTTGACAATTTGAGAGAACTAATGAAACAATAAGAAGGGCTTCTTAAATTAAGACTTGTGTGAGATTTACGGATCGGTTTGAAGGCATTAGTGATATTATTGCTCTTTTTGATGCTAATCAAACTAGAATGAAGTCATAGGACTCATAATCACCTTTTTCTTTGATAATTTGAGAGAACCAATGAAATAATAAGATGGTCTCACTAAATCAAGACTTGTGTGAGGTGTACGCATCGTTTTTAACGCGATAGTCATGGGATTGCTTATGTTGATGCTAATCAAATTAGAACAAAGTAAAAGGACTCCTAATCACCTTTTTCTTTGACAATTTTAGAGAACCAATGAAACAATAAGAAGGTCTCCTTAAATGAAGACTTGTGTGAGATGTACGCATCGTTTTGAACGTGATATTAATGGGATTGCTCCTTTTGATACTAATCAAACTAGAACAAAGTTATAGGACTCCTAATCACCTCTTTCTTTGACAATTTTAGAGAACCAATGAAACAATAAGAAGGTCTCCCTAAATAAAGACTTGTGTGAGATGTACGCATGGTTTTGAACGCGATAGTAATGGGTTTCTCCTTTTGACGCTAAACAAACTAGAACGAAGTAATACAACTCTTAATCATCTCTTTCTTTGTAAATTTGAAACACCAATGAAACAATATGAAGGTCTCCCTAAATGAAGACTTGTGTGATATCTACGCATCATTTTGGACGCGATAGTGATAGAATTACTCCTTTTGATGCTAATTTTAACTAGAACGAAGTTATAGGACTCATAATCACCTATATTTTGACAATTTGAGAGAACTAATAAAACAGTAAGAAGGGCTCCCAAAATTAAGACTTGTGTAAGATGTACGGATCGTTTTGAAGGCACTAGTGATAGGATTGCTCCTTTTGATGCTAATCAAACTAGAACGAAGTCTTAGGACTCATAATCACCTTTTTCTTTGATTATTTTAGAGAACCAATGAAATAATAAGAAGGTCTCCCTAAATCAAGACTTGTGTGAGGTGCACGCATCGTTTTTAACGCGATAATCATGGGATTGCTCATGTTGATGTTAATCAAATTAGAACGAAGTAATAGAACTCCTAATCACCGCTTTCTTTGACAATTTTAGAGAACCAATGAAATAATAAAAAGGTCTCTTTAAATGAAGACTTGTGTGAGATATACGTATTGTTTTGAACGTGATGGTAATGGGACTGGTCCTTTTGATGCTAATCAAAATATAACGTAGTTATAGGACTCTTATTTACCTTTTTCTTTGAAAATTTTAGAGAACCAATGAAACAATAAGAAGGTCTCCCTAAATGAAGACTTGTGTGAGATGTACGCATAGTTTTGAACGCGATAGTCATGGGTTTCTTCTTCTGACGCTAATCAAACTAGAACGAAGTAATACAACTCTTAATCACATCTTTCTTTGTAAATTTGAAACAACCAATGAAACAATATGAAGGCCTCCCTAAATAAAGACTTGTGTGAGATCTACGCATAGTTTTAGACACAATAGTGATGGAATTGCTCCTTTTGATGCCAATTTCAACTAGAACGAGGTAATAAGACTCATAATCATCTATATTTTGACAATTTGAGAGAACTAATGAAACAGTAAAAATGTTTCCCAAAATGAAGACTTGTGTGAGATGTACGGATTGTTTTGAATGCACTAGTGATAGGATTGCGCTCCTTTTGATGCTAATCAAACTAGAACGAAGTCATAGGACTCATAATCACCTCTTTTTTTCTTTTTTTGCTAAAATTAGATTGTATTAAAATAAAATGAAGATACAAAACCTCATGGGGAACCCCAATTAGAATATAGCATAGACCTCATAGGACAAGCCCTATGATGTCAAGACGATATAGGATAACAAAGCAAACGCCCAACAAATCTGACAAAAGACTGTTTAGGCCAAAACAAGAACAACAACAGAAGAACAGCAATGGTACAACAACAAGCATAAGACTCACAGCAGCAAACCAGAACCAGCAACAGCCAAGTTGCAAAGCACTAGACCACAACAACAAGGCACATAGCAGCTACGAGGTGCAGCAGAAAGACCCCGTAGCAACAAAAGACCGTGTAGACCACTGCAGCAAACTTGACAAAACACAGCAACAGAAAACTAGCATGATCAAGGACCATAGCAGCAGCAGCACAAAGCAGGCCACCAAACTAGCAGACCAGAAAAGAAAACGAAACAGCAGAGACAAGCAAACAAAGCCGAAACGCAAATTGCAAGAACACATCAGCAAAAGGAGAGTAGATCACTGCAGCAAATCACACTACAGCAGCATTAGGAGCAAAGGAGAAAGCAAGAAAAACCCAAAGGCAGCAACCCTATTCTAGTAGCAGCAAGTCAAGACCAGCAGCAGGCTTCTTAAAAACAACTTGCAGAAAACACAAGAAGCAGCAGACAAAAATCCAGAGCCAGCTGTAGAAAGTAGAGTCTATAGAAGCAGCCATCATCAACATGGTAACCAAAACCAGTAGCATAGCATATAGCATCAGCAGAAGATCATAAAACCAGAGGTGACATCAGCAGTAGCAAATCAGGAGACATCAGGGGACAACAGCAGCACAGCATCAGCCCAAGAAGAAGGGGATACACCCGAAATAGAAAAAATATGGGAACTGCAGTCATAGCAGCAGACCACAAGAAGCCAGCATAACCAATAGCAGCAGCAGCAGAAGTTGCAGGAAAAAGACAGACCAGTAGCAGCATAAAAACCCCAGCTGAACCCTAGCAAACCAAGCAGCCAAGCAACCAAAAATTGGCAGAAAAGCACAGCAGAAACTGGCAGAAAAGCTAACATCAAAGCAGTGAATCATGCTGAGGAAAAGTGAACAAATCCAGCAGGCCAAATTCTTGTAATTTGTCAGAAACCAAACCTGTAGACCACTGTAGCAACAAACCTGTAGCAGCAGACAACAGCAGTGGCAACCCATTCATTTCAGCAACCACTGACTGCAGCAGCTAGTAGACCTGCCAAGGCCAGCATGCAGAGGTCCACAAAATGCAAAACCTGCAGCCTTCCCAAATCTGGCAAAACCAGTCTGCAATAGCAAACCAAAACTGCAATAGCTAAGGCAAAACCAGTTTACAAAACCAACCGCAACAAAACCTGCACATGGTCAAATCCAGCAGCAAACCTAGGCCAAATCCGAAGATAAAACTAGCAGTACATCAGCCAAACAAACCCATCAGCATATAGAACGACCCCCAGGACCATAACAACAGCAGGAGGAAAGGAAGAAAGAATGACTAGCAGCTGCCCCAGCCATAACAGAATCAGCCCATTAGCATGAAAACCAGCAGCTGTTGCCACGAGCCAAAAGAAGCAGATCCATTCCCAACTGCAAGAGGCTGCAACATCACGTAGCACGGCAGCGTAAGGCAAACCGCAGTGCAGGAGGGCAGCAAGGAATCCCAGCCAAGGCAACCAAATCATGATGCCAAGAAACAGGAAACAAGGCAACAGAAC
Source organism: Panax stipuleanatus (assembly GCA_020205555.1). Taxonomy (NCBI): domain Eukaryota; kingdom Viridiplantae; phylum Streptophyta; class Magnoliopsida; order Apiales; family Araliaceae; genus Panax; species Panax stipuleanatus. Next base: position 44,875 of record JAINUT010002134.1, read on the forward strand.
ATAGACGCAGAATAAGGCAACAGACGCACAGTTACAACACAAGAGATCTGTAACAGAATCTTGACTTAATTTTTTGAAATCTAGCATTTGAATGAAGACTACACTAATCACCTCTTTCTTTGATAATTTGAGAGAACTAATGAAACAATAAGAAGGTCTCCCTAAATTAAGACTTGTGTGAGGTGTACGCATCATCTCCATTTAACGTTAATCAAACTAGAACGAAGTAATACAACTCTTAATCACCTCTTTCTTTGTAAATTTGAAAAAACCAATGAAATAATATGAAGGTCTTCCTAAATGAGGACTTGTGTGAGATCTACGCATCGTTTTGGAAGCGATAGTGATGGGATTGCTCTATTTTATGCTAATTTCAACTAGAACGAAGTAGTAGGACTCATAATCATATATATTTTGACAATTTGAGAGAACTTGTGAATAAATAAGAAGGTCTCCCTAAACAAAGACTTTTGTGAGATATACGGATCATTTTGAAGGCACTAGTGATAGGATTGCTCGTTTTGAAGCTAATCAAACTAAAACGAAGTCATAGGACTCATAATCACCTCTTTCTTTGATAATTTGAAAGAACAAATGAAATAATAAGAAGGTCTCCCTTAATAAAGACTTGTGTGAGGTGTACGCATCATTTTTAACGCGATAGTCATGGGATTGCTCATTTTGATGCTAATCAAATTAGAACAAAGTAATAGGACTCCTAATCACCTTTTTCTTTAAAATTTTTAGAAACCAATGAAATAATAAGGTCTCTATAAATGAAGACTTGTGTGAGATGTACGCATCGTTTTGAACGTGATAGTAATGAGATTGCTCCTTTTGATGCTAATCAAACTGGAACGAAGTTATAGGACTCCTAATCACTTCTTTTTTGACAATTTTAGAGAACCAATGAAACAATATGAAGGTCTCCCTAAATGAAGATTTGTGTGAGATGTACGCATTGTTTTGAACGCGATAGTCATGGATTTATCCTTTTGACGCTAATCAAACTAGAACGAATTAATACGACTCTTAATCACGTCTTTCTTTGTAAATTTGAAACAACCAATGAAACAATATGAACGTCTCCCTAAATAAAGACTTGTGTGAGATCTACACATCATTTTGGATGCGATAGTGATGAAATTGCTCCTTTTCATACTAATTTAAACTAGAACGAAGTAATAGGACTCATACACACCTATATTTTGACAATTTGAGAAAACTAATGAAACAATAAGAAGGGCTCCCTAAATGAAGACTTGTGTGAGATGTACGGATTGTTTTGAAGGCACTAGTGATAGGATTGCTCCTTTTGATGCTAATCAAACTATAACAAAGTTATAGGACTCATAATCACCTCTTTCTTTGATAATTTGAGAGAACCAATGAAACAATAAGAAGGTCTCCCTAAATCAAGACTTGTATGAGGTGTACGCATCGTTTTTAACGGGATAGTCATGAGATTGCTCATTTTGATCCTGATCAAATTAGAACGAAGTAATAGAACTCCTAATCACCTCTTTCTTTAACAATTTTAGAGAACCAATGAAATAATAAAAAGGTCTCCCTAAATCAAGACTTGTATGAGGTGTACGCATCGTTTTTAACACGATAGTCATGGGATTGCTCATTTTGATGCTAATCAAAATAGAACGAAGTAATAGTACTCCTAATTACCTCTTTCTTTGACAATTTTAGAGATCCAATGAAACAATAAGAAGGTCTTCTTAAATAAAGACTTGTGTGAGATGTATGACATCGTTTTGAATGTAATTAATGGGATTCTTCCTTTTGATGCTAATCAAACTAGAATGAAGTTATAGGACTCCTAATCACCTCTTTCTTTGATAATTTTAGAGAACTAATGAAACAATAAGAAGGTTTTCTGAAATAAAGACTTGTGTGAGATGTACGCATAGTTTTGAACGTGATAGTCATGGTTTTCTCCTTTTGATGCTAATCAAACTAGAACGAAGTAATACAATTTTTAATCACCTCTTTCTTTATAAATTTGAAATAACCAATGAAACAACATGAAGGTCTCCCTAAATGTAGACTTGTGTGAGATCCACTCATCGTTTTGGACACGATAGTGATGGAATTGCTCCATTTGATGCTAATTTCAACTAGAATGAATTAATAGCACTCATAATCACCTATATTTTGACAATTTGAGAGAACTAATGAAACAATAAGAAGGGCTCCCTAAATAAAGACTTGTGTGAGATGTACGGATTGTTTTGAAGGCACTAGTGATATTGATTACTCGTTTTGATGCTAATCAAACTAGAACAAAGTAATAGGACTCATAATCACCTATTTCTTCTATAATTTGAGAGAACCAATGAAACAATAAGAAGGTCTCCCTAAATAAAGACTCGTGTGAGGTGTATGCATCGTTTTTAACGCGATAGTCATGGAATTGCTCGTTTTGATGCTAATCAAATTAGAACGAAGTAATAGGACTCCTAATCACCTATTTATTTGAAATTTTTTAGAACCAATGAAATAATAAGAAGGTCTCCTTAAACGAAGACTTGTGTGAGATTTACGCATCGTTTTGAATGCTATAGGGATGGAATTGGTCCTTTTGATGCTAATTTCAACTAGAACGAAGTAATAGGACTCATAATCACCTATATTTTGACAATTTTAGAGAACGAATGAAACAATGAGAAGGCCTCCCTAAATAAAGAATTGTGTGAGATGTACATATGATTTTGAACACAATTGTCATGGGTTTCTCCATTTGATGCTAATCAAACTATAACGAAGTAATTCAACTCTTAATCACCTCTTTCTTTGTAAATTTGATAAAACCAATGAAACAATATGAAGGTCTCCCTAAATGAGGACTTGTGTGAGATCTACGCATCGTTTTGGAAGCGATAGTGATGGGATTGCTCCATTTTATGCTAATTTCAACTAGAACGAAGTAATAGGACTCATAATCACATATATTTTGACAACTTGAGAGAACTTGTGAAACAATAAGAAGGTCTCGCTAAACGAAGAATTTTATGAGATGTACGGATCGTTTTGAAGGCACTTGTGATAGGATTGCTCTTTTTTTATGCTAATCAAACTAGAACGAAGTCATAGGACTCATAATCACCTCTTTCTTTGATAATTTGAGAGAACCAATGAAATAATAAGAAGGTCTCCCTTAATCAAGACTTTGTGAGGTATACGCATCATTTTTAATGTGATAGTCATGGGATTGCTCATTTTGATGCTAATCAAATTTGAACGTAGTAATAAGACTCCTAATCACCTTTTTGTTTGACAATTTTAGATAACCAATGAAACAATAAGAAGGTCTCCTTTAATGAAGACTTGTGTAAGATGTACGCATTGTTTTGAATGTGATAGTAATGGGATTGCTCTTTTTGATGCTAATCAAACTAGAACGAAGTTATAGGACTCCTAATCACTTCTTTCTTTGACAATTTTAGAGAACCAATGAAACAATAAGAAGGTTTTCCTAAATGAAGACTTATGTAAGATGTACGCATTATTTTGAACGCGATAGTCATGGATTTCTCTTTTTGACGCTAATCAAACTAGAACGAAGTAATACAACTCTTAATCACCTCTTTATTTGTAAATTTGAAACAACCAATGAAATAATTTGAAGGTCTTCCTAAATGAAGACTTGTGTGAGATCTACACATCGTTTTGAACGCGATAGTGATGGAATTTCTCCTTTTGATGCTAATTTCAACTAGAACGAAGTAATAGGACTCATAATCACCTATATTTTGAGAATTTTAGAAAACTAATGAAACAATAAGATGGGCTGTGATAACCCGAAAATTTATAAAATCTTGAATGATTAGAATAAAGGTTAAAGAATAAAACCTAGGTGAGAATTTGAGGATTTATTTAAAAATTTTCAAGTAAAACCAATACGGTTTGCTATTCTTAGATTATAAAGAAACCATGAGTTACAAAATTCCAAAATCTAGAAATGAATTAATATGTACTTGAAGAAATATCAAGGATAAGGTATTACGATGTGAAAATTCGATGTGAACTGAATAATGTAAGAAATGTTATAATGATGCATGTGGAAATTTTATTAATGGAATAAAAAAAATTCACATGAAGGGATACTATGAGGTTAAACGAAGATCAGTATATGTATAGAAATATATATATATATATATATATACTTAGTAAGGTGCTATATATATTTTAGCAAGAGGAATGATGAATTAAGTTAAGGCTATGAGAATCAAGTTAAGACTATGTTAGTAATTAGCATAGCTTGAATGTTGGCCTTGACTGGCAAATAAGAAGATTAATAAGCATAGAGCTATTAGCTAATATGATTAACAATAAAAATCGAGTAAGCTAAAACTCAAAATTTGAGTTAGAGATAGAATTTTGAAGCACGAACGGCTCGATTGCGTCCAGAACGTCAAGTTTAGTTAGAAAGTACAATAAACATAAAATGTGTAAGGGTTGACTTTTTGGTCAAAGTCAACAGTTTACTTTTATGGAGAAAAGTTAAAATTGGAGTTAGAAGTGGAATATGTGATGATTTATATGAATTATGTATATGATTAAATAAATATACATTATATAATATGGATACATTTATTTGTATATAAAAGAAAATTAAGAATAAAGTTATGTGGCCTAATATATATATTAGGTATATTAATTAAATAACCTAATGGGTTATAGTATGGGAGAATGTTAGTATATAAAAATATATACTAACCCTAAGAGATTTATTTTATATATCTCAAATAATTAATTTTAAAGCCTAATTAAACCAAGTCTAGTTAGGTTATGAAATTAAAAAGGCATGAGTAAGGAATTTATGTTCAAATATGGGAAAATGAAAACCCTAATCTAATGATTAGGGTAGGATATAATTAAGAGTATTGGACCGTGATAATATTCATAGCCCAAGGAACTAATTAGAGAGCCCAACACATTATATAAAGTGGCCCAACTAAGCTCACCAAGTGTAGAGAATTATTGAACCCTAATGACATAATCAATTTACTTAAATATGGTAACTCTAGTTGGGTTATGCAAATAAAGTATTATGATTGATTTATGAGAATGTGTAAGAGTCCAAGTAGTATATAATACTAGTGGACTAGCCCAATTAGATTAATAATCAAGCCCACTTATTTTAGTGGAGGTGGACTTGAATGTCATTAGTTAAATTAATTAACTTAGCCCAATATGTGGAATTAATAAGTAGTAGCCCAAGTATTAAATAAATAAACTTGACTACTAGTGGCCCAAATTAATTAATTGTGAGCCCAAACATTAATTGAAGAGGCCCAAACCTTAGTCCATGAAAGAAAGGACTTTAAATCATTAGAGTAAGTATATAACACAATAAAAATAAATCTTTAATGGGAGAAAAAGGGAGCATGGTCGGCCACTTGAGGGCAAAATGGGGAGAAAATGTAACTTTTGTTAAGCTTACCCAAAATCTTGGTTATAATCTTTTGAGACCATCACCCAAGACATGTGTCACTCTCCTAGCATGTCCAACACTTATATTTAGTGAGGAAGCAACCAAGTAATGATTAAGAAAGAGAGTTAGTGGAAGAATACTTACACTTTCAATTATACCCACTCCATTAACTTCATTTCATTTCATTATACTTCCAAGCTCCTTAGCTAGAGAAAAAGAAATACATAGAGAGAGAGAGAGAGGTTCGGCCACTTCAAGAGGAAGAAGAAGGGTCTTAATCTTCATGCATGCTAAGTATCTAAGCTACTTTGGAAGAAAAAGAAGTATAGCAAGAAGAACTAAGTATTGATTCTCATCATTTTCAAGTTTTGATTTTTTATTTGTTGGATTTTGATGAAACAAAGAGCCTTAAGTTTGATCTTTAAAAACTCTTCATCTATATGTGTATAAATGTTTTATATGATGATCAAAATATTTTTGAAGTTAAAAGTTAGATCAAAAGAGAGATTTGAACTAAATGAGTAGAGAAAAGCTCATGCGCATGCACTAGGCAACTTTATGTTAGATTCTTGTGATGCATGTTGAATTATGGTTAATATCATGATTAGAGTGTTAGATCTTGAGTTTAACAAATGAGACTTGTGGATTTATATGATCACATGTGATGAGATTTGGAAAAAGGAAGTTAGGTGGATTTTTGAAGGAATTTTTTTATTTAACTAGTATGCTATATAACATGTGCATTTTGAAATCTACAAGTGATTTTTTGAGGTTTTCTTTCTTGGTATGCTAGATGCATGATTTAAGGGCAAAACCCCTTTGGAATCACTCAAATATGTTTTAAAATGAGCAAGTGATGAACTAAATCCCAAACTACCCAACTGTTGTGAACATGCTACTGATCAGTCATTTTTGGACTATTTTCGGTAACCAAAAAAAACTCAAATTTGGTGTTTGAAATGTAGTTCGGGAAAATAAAAATCCAACGATACCAAATGGACCTAAATCCGAGATGTAGATCTCGAGATATGAGTGTTTCCGTAAAAGACACCAAATTTGGAAAACGAACCAACTGTTGTAAAAGTCCTTGCTGATCAGTCAATTTAACACTAATTTCCGAGACCTAAACAGAATAAAATTTGATATTTGATAAATGGAAATTGGAGTTCAGAAAGATACGAATCCAATGCCTCCGACGGAACCCAAATCCGAGTTGTAAACTTCATTCTACAAGCGTTTCCTTGAAGGACCCCAAATCTGAAATTTTAGGCGAAAATTAGAGTAACAATATGAAGTGAAATCAAAGTGAGTTATTATAATAAATAACTTTAAAGCCACTAATGGGCTAATAAGTTAATTACATATAAAGTGAAATATAATTAATTATTTAAATGAAGTTAAGTAATAATTAAAATGAGTTAGTGTTAATAAAATAACTATTTATTATTTAATCTTAATCAATTAATTAATTATTATTTAATTAATATTAAATAATGATTAAAGAGTATTTAAGGAAGATTAAGTAATAATGATGTAATTACTTACTTGCCTTGACATGAAAGTTTAGAATCAATTATTTATTATTTAAATAATAAATAAAGACGAATGTTAAATAATTATTCTTTCAATAATAATAAGGAATGATTAAAGAAGAATGAAGCGAATAAATCAATTATTATTTATTCAAGGATGAGGGATTTATTAATTATTATTTAAAGATAAATAATAATTTAATTGTCCATTATTTAATTGACATTAAATAATGAGTAGTTATAAATGGTTATTAGTAAGTAATAACTAAAGGTAAATAGTTAATGACTATTTAACAAATATTAAATAGTAATCGAAGGAAGAGAGAGTTAACAATTGAAGAAAATTAAATAACTCTTTAATTAAACAATTATAATAAATTGTTTAAAGAAATAATAAGTGTTTATCACTTAAGAAAAGCCTTATTAATTATTAAATCATTAACCTAAGATCAATTAAATATCTTATAGGATTAATGATAGTACATTAGATGTATATACCATGTGATTGTATTATTGGTTAGATAATAATACGAGTAAGCGTATTAATGAACAATTATACGCAGTACTAATTGATAGATCTGTATTATCAATGTTAGGTCATTCAAAGAGTGTTAATTAAAGCTAGTAAGCTATAGCTCGTTAAACAGGCAAGTTTCCTAACTCAAACTCGAGTTATTATTTTTTAAGCATGTTGGTGGATAAATATTGTTGATTATTCCACATTCTGATGAATTATTGTGAATCGCACTTTGTGTAATTGAATTTTTGTTCTACTATTTATTAAACTGCGAATGTATTAAAGTTCTTTTATTTATGAACTGCTTATGAGATGGATCTATGCTAGTTGTGTCAGCTAGATCAAGCATGTTTAAAATTTGTTAACTCAAATTCGTTTTGAAGACTTAGTGCATGTTACGTATGTTTATCAAGTATGAAAGGCTGATCACCTTTATTACCGTAGGGTTCAGTTGAAATTGTTCATATTCATTGTTGTCCATTCATCATTATTGACTCGGTCATTCATTTATGAAAAATTAATTTATGTTCTTTCACAACTATCATATTGTTGAAAGTTTGTTAGCTTACTATTCTTTTCAATCATGATATATCTTCATTTGAACTTAAACTTGCTGGGCAAACTTGTTGCTCACCCTTGCTATATCATGATAACCAATTTCAGATTAAGACGAAGGCTTGAAGAAGGGCACAATCAAGAGCAAAGTACAATAGTATAATATTGTTATGCACGGATAACTATTTAGTTATCTTATGTAAACCTTTTTTTATTGATAAAGGTATGTATTCAGTTAAGGTTAATAAACATGGAGAAATGTTATATAATCATGTGGAATAAACAATATATGTTTATATGTTCCGCAGTAGATGATAGAATGTGTATGAAGATGAAGTACTGTAACGTACCAGATTCGAGGTTCTTGGGACCCAGATTTGGCGTCACAGGTTGGTATCAGAGCTGATAGGTTATAAACCTTAGGTAGGTGTACCTTAGGCTATAACCACAGAGATGAGGATAAGTAATAAACTCAAATAGAGTTTAAGCGATAAGATATGAATTCAAAAAATTCATTATTAAGATAAGCGGATGATAAATAAGATTCAAAGAGGAATCTTGAAAAGCTTAAAGATCAGGGGACACCTGATTCGAATAATCATAATATAATATGATTAAGGAGGAAAGAAAAGAAGATCGTAAAAAATAAAATAAAATGAAACGATCTTGGAATGAGAATTTGGAGTTACCTGACTCCAGGAATAAAGATGAAAAGTGATAATAAATAGACAAAGTCTATATGATGAAAAGTGCAAAATCATAATATAATATGATTAAGGGAAAGAAGATCGTAAACTAGAACAATCATGAGATAGAAAAGAATCGTAATATAACACGATTGTAAGATAAGATCACAACGTGATCCGATGAGGTCCTATGAGGACAGATAATTAATCTATTGATTGAAGACTTTATAGCAGAAGGGCTATACAAATATGGTACTATGAGATAGTATGAGTTAAACTTAAAAGAGTTGAAAAGGATGATATACGGATTAAATGAAATTCGTATTGAACAAAGAAGAGAATGTACTATGAGATAGTACGAGATAAATTCACGAGGAGTTATAAATGATGAGATACAAAAAACAATCTGTATCAAGTATAGAGCGAGAAGTTATGAGCAAGATACAGTTATGTGGGATTTCAATTGAGGACTCATGTTAGCAGTTGAGTTGTATGATTCCTTGTATGGGCGGGGAATTTATGCTTGGTTTTAGAACCACTTAGCTTCCTATATTGATATAGTGGTTGAGTTGAACAATTCCTGTATGGGCAAGGAGTTATCCTTGGTCTAACAAATCGCTTAGCTTCCTGTATTGATTAGTGGCTGAGTTGACCAATTCCTTGTATGGGCAGGGGATTGTGTTTGGTTCGACAACCACTTAGCTTCTTATGTTGATAATCATTGAAATGTTGATGTCGCGCTATTTGCTATATGTATGCTGAGAAGGTGATTCTTTTCTCATGTGTATGACGGATAGGTAAAGAATATAAGAATATGTGCGAGTTCTTGGAACTCATACTTATGGTAAGTTCGTGACTCATAATCGCATGGTATGTTTTTGAACCCCTAAGCGTATGTACAGTTCCTGATTGGTTCTTGAACTACGTATTGCTAAGATAAGTTCCTAAACTCATATTATTGTGAAAAGTTCCTGAACTCATAACGTGTGGTATGTTTGATGAACTACTGGGGTATAAAAAAGTGATGGATGAAGAATGAAGAATTGTTAAATTCTAATGGTGATAGAATAAATAGAATGATTAAGCAATTTTTTTTTGGCTAACATGGTGTTTCCCAACCCACTGGTCGGACTAATCACCCGGGCCGGACACAACCGTTTTGGCCTGCGCACTAGCTTGCGCTGGCAGTCCGTGGCCACACGAATATAAATTCTCACACTTGTTGCTAGCGGGGTTCGATCCCAGTATGTCCGGGTTTACGGCTCATCCCAGGGCGATCCTTACCGCTGCGCCAAGTGTGCTGTGGTTGAATGATTAAGCAATTGATCATTAAAGAAATTGAAGTTGATGATGGAAGCATAGGTATTCCAAATCTTCTAGCTGTGCTAGACTTCAAATTTTTGACATTAAGCTAAATTCGCACTGATGTGCCTTTCGAAATAAAATGAATTTTGTTATCAGCAACACATGGTTACAATTGTGTAGAAATACGCATTGTACCACTAACACATCGTTACCTGTAGCGGCATGATAACATCAAAAATAATTTTTGCTAATGGTTTTAAGCTGTTTAAAGAAGAGTCTACGCTAATTGTTTCGGCTAGACAAATAATTTGAGATGTCAAAATGTATTTTATATATCATCAATGCATCATGAAACCTGATGCAGAATGATAAAAATGATGGAGTTATCAATGCAGAATTACCTAGGGTTAGATGTGATCTAAGGATCGTCAGGCCACTATGGGACGATGTAGTATGATGAGTCATAAAATGACGAAATCCTCAAACGGACTGTGAATACAGCGCGGTATCATGACGTCATAAAATAATTTTTAGAATTTTAAAGAAAAGTTAAGTGCCAATTAAATTTGGTCAGGCACATGTTTCGATTAATATTCGAATTATTGGTATACGTCTAAGCTAATTTACTCAGCTAGACAAATGTTTATGAAGATTCAAGTATCTCTTTGAGAATTTATCACGAACTAAATTATTTTGGAACGGACTCTGATATTAAGACTGAGGTGAATAACCCCAAAAAATGGGGATATACTGGCTGGATGATATATTCCAATCATTGAACGCATACAGCCCGTTCTGAGAACTAAGGTACAATAGATTGATCACCTAACGTACCCGTATCGGTAGTTTACCTTCTTTGTGATTGTAAACATACCAAGTACAGCATGGTTAACGGATTTGGTTACGGTGAATACCGTTAAACCTGAGAGTTCACGGTCTATATGACCCCTCAGCCCGATATGAAAATTTTTAACTCCTTAAAGAGAAGTCATATAAGAATGTGATGATTGAAGAGCTTCTCATAGAAGGAAGCAAGATGTACTCATTAAATTGAGCATGAAATCAAGTAAAGGCTAATTTGAAAACTTAGTTTTGATGAATAAAAGGAGTGGTGATTAGTAGACTGTAATTTTGAGGACAAAATTCTTAGAAGAAGGGGTGAATGTGATAACCCGAAAATTTATAAAATCTTGAATGATTAGAATAAAGGTTAAAGAATAAAACCTAGGTGAGAATTTGAGGATTAATTTAAAAAATTACAAGTAAAACCTATATGGTTTGCTATTCTTAGGTTATAAAGAAAATATGAGTTACAAAATTCTAAAATCCTAGAAATGAATTAATAGGTACTTGAAGAAATATCAAGGATAAGGTATTACGATACCTATAAATTCGATGTGAACTGAATAATGTAAGAAATGTTATAATGATGTATGTGAAAATTTTATTAAGGGAATAAAAAAAATTCACATGAAGAGATACTATGAGGTTAAACGAAGAGGAGTATATGTATTGAAATATATATATATATATATATATATATATATATATATACACACACACTTAGTAAGGTGCTATATATATTTTAGCAAGAGGAATGATGAATTAAGTTAAGGATATGAGAATCAAGTTAAGACTATGTTAGTAATTAACATAGCTTAAATGTTGGCCTTGACTTGCAAATAAGAAGATTAATAAGCATAGAGTTATTAGCTAATATTATTAGCAATAAAAATGGAGTAAGTTAAAACTCAAAATTTGAGTTAGAGATAGAATTTTGAAGCACGAGCTGCTCGGTTGCATTCAGAACGTCAAGTTTAGTCAGAAAAGGACAATAAACACAAAATGTGTAAGGGTTGACCTTTTGGTCAAAGTCAACAATTGACTTTTATGGAGAAAAGTCAAAATTAGAGTTAGAAGTGGAATATGTGATGATTTATATGAATTATGTATATGATTAAATAAATATACATTATATAATGTGGATACATTTATTTGTATATAAAAAAGAGAATTAAGAATAAAGTTATGTGGCCTAATATATATATTAGGTATATTAATTAAATAACCTAATGGGTAATAGTATGAGAGAATGTTAGTATATAAAAATATATTAACCCTAAGAGATTTATTTTATATATCTCAAATAATTAATTTTAAAGCCTAATTAAACCAAGTCTAGTTGGGTTATGAAATTAAAAAGGCATGAGTAAGGAATTTATGTTCAAATATGGGAAAATGAAAACCCTAATATATTGATTAGGGTAGGATATAATTAAGAGTGTTGGACCGTGATAATATTCACAGCCCAATGAATTAATTAGAAAGCCCAACACATATACAGTGGCCCAACTAAGCTCACCAAGTGTAGGGAATTATTGAACCCTAATGACATATTCAATTTACTTGAATATGGTAAGTCTAGTTGGGTTATGCAAATAAAGTATTATGATTGATTTATGGGAATGTGTAAGAGTCGAAGTAGTATATAATACTAGTGGACTAGCCTAATTGGATTAATAATCAAGCCACTTATTTTAGTGGAGGTGGACTTGAATGTCATTAGTTAAATTAATTAACTTAACCCAACATGTGGAATTAATAAGTAGTAGCCCAAGTATTGAATAAATGAACTTGCCTACTAGTGGCCCAAATTAATTAATTGTGAGCCCAAACATTAATTAAAAAGGCCAAACCTTAGTCCATGAAAGAAAGGACTTTAAATTATTAGAGTAAGTATATAACACAATAAAAATAAATCTTTAATGGGAGAAAAAGGGAGCATGGCCGGCCACTTGAGGGCAAAATGGGGAGAAAATGCAACTTTTGTCAAGCTTGCCCAAAATCTTGGTTATAATCTTTTGAAACCATCACCCAAGACATGTGTCACTCTCATAGCATGTCTAACACTTATGTTTAGTGAGTAAGCAACCAAGTAATGATTAAGATAGAGAGTTAGTGGAAGAAAACTTACGCTTTCTATTATACCCACTCCATTAACTTCATTTCATTTCATTATACTTCCAAGCTCCTTAGCTAGAGAAAAAGAAATATAGAGAGAGAAAGAGAGAGAGAGGTTCAGCCACTTCAAGAGGAAGATGAGGGTCTTGATCTTCATGCATGCTAAGTATCTAAGCTACTTTGGAAGAGAAAGAAGGATAGCAAGAAGAACTAGGTATTGATTCTCATCATTTTCAAGTTTTGATTTCTTATTTGTTGGATTTTGATGAAACAAAGAGCCTTAAGTTTGATCTTTAAAAACTCTTCATCTATATGTGTATAAATGTTTTATATGATGATCAAAATATTTTTGAAGTTGACAGTTGGATCAAAAGAGAGATTTGAACCAACTGAGTAGAGAAAAGCTCATGCATGCATGCACTAGATAACTTTATGTTAGATTCTTGTGATGCATGTTGAATATGGTTAATATCATGATTAGAGTGTTAGATCTTGAGTTTAACAAATGAGACTTGTGGACTTATATGAGCACATGTTGTGACGAACAAGAATTTTGTAAAGATATTGAATATTTATGGAGATAAATAAATATTTTTAATGATTTAATTATTGAATTAAATAATTAATTCATGAATTTGTGGTAGATTAATTTAATTATATGTGTGACATTAATTAAATTAATATGTAGTGATTTAATAGTTCAAAGTATTTAATTAATTGAGTTTATTTGATTAATTGAATTAATTAAATAAGCATATGTTACTTTAATTAATTTAATAATTAATTAATGAGTTAATGAATTGACATAATTAACAAATAAAAATATTAATTATGTGACAATGTGTTTAATGTGAATTATCTTATTTTATTTAATTAATTTAAATAAAATTAATTAATTAATAAGTGATGTGACAATTAAGTATATAGTAAATTAGTTTATTAAAATAAATGGAAAAAAAATAAAAGAAGAAGAAGCCAAACAAGGCCCTTGTGGGAGTTATATTACAACGGATATATTATATATTTATATATATATGTACGTTATCTTCCTAAGTCATTTTATCAGAAGAAATTAGAGAAGTCAGAGAAAGAAAAACGTAGAAAGTTTCAGAGAGAAGAAGAAGAAGAGATTGAGAGAAAGGAATTTGAGAAATCTTAAGTATTGTTTGTGATTGTGTTATCTTCATACCAAAAGGGTAATTCTTCTTTTAAGTTTTCAAAATTAAGATTTCTTAAATACGTACTTTTAAGTTTTCTGTGAAAATTGGGTTTTCCAATTGGGTTATGATATGGCTTTATCTATATGGGTATGTAATTATAACATATTTTCTAACGTATATACATGTTTTAAAGTAATCAATTTTATATAATTTGGCCTTAATTGTTTTTTTCAAAAAGTTACAGAGTTTTCTACGATGTTGTAAAAATTTCTCTGTCAGTACTTATTTTTGGGAAATTAAAGTGTGAGGTTATTATATATGTGACCGTATATGTTAGTATTATGTGTTGGATCATGTATCCATGATTTACACTGATCACACCAAATAACTTTGTTAATAAATGGGTTTGATGAAATTACAGAGTATTGAATATGGGTGAATAACCCATATGAGTTAAATTAATGATTGAATCATATGTTTATATTTAAATTGATACATGAATATGATTGTATATGTAAAACAAAGAAAATGGAATTGAAATGAATGGATTCGGTGTAGTAACGAATCCGTAAGGAGATTTTTATGTTTTTCATTAAACTCTTGAAAGTTTTGAAGAACAGTGAAAATTAATATTTTGATTTGTATAATTACATAACTTGGAATGTTAAGAATATGTTATAAGTGATATATAATGTTCCTGTGAAGTTTATACTTCATGGGTAACATTATAAATCAGTGTAATAATGTGAATTGGGATAAAATGGGAGAAAATCTGTGTTCGTTCGCGAACTTCAGATTCTGAAATTCCGCAGCCGCGCGGCCGCGCCGGCTGCAAGGCAAAATGGCGCGCGGCCGCGCCTGTCCGAAAATTTTGAAAAAAATTGCTAAGTGTTGGAAAATTTGAAATGTGTTTTGAGTCTAATGAACATGAACACATGTTGTATAAATATAATAAAATATTGATATGAGTTTAATAATTTATGTTATGTAATTAATTAATAAATTAATTACATGACTTAAACTATTATTTGTAAAGGTTAAATAATGTGTTATAAACATTAAGACATTATTTTAAATTTAATTAACATGATGACATGTTATGTATGTAATGAGTTATTAATACAAGTTAATAACTTAAGATACGTGATTAATTAACAAGTTAATTAATCAACGTAAACCATTATTTGAAAACCTAATAATGAGTTTGAAGAATACTATTGTAAATCAATCATCATATCGAACTTGTGATTAATTGATATTGTGAATGTATTGATAGGTAAGAGTAATTAAAGAAGTGAGTAATAATTGTAGCTTGCGCACGAGGCAAGTTTCCTAAACTCAAATCTTTATATTTGAGCAAGTTTTCTATCCCTAACTTATTATTATTGTTTGGCAAGTTTCCTAAACTAAACTCTTTAAATTAAGCAATTGCTATGCTTAATTACTATTGTTGAGCAAATTCTTACTCTTGAATATCCAAGTTTAAAATTTCATATGAGATGCCATGATTCTTTTAAAAGTATCATTTAAGTGTACAATACTTATTCGATTGTATACCTTGAGAAGTTAATATTCAATTTGAATATCATTTATTGAGTTATCCAAACCAACTTTATTTGGTGCGGATTCTGATGTCAAACTGAGATGAACAACCCTAATATAGGGAATTAATGAAGATGCTTAAAGCGTTAAGATAGTGTGCACAGTATCAGTACGAAGGGCTGATCTCCCTAAGTACGAGAAGTAAAGTCTATAGTCTTGTGACTGTTAAAGGTTGGAAAGGTTAATATACTTGACAACCTAAGACTCGGTTCAAGGTCTTAATGACCCTCAGAAGTAATTTGACTCTTGACTAATATTCTTGATTCAAAAGTTGAGAAGTAATTTGACTCTTGGTTAATATTCTTGATTCAAATGTTGAGCTTTCTGTTATTCAGAATTCTTTCACTCGCATGTTATTATTCTGTCATATTTTTATACTTGCGGGCATCCGTGCTCACTCTTGCATAATAACATTGCAGCTAATAATGAACGAAGTGATGTACCTTCTAGTAGCAAGGGCAAAGGAAAAGCTAACAAGTGATGAAGATTTGTGTTGTCATGAATAATGTTAAAGTTTAAGATTTATGTGTGATGATTTAAGACTTATTTATTTACGTTTCCGCAAAAGAGATTTAAGGTTAAGTATAACCTGGGATTTATGATGTATTTTTATTTCAGATGATGTAAGATGATGATTTATTTATCTAATAAATGAATTTCATTATTTATGGATAAATAGTTGTATGATATTGGAACAGTGAACACCAAATCCTATAGAAATTAAGATACCGGATTTGGGGGTGTCACACATGTGATGAGATTTGGAAAAAGGAAGTTAGGTGGATTTTTGAAGGAATTATTTTATTTAACTAGTATGCTATAACATGTGCATGTTGAAATCTACAAGTGATTTTTTGAGGTTTTCTTTCTTGGAATTCTAGATGCATGAGTTAAGGGCAATACCCCTTTGGAATCACTCAAATATGTTTTAAAATAAGCAAGTTATGAACTAAATCCCAAACTACCCAACTGTTGTGAACATGCTACTAATCAGTCACTTTTGGACTATTTTTGGTATTCAAAACAAACTCAAATTTGGTGTTTGATATATGAAAAATGTATTTCAGGAAAATAGGAATCTAGCGATACCAAATGGACCTAAATCCGAGATGTAGATCTCGAGATATGTGTGTTTCCGTAAAGGACCCCAAATCTGGAAAATGAACCAACTGTTGTAAAATTCCTTGCTGATCAGTCACTTTGACATTGATTTCTAGGACCTAAACAGAACAAAATTTAATGTTTGATAAATAAAAATTGGAGTTCAGGGAAGATACGAATCCAATGCCTCCGACGGAACCTAAATTCGAGTTGTAGACTTCGTTCTACAAGCATTTCCGTGAAGGACCCCAAATCTGAAATTTTGGGCGAAAATTAGAGTAACGATATGAAGTGAAATGAAAGTGAGTTATTATAATAAATAATTTTAAAGCCACTAATGGGCTAGTAAGTTAATTACATATAAAGTGAAATATAATTAATTATTTAATTATTATTTAACTAATGTTAAGTAATAATTAAAATGAGTTAGTATTAATAAAATAACTATTTATTATTTAATTAAGATTAAATAATAATTTGAGTTAATCAATTAATTAATTATTATTTAATTAATATTAAATAATGAATTAAAGAGTATTTAAGTAAGATTAAGTAATAATGAAGTAAAAAAAATAGATAGGTTAAACAGGAGGTTTCCCCCACCCCTCCTTTTATCTTCTTCTTAGAGGTTTGGCCTAGCTCCACACCACCTCTAGTCTTGGATTTTAGTTCACGGCCAGCCTTTTCATCTATGAGCTTTAGCTTTCCCACGAGAGGATTAGGAGATGGAGTGCAATCAGTGTCTGAGAAATCAGGAATACCCCCAGGTAGGCCAAGAGTATTGAAAGTGTTCGGATCAGCATCTACTTTAGGAGGGGGCAGATTGTGTTGCTTCGGACCTTTGGAAACCAAAGTCCAATCTTGCGAATGAGCTAGATTTGGTCCCGGGACAGGAGCAGATGGAGGGCCAGAGTGTAGAACAGGGTCTGGAGGAGCAGGAGCTGCCACGGGCTGGGATTTTGGAATCCATTTATAGTTAGCTCTAGGGCATCTAACAAGGGAATGGCCAAAAGACTTGCAATGAGAGCAAAGTTGAGGCTTGTTCTGATATTCAACTTTAACCGAGATTATCTTTTCTGAGTCCTCATCAATAACAACCAAATCAATACTACTCAGCAAGGCAGAGACAGGGGAGATCTCAATGCATACTCTTGCGAAGTTCATCTGTTCCAGTTTTTCTGTGAATTTATCTACAAACAGTGGTCTGCCCACAGCACTAGCAATATAACTAAGGCCATCAGATGATAGATAAGACAAAGGAATGTTATGGAACTTCACCCAGACTGGGACTTTAGTATAAGTGTCGAAATGGATGTCCATGCCTTCCTTCCATTGCTTTAGACTAAGTAGTTTGTTTGAAATATACCATGGACCCATGGCCAGCACATTGTCCCTCTCCTTACAGGATGCAAACTTGAAGATAAAGAACCCCTTATCCTGTAAGAAAACATTTTGAAGACCAAACTTGTCCCAAAGATTGTGAGCAGCTTCTTCAACTAGCTTGAAAGGTAAACGAGAGTGAAGGAAACCACCCACAAGACTGGAGCTCCAGAGACTAATTCCCTTTAACAACACCTTGGAGGGAGGTCTAACCAGAATAGCCCCATGTTCAGAAGGAGGGGGGAGGCACATAATCCAGCTTTAAGAGAGAAGGGGGTTCACCCTTAGCCACAACAGGGCACTAAGACGGTTTAGCCGGCGAAACATGCCCCGGACTCCCATCCTTATTAGACTCCATCCGAAAGGAAATCCCTTTGGTCTGACTTGAGATCCCTTGCCCCTTCTATCACTGCTCCTTAGTGTTTGCTTGGGGATTTCAACGAGGTTCTCGCTGTCTCTGAGGTTCTTGGAGGAGATAATTCTTGGGACTTCGGGATGCAAGATTTTTTGGACTGCTCTTCTGATTTGCATGTGACTGACCTTCGTGCTTCTGGGTCGGAGCTCACCTAGTGGAATTCTAGTGACACCAAGCCGATATACAAAAAATTGGATCGAGTTTTGGTAAATGACCTATGGATGAATCGATTTCCTTCTGCTCATACCTTTTTCTCGCCGAGAGGTCTCTCGGACCATTGTCCCGCGGTGGTTCATACGGGTCTGGTTGTGCCTTTTTCTCCTAAACCATTTTAGTTTTTTAACTTCATGATATACCTGCCAAATTTTAATGATGTGGTTGCTGCGGCATGGAGTGTTTCTGCTTCTGGAGATCCGCTGCAAATTTTGGCTGGAAAACTGAGAGCTACTAAACAAGCTCTATGCATTCTCAATAAAGCTAATGGGAACTTGACCTCTAATGTGGAAATGGCTAAAAGCTTACTTCATGCGAATGAGACAGCTATTTCCTCAAACCCCTCTGACCTGAACCTCCTCTCTACCCAGCGGGTGCTCTCTCTTAATCTTTGGTCTGCTTTATGTGCTGAGGAGAAGTTGCTTAGGCAAAAATGCAGAATTCAATGGCTCAAAGAGGGGGATAGAAATTCAAGTTATTTTCATGACCAAATAAAGAACAGATGGAATCATAATAAAATCCTTGCAATTGTCAATTTTGAAGGTCAGCTCCAAACAAACCAAAAGGATATTCAGAACATTGCAGTTAATCACTTTCGCTCTGTGTTGGGAGCTGGCCCGCAGGTAGTTTGTACGAACCTGCAAAGCTTATCCCTATCTTTGGTCAGCTCCTTATCAACGCAACAAGCTGCCTCTCTTGAAAAAGATATATCCGATGAAGAAATCTTTGCTACTCTAAAGTCTTTGAAGAAAAATAAAAGCCCGGGCTCTGATGGCTTTAATGTAAACTTCTTTTTGCACTGTTGGACTATTGTTGGAAGGGAATTTACTCTTGCTATTCAGTCATTTTTCAAGTCTGGATGTATCCTCCCTGGTACAAATTCCACTGCCATTGTCCTGGTTCCAAAGGTCCCTCATCCATCTTCCATGTCTGACTTTAGGCCTATTTCATGTTGTAACACTACCTACAAGTGCATTTCCAAAATCCTTACTTCTAGATTGAAGGTTATACTCCCAATGATTATCTCTCCTTGCCAGGCAGTGTTTGTTGCTGGAAGAAGAATTGGAGATAACATTCTCCTTGCCCAAGAGTTATTCCGGAATTATCACCGGCCCTCTGGATCGGCTCGTTGTGTCATGAAAATTGATCTAAGCAAAGCTTTCGATTCTGTCTCTTGGGATTTCCTTTTAGAGGCTCTTCGACTCTTCAAATTTCCTCCAAAATTTATTTTCTGGATCAAGGCTTGCTTAACATCTCCTTTCTACTCGGTTAAAGTTAATGGTGTATTATGTGGTTATTTAAAATGGGGAAAAGGGCTTCGACAGGGGGACCCCTTATCTCCTTACCTCTTTATGATTGCTATAGAAGTTTTTTCTCTCATGTTAGGGAAGCAATTTCGGGAGTCCCCTTTTTGATTTCACTGGAAAACTAAGCAGCAATCTATCACCCATCTTTGCTTTGCGGATGACCTTATTCTTTTTTGTCACGATGATCTCCAATCGGTCCAGATTATAAAGAACTGTCTTGACTCCTTCTCAAGTTTATCGGGCCTCCATGTTAATGAGTCGGAAAGTATGTGCTTCCTATCTCAAGTTCCCTCTCCTTTGGCTGAGTCCATCACTGCAACTTTGGGCCTCTAATTGGGTGGGTTTCCTGCTAAGTTCCTGGAAGTTCCGTTGATTACATCCAAGCTCAGCTTTGCTGACTGCCAGCCCCTTATGGAGAAGATCCTGGCCAGAATTTCTTCATGGACTACTAAGTTTTTATCTTACGCCGGGAGACTTCTTCTTATCAAGTCCGTTATCTTCTCGATTCAATCCTTTTAGTCATTCTTTTTCATTCTTCCCGCTGCGGTTCTTAAAAACATAAAATCCATTATGTGTAGATTTCTCTGGAAGGGCCCCTCCCTTCTTAAATTTGGTGCTAAAGTTGCTTGGAGTAAGATTGTGAGGCCTCTGTCTGAAGGGGGACTTGCTATAAAACAACTTGAGGAATGGAATAAAGCCCTGATTCTCTTACACCTTTGGAGGGTTGTTAATCCAACTTACAGTTATCTCTGGGCTTCTTGGATCTGTTCGAATATAAAGTCTAAACAGATTTGGTGTATGCATATTCCTAGTGAATGCTCTTGGATCTGGAGAAAAATGCTCCAGTTGAGACCCTTAGCTGCCAAACATATTCGTTTTCGCATTGGGAATGGAAAGTTTACCAGCCTCTGGTTTGACCCCTGCTTAGTGTTTTCCCTCTAGCCACATCTATTCACTCTCTATTGATCACCAACTCTGGGCTTGGTCCTTGGGCAACTGTTGACCACATTATCTGCAACCCGGTTTGGATCCTTCCCTCTTCTAATCATAATGATCTTATTGAGTTCAGAGAAGGGTTTGATTATAATAGGCTTTGTGACTCCAGTTCCATGGATCAGATTTTCTGGGAGGACACTAAAGCAATTGAGGTTAATGCCTCCACTATTTGGAGGTCTATTAGGAAGGTGGGCACTGATGCCCCCTAGGTTAATTTAGTGTAGCATAAACTCCTCACCCCCCGGTATTCTTTCAATTTGTGGCTTGCTTTTCACAAAGGGTTGAGAACTTTGGATAGACTTGCGCTCTAGGGTATACAGGTTAATCCCTTATGCGCTCTTTGTCACAATGACATGGAATCTTTTAACCACATATTCTTTCAATGCAATTATTCCTACCGTGTGCTTGTCTCTGTCCTTAGATATTGTGGTTGGAGAGGTAATTCTAGGAACTGGGTTTCAATCACTGATTTTCTGATTGTCTACCCTAGGGCAAATTTTCTTCACAGTCTTATTCACCTTGCTTTTGCTACTGTTGTTTATGGAATTTGGAGGGAGCGTAATGCTAGAATCTTCTCCAAAAAAACTATCCCTGTGAGGACTATAGGTTATGATATCCTGAACCTCATTAAGTGTAAGCTGCATAGTAACCAAAGATTTCAGCTTGTCAAGGAGAAATTTTGTTTTCGCCATCTTGTCTTGTGATGGTTCTAGTGGTGGTAATTGGGAAGTGGAAAGTGGAAGTGGATGATGGAGCTGACGCTAGGGGCTGTTCATGCCGTGTGCTATTTAATTAGCCTGGTCCTTCGGGTCGGGTTGCTGGCATTTTGGAGATTGGCTTTCAACTCCTAGTTGGCTTGCTGCTTGGGTTTATGGGGCAGGCCGTTAGGGTCCCGGGTTTTTGTTCCTCATTGCTGGGCCACTCGATGACGGCTGCTCTGCTAGGTTGACGTCGTTTCGGCCTTCTGCTAAGCCGCTGGCTTATGGTTTCGGTGGGGGCTGCTTCCTTGGCAGTGCTCATGCTTGGCGGATTTCTGCTTTTTTTTGCTATTTCTTACTGTGTTTGGTTTGCATGTTCCAACGGTTACATTGGGCTTACCAATTAATTGTGGGTCGTTAGGCTTTTTGTTCCCTGGTTGTTTTTGAGGCTTGTCTGGTTTTGAGTTTCTATAGTCATGACATCATAGGGCCTGTCCTATGATGTCTATGTTATAGTTTGGTTGGGTTTTCCCCATGAGGTCTTGTAACTCCTTTTTATTTATTTCAACTTAATTTTTAGCAAAAAAATAAAATAAAGTAATTACTTACTTACCTTGACATGAAAGTTTAGAATCAATTATTTATTATTTAAATAATAAATAAAGATGAATGTTAATTAATTATTCTTTTAATAATAATAAGGAATGATTAAAGAAGAATGAAGTGAATAAATTAATTATTATTTATTCAAGAATGAGGGATTTATTAATTATTATTTAAAGACAAATAATAATTTAATTATCCATTATTTAATTGACATTAAATAATGAGGAGTTATAATTGGTTATTAGTAAGTAATAACTAAAGGTAAATAGTTAATGACTATTTAACAAATATTAAATAGTAATCGAAGGAAGAGGGAGTTAACAATTGAAGGAAATTAAATAACTCCTTAATTAAACAATTATAATAAATTGTTTAAAGAACTAGTAAGTGTTTATCACTTAAGGAAAGCCTTATTAATTATTAAATCATTAACCTAAGATCAATTAAATATCTTATAGGATTAATGATAGTATATTAGATGTATGTACCTTGTGATTGTATTATTGGTTAGATAATAATATGAGTAAGCGTATTAATGAACAATTATACACAGTACTAATTGATAGATCTAGTCCCAACTCTCCTCTGCATCTTGGGATTTTTCATTTAGGATTTGCAGCCACATCTTATCACATTTGGCAGGAACGAAATGCTCGTATGCATGGTAAAAGACCCAGGCCTGTTAGGCTTATTACCCACAGTGTATTGTAGATCATTAAGTGTAAACTGCATTCGATTAAGAAATTTCAGAAAGTAAAAGACCGGCCATGCTACTCTAGTCTGGCTCTTTAAATTGTTGTATCTTCTGCCTTGAGGGGTCTCTGGTGGGCTTGTCGGGTCCCTTATGAATGGTTCTGGTCCCTTGAGGCTTGCTCTTGGGCTGGATGTTTCTGCTATCCTTTGGGTGCAGATTAGAGGTTCTTAATGATTTGTCCCTCTACCTTCCTGGTTTCCTGCTTTTTTTGGGGTTGGCTGAATTTGCTCTGTCCGTGCTCCTTGGATTTGGTTTGTTTCTTTTGCTTGCTGCTATATGGATATCCGGTTTAGTCCTCCCTTGGGGTCTCCTACTTTACAATCTGGTATGACAAAAAGGTTTTCTGCTCTGCGATGGTTTTGGTGGGTTGTTTTATCCTTTCAGGTTCGTGTATCTGATGATGTATTATAGCCCTGCTGGTGGGCATACGGTCTCTAAAAATCTGCTGTTGGGCTTTAAAAACTTGGTTAATTTCGGTTGCTACCTTCATGGCTTGGTTCTGGGTTCGATTTCTTTGGGCCACATGTCTCCTTTGTTGCAGGTTGAGGCTTGGCTTATGCCATGGGCTCGCCGTCTCCTTTATGAAGTAGCCTCCTTGCTCTTCTCATAGTCTTCTCTTGGGGCCCTCTTGTGGGTTTGTGTTGCGAATTGGGTTTTGTCCGATTTTGGTCTGTTAGTCAATGTTTTA
Source organism: Panax stipuleanatus (assembly GCA_020205555.1). Taxonomy (NCBI): domain Eukaryota; kingdom Viridiplantae; phylum Streptophyta; class Magnoliopsida; order Apiales; family Araliaceae; genus Panax; species Panax stipuleanatus. The sequence continues at coordinate 68,800 of JAINUT010002134.1, forward strand.
TTTTGTTTTACAAATTTGGTTGTAATGGGTTCAGGGCTTTGCTGCGCCTTGTTCATTTCGCCAGCTAGTTGTCTCTGTTTCTTAGATTTTATAGTCTAGTTTTCTTAGGGCATGTCCTATGAAGTCTTCTCTATTCTCGTGTGGGGTTCCCATGAGTTTTGTAACCTCCTTTTATTTTAATACAGCCTACTATTTATTGAATTACGAATGGATTAAAGTTCTTTTATTCATGAACTGCTTATGAGATGGATCTACGCTAGTTGTGTCAGCTGGATCAAGCATGTTTAAAATTTGTTAACTAAAATTCGTTTTGAAGACTTAGTGCATGTTGCGTATATTTATCAGGTATGAAAGGCTGATCACCTTCATTACCATAGGGTTCAGTTGAAATTGTTCATATTCATTGTTGGCCATTCATCATTATTGACTCGGTCATTCAGTTATGAAAAATTGATTTATATTCTTTCACAACTATCATATTGTTGAAAGTTTGTCTGCTTACTATTCTTTTCAATCATGATATATATCTTCATTTGAACTTAAACTTGCTGGGCAAACTTGTTGCTCACCCTTGCTATATCATGATAACCAATTTCAGATTAAGACGAAGGCTTGAAGAAGGGCACAGTCCAGAGCAAAGTACAATAGTATAATATTGTTATGCACGGATAACTATTTAGTTATCTTATGTAAACCTTTTTGATTGATTAAGGTATGTATTCATTTAAGGTTAATAAACCTGGGGAAATGGACCTGATAAATAAGATAAAGGGGCATTGTGAAACTTGACCCAAACTGGTGCCTTAGTGCAAGCATCAGAATGGAAGTCTAACCCCTCCTTCCAATGCTTAAGACAAAGAAGCTTGTTAGAGATGGACCAAGGGCCAAGAGCAAGGATATTATCACGATCCTCAGGAGAAGAAAACTTAAAAATGAAGTACCCCTTATCCTGAAGAAACACCTTACTGCAGACCAAAATTATCCCACAACTTATGAACATTATCCTCTACAAGCTTGAAAGGTAACCTAGAGTGGATAAAACTTCCAACAAGACAAGAGCTCCAAGGATTAGCACCAAGCTGGAGAAAGCCTGATTTTGGGGGCCCTTGAGCCACAACAGAACTCCAAGAGGGCTTAGCAATCGAACCGGAACCTATCACAGCACCCCCTGCAGCAACAGGCGCAGCAACCCCAGCCGATCCAGAACCTGCAGCAATCTTAGGTGAGCCTTGCAACTCGCCTTCTTCCAAAATAGCATTGACGACATCCGCAGAAGTTTTAGGGAGAACTTCCTCATTCACCTGACGAGAAGACCCAGACGACAAACTAGGCCGAGAATAGGGAATATCCAACAAGGGCTTGGAGGACTCTCTAACACAAAAAGTGGGCACGAGAAGACCCCTAAGAGGCTGAGCAGAATGGCTAGGAGACCCAAAAGATAGCACATTATCTGAGCTTTTCCCAAACACAGGACAACTGTCAAACACCTTGCGAGCACGCTCAATAGCAGCAAAGGATCCAATAGAAGCTAGGTTGTTCACATCCTCAAGAGGAAGCCCCAAAGCAGTAATATAGTCCATAAGCTTAACATTCTTCTTTCTTTCAGCAAGTGCTTCTTCACGATCATTTCTAGAAAAGTATTGTGCAGCTTTAAAAATCTCCTGAGCCGTTGGAGAAATCGAACAAAGGTTTTCTCCCAAGGGAGCATCGACGGCGATTGACTCGTCTGAGCTAATAGAGACATTAGAAGGAATAGCCTCAGATTCCACCATTTCAACAGTAACAAGAGGAGAGTTAGGGTTAGAAACCCCATATTCTGCGAACAAATCGCGGGATTGGCTACTATCCGAATTTTCGGCCGACAGATAGTGGAAGTCAACCATGGTTCCAGAATAAGAAGACGAGAAAGGAAGGGAGAACGAGAACAGAGTAAGGACTGGACGAAAGGGAAGAGGAAAAAGAACGGTGTAGTCGGAGGAAGGGGTTGGGCGGAGGAGAGGGGGTGCAGGGCGGAGATGGAGCCAAAAAAGGAAAACAGCAAATATTTGTAAGGATAGAAAAATTAGGTAAAGCTGGGTAGGGGACAAAAAAGGAAAGAAGGAGTCAACAGAAAAGGAGAAGGCAGTGGATGGGGTTAACGGTGGTGAGAGTTTTAGAGAGAAGGGAGAGGAAAACCTAGAGAGAGAATCTAACCCATTCTAATTTTTGGAGACCTTCTTATTGTTTCATTGGTTCTCAAAAATTATTAAAGAAATAGGTGATTATGAGTCCTATTACTTTATTTTAATTTGATTAGCATCAAAATGAGCAATCCCATGACTATCGCGTTAAAAACGATGCGTACACCTCACACGAGTCATGATTTAGGGAGACCTTCTTATTGTTTCATTGGTTCTCTCAAATTATAGAAGAAATAGGTGATTATGAGTCCTATTACTTCGTTCTAGTTTGATTAGCATCAAGAGGAGCAATCATATCACTAGTGCCTTCAAAACGATCCGTACATCTCACACAAGTTATTATTTAGGGAGCCCATCTTATTGTTTCATTAGTTATCTCAAATTGTCAAAATATAGGTGATTATGAGTCCTATTAATTCGTTCTTGTTGAAATTAGCATCAAAAGGAGCAATTCCATCACTATCGCGTTCAAAACAATACGTAGATCTCGCACAAGTCTTCATTTAGGGAGACCTTCATATTGTTTCATTGGTTGTTTAAAATTTACAAAGAAAGAGGTGATTAAGAGTTGTATTGCTTCGTTCTAGTTTAATTAGCGTCAAAAGTAGAAAACCATGACTATCGCGTTCAAAATCATACGTACATTTAACACAAGTCTTCATTTCGGAAAACCTTCTTATTGTTTCATTGGTTCTCTAAAATTATCAAATAAAGAGGTGATTAGGAGTCCTATAACTTTGTTCTAGTTTAATTAGCATCAAAACGAGCAATACCACTAATTACATTAAAAACGATGTGTACATCTCACACAAGTATTCATTTAAGAGACCTTTTTATTGTTTCATTGGTTCTCTAAAATTGTCAAAGAAAGAGGTGATTAGGAGTCCAGTAACTTCGTTCTAGTTGAAATTAGCATCAAAAGGAGCAATTCCATCACAATAGCATTCAAAACGATGCGTACATCTCACACAAGTCTTCATTTAAGGAGACCTTCTTATTGTTTCACTAGTTCTTTAAAATTGTCAAAGAAATAGGTGATTAGTGGTCCTATTACTTTGTTCTAATTTGATTAGCATCAAAATAAACAATCTCATGATTATTACGTTAAAAATAATGCATACACCTCACACGAGTCTTGATTTAGGGAGACATTCTTATTGTTTCATTGGTTCTCTCAAATTATCTAAGAAATAGGTGATTATGAGTCCTATTACTTCGTTCTAGTTTGATTAGCATCAAAAGGAGCAATCATATCACTAGTGACTTCAAAACGATCCGTACATCTCACACAAGTCTTTATTTAGGGAGCCCTTCTTATTGTTTCATTAGTTCTCTCAAATTGTCAAAATATAGGTAATTATGAGTCCTATTAATTCGTTCTAGTTGAAATTAGCATCAAAAGGAGCAATTCCATCACAATCGCGTCCAAAACGATGCGTAGATCTCACACAAGTCTTCATTTAGGGAGACCTTCATGTTGTTTCATTGGTTGTTTCAAATTTACAAAGAAAGAGGTGATTAAGAGTTGTATTACTTCGTTCTAGTTTAATTAGCATCAAAAGGAGAAAAACGTGACTATCGCGTTCAAAACCATACGTACATCTCACACAAGTCTTCATTTCGAAAAACCTTCTTCTTGTTTTATTGGTTCTCTAAAATTGTCAAAGAAAGAGGTGATTAGGAGTCCAATAACTTCGTTTTAGTTTGATTAGCATCAAAAGGAGCAATCCCATTAATATCACGCTCAAAACGATGCGTACATCTCACACAAGTCTTCATTTAAGGAGACATTCTTATTGTTTCATTGGTTCTCTAAAATTGTTAAAGAAAGAGGTGATTAGGAGTCCTATTGCTTCATTCTAATTTGATTAGCATCAAAATGAGCAATCCCATGACTATCGCGTTAAAAAGATGCGTACACCTAATACAAGTCTTGATTTAGAGAGACCTTCTTATTGTTTCTATGGTTCTCTCAAATTATCAAAGAAAGATGTAATTATGAGTCCTATGATTTCGTTCTAGTTTGATTAGCATCAAAAGGAGCAATCCCATCACTAGTGCCTTCAAAATGATCCGTACATCTCAGACAAGTCTTCATTTAAATAGCCCTTCTTATTATTTCATTAGTTTTCTCAAATTGTCAAATATAGGTGATTATGAGTCCTATTACTTTGTTCTAGTTGATATTAGCATCAAAAGGAGCAATTCCATCACTATCGGGTCCAAAACGATGCGTAGATCTCACACAAGTTTTCATTTAGGGAGACCTTCATATTGTTTCATTGGTTGTTTCAAATTTACAAAGAAAGAGGTGTTTAAGAGTTGTATTACTTCGTTCTAGTTTGATTAAAGTCAAAAGGAGAAATCCGTGACTATCGCTTTCAAAACAATGCGTACATCTCACACAAGTCTCCATTTAGGGAGACCTTCTTATTGTTTTATTAGTTCTCTAAAATTGTCAAAGAAAGAAGTGGGTAGGAGTACTATAACTTTGTTCTAGTTTGATTAGCATCAAAAAGAGCAATCCCATTACTATCACGTTCAAAACGATGCGTACATCTCACACAAACCTTCATTTAAGGATACATTCTTATTGTTTCATTGGTTCTCTAAAATTGTCAAAGAAAAAGGTGATTACAAGTCCTATTACGTCGTTCTAATTCGATTAGCAACAAAATGAGCAATCTCATGACTATCGCGTTAAAAATAATGCGTACACCTCTCACAAGTCTTGATTAGGTGAGACGTTCTTATTATTTAATTGGTTCTCTCAAATTATCAAAGAAAGAGATGATTATGTGTCCTATGACTTCGTTCTAATTTGGCTAGCATCAAATGGAGCAATCCCATCACTAGTGCCTTCAAAATAAATCGTACATCTCACAAAAGTCTTCGTTTTGGGAGGCTTTCTTATTGTTTCACAAGTTCTCTCAAATTGTTAAAATAGATGTGATTATGAGTCCTATTACTTCGTTCTAGTTGAAATTAGCATAAAATGAAGCAATCCCATCACTATCGCTTCCAAAACGATGCGTAGATCTCACACAAGTCATCACTTAGGGAGACCTTCATATTGTTTCATTGGTTTTTTCAAATTTACAAAGAAAGAGGTGATTAAGAGTTTGATTACTTCGTTCTAGTTTGATTAGCGTCAAATGGAGAAACCCTTGACGATAGCATTCAAAACCATACGTACATCTCACACAAGTCTTTATTTAGAGAGCCCTTTTTATTGTTTCATTAGTTATCTCAAATTATCAAAATATAGGTGATTATGAGTCCTATTAATTCGTTCTTGTTGAAATTAGCATCAAAAGGAGCAATTCTGTGACATCCCAGATTTTTAGAATTTATAAATGAGAATTTAATAAATAAAATTCTTATTATCTGATGTTTTGAGTTTAAGTATGTGAATACGTGTCATATATGGTGAAATATGTGAATCTATGTGAAGATAATTTTAATATTAATTTTAATATTTATTGGAGTAAATAAATATTTTAATTGAATTATTTATTGAGTTAAATAAATAATTATGTGATTATTATGGAGTAATGTAATTAAGTGTATTATATTAATTAAATGAATATTTAGTATTTAATTTAATTAATATAATGATTGTATGTTATAGTTCTAATTGAATTGAGATAATTAAATTAGATGAGTAATGTGATGAGTGTTACATGCAATTATAATTAGCAATTAATTGTAATTATGTGACAATTTTATGTGCTTAATTGATGTTAGACTTTTAATTAATTAAATTAAAATGTTAAGATTTAATTAATTAAAGAGTAACATTAAAGTATGTGTTAAAAGGATTTATTAAAATAAAGAAAAGAGTTTTTAAATGATTTTTTCAAACAAGACCCTTACTTTTGTTTTAAAACTGTTTTACCTAAACATGACCTTAACTACTAAAAATCTGCTTTTAAAATAACTTGTTTTGAAACAAGCCTTAGGGCTTTTTAAATTCCAAATATTATAACTTATATATATTAAATGCAAATATGGTATTAAAGGATGATTTAATTGGGAGTTAAATATATATTATATAGTTATACATATAATATATATGATATCAGTTTACGTTTTGTAAAAAAACTACGTTAATTCTTATTCTAAACCTAAGTCTAAAACAAAGAAAAAGGTTAGTCTGTGTTAGAGAGAAAACACAGAGAAAGATGGAGTGAAAAGAGAAGAAGAAGAGAGAAAAAGAAGAGGAAAGGAGGAAGGCCTTGAGAGAGTCATTGCTAAACCTCACCCTTTTCTTCCTCAATAAGCATCAAGGATATGATTTGAACCCTTGTATTTTAAAGAGTTTGTTTTATATATTTCATTGTTAGTTCTATGTTAATTGAACTTCTATGAAAATTGGTATATACATGATTATATATACATAACGTGTTCATGAGTTTTTATGAATGAATTAATAGATGTTGTAATCCCTTACATATATACTATAAACGATTTTTCAGAAATCAAAGTATTGTAAAAACAAGTTTCTAATGGAGAATTTGTGTTCTTATGGGTTTATGTGTTTTGGTTGAATTTTAGAATGAAAATTGATGTTAAATTCTTGATGGAAATCTGAAATTGATGATGTAATATGATAGTACTCGAAAAAAAAACAAAAACAACCCAAGTTGAACGAGTCCAAACGGATGTAAAACGAATTCGTAGTGATTGAATTCGCTAAATATGTGTAAAATATGAAAAATGGGGTCGAACACTGAATTGGAACCCTTAAAAGGAATTGTTAATATTTTTAAAGTGTTATAATTATCATGTAGATGTGTAGTTCTATGAATTACGAATCCATAGAGTCGAAAACGGACTCAATTGGATGTGTATAGCTTGATTTATGATGATTGGAAGGAGAAAAGGGTTAGAAAATTCGCCAGAACAACATACTGGAGGAAAATTTCGCGTAGCACGCTGCCAAGGGCGCAGCTGCGCTGCCCCCAAGGCTATTTGGGGCGCAGCTGCGCCGGGAGGAAAAGTTAGCTCGGGACTGTTTTGACCTCCTCTGGTAAAACAGCCATAACGTTTTCATATAAACTTCGATTGAGGCGATTCAAGATGATCCGGAACGAGCACGAGTAGACCTACAACTTTCATTCTTTAAGTTTTTCAATTTGAGGTCGTTAGCTAGGGCCAAAATGGTCATTTGTGGGACTGATGTGTTTTTGAAGGCAATCGGGGGGCGTCGGGCATGCACGTAAGCACATGTAATGGTCCCGACCACGGAAAATGATGTTCTAACTTTCATAACATGACTATTAGGTATTATAATGATACTTAGCATTAACCCTTGTGTATTAGACAATTTGGTTGGGCGTGCTAAGCGTGCGCAAATGCGTGTCGTTTGGGCGTTCGAATAGGCAAGTTTGGCATACGGACGTGCAAGCGTTTCAATGCCGCAACGAGTGTGTATGACCTTGTTTAATATTATGTTTTTAATAAGAATGAAATATTATAGAGTAATGTAACCCAATCTAGGAGCATGCAAAGCACATGCAAAAGAGGCGAGTTAGGCGTGTGACGTATAAACGTCGAAACGCCGTGTAATATGGTAATACACTTAAATAGTGTTTCGATTCTAATGAAATGAACATTATAAGATATAAAATGGGGTTAGTATAAAACCAATAATTAGTCCTAGCAAGATTTAAACACTTGAATAAATTTCGAATATTACGAAAAAGAAATATAGTGAAATATAAGTCGATAGTTAACACAATCAAGTTGAACATTGTGTATTGATAATAGGAAGGGTTATGAGATGTAGAGTAAAGTTTACATTACAACTAATATGCTTTGCTATGTGACTAATAGTTTATGTGAATGATTATATAATTGTGTAGGGCACGTGAAGTGCAGATATCTGTAAGCTGTTAAACTGTTATTGGTAAATAACGATCAAGGCAAGTCTTTCGGTTCCTATTTTCTATGTGAACTTGATGATATTATGAACTATTTTAAATTGTATTGTAAAGAGTATGCTATGTTGTATATGTTGCAAGCATGAAATGTTAAAGTCAACTTATGACTACATTGATTGATTTAATAATGTTGATTGAGTAAGGAACTCAATCTTTATATTTGTTATGTGATTAAAGCATGTATGTCATGTTACTTTAATGTTGAGCATGTTAATTATGTGCTATGTGATGCATGAAAACTGTTAGATCTTGCTGAGCTGTCGAGCTCACTCTTGCAAATAACCATTTTTGCAGGTCAAGGATGCAAGGTAAAGATACGTGTTAAGTGATTTATAGAGATCAATGTTCAAGAATATTAATTTTGTTAAATTTGAAATTGTAGTTGATGTTTTCATTGTAACTTAATTGTTAAGTTGTAAGTTGAGCTATCCGACGTATAATGGATATTGCTTAGTGATGTAAGACTTTGTATAGTCCTTTCGCTTTAGCGATTCATGTAATAGAATTGAATCAAATATTTGTAATGTTAAGGTTGCGATTCAGGGCAATATAGAAAGAAAGTTTATAAAAAATTTAAATATTCTGCATTTTTAGTGATTTTAATATCGAATAATGATGTAAAGATAGATTAAAGATGTATTGCTAACGATCGAGGATGAGAATTCTATTGTATGAATTTTGGGGTCGTTACAAATTCCATCAATATCGCATCCAAAACGATGCGTAGATCTCGCACAAGTCTTCATTTAGGGAGACCTTCATGTTGTTCCATTGGTTGTTTCAAATTTACAAAGAAAGAGGTGATTAAAAGTTGTATTAGTTCGTTCTAGTTTAATTACCGTCAAAAGGAGAAAACCATGACTATCGCGTTTAAAACCAAACGTACAACTCACACGAGTCTTCATTTCGGAAAACCTTCTTCTTGTTTCATTGGTTCTCTAAAATTGTCAAAGAAAGAGGTGATTAGGAGTCCTATAACTTCATTCTAGTTTGATTAGCATCAAAAAGAGCAATCCCATTAATTATATTCAAAACGATGCGTACATCTCACATAAGTCTTCATTTAAGAGACCTTTTTATTATTTCATTGGTTCTCTAAAATTGTCAAAGAAAGAGGTGATTAGGAGTCCAGTAACTTTGTTCTAGTTTCATTAGCATCAAAGGGAGCAATCCCCTTAATATCACGCTCAAAACGATGCGTACATCTCACACAACTCTTCATTTAAGGAGATCTTTTTATTGTTTCATTGGTTCTCTAAAATTGTCAAAGAAAAAGGTGATTAGGAGTCCTATTACTTCTTTCTAATTTGATTAGCATCAAAATGAGAAATCCCATGACTATCGCGTTAAAAATGATGCGTACACCTCACACAAGTCTTGATTAAGGGAGACCTTCGTATTATTTCCTTGGTTCTCTCAAATTATCAAAGAAAGAGGTGATTATGAGTCCTATGACTTCGTTCTAGTTTGATTAGCATGAAAAGGAGCAATCCTATCAGTAGTGCCTTCAAAACGATCCATACATCTCACAAAAGTCTTCGTTTAGGGAGACCTTCTTATTGTTTCACAAGTTCTCTCAAATTGTCAAAATATATGTGATTATTAATCCTATTACTTCGTTCTAGTTGAAATTAGCATAAAATGGAGAAATCCCATCACTATCGCTTCCAAAATAATGCGTAGATCTCACACAAGTCCTCATTTAGGGAAACTTTCATATTGTTTCATTGGTTTCTTCAAATTTACAAAGACAGAGGTGATTAAGAGTTGTATTACTTCGTTCTAGTTTGATTAGAGTCAAATGCAGAAACCCATGACTATCGCGTTCAAAACCATACGTACATCTCACACAAGTCTTCATTTATGGAGACCTTCTTATTGTTTCATTGGTTCTCTAAAATTACCAAAATATAGGTGATTATGAGTCCTATTACTTCATTCTAGTTGAAATTAGCATTAAAAGGAGCAATTCCATCACTATAGCGTTTAGAACGATGCGTAAATCTCACACAAGTTTTCATTTAAGGAGACCTTCTTATTGTTTCATTGGTTCTCTAAAATTGTTAAAGAAATAGGTGATTAGGATTCCTATTACTTTGTTCTAATTTGATTAGCATCAAAATGAGCAATCCCATGACTATCGCGTTAAAAACGATGTGTACACCTCACAAAAGTTATGATTTAGGGAGACCTTCTTATTATTTCATTGGTTCTCTCAAATTATCGAAGAAATATGTGATTATGAGTCCTATTACTTCGTTCTAGTTTGATTAACATCAAAAGGTGCAATCAAATCACTAGTGTCTTCAAAACGATCCGTACATCTCATAAAAGTCTTTATTTAGGGATACCTTCTTATTGTTTCACTAGTTCTCTCAAATTGTCAAAATATATGTGATTATGAGTCCTATTACTTCGTTCTAGTTGAAATTAGCATAAAATGGAGCAATCCCATCACTATCGTGTCCAAAACGGTGCGTAGATCTCATACAAGTCCTCATTTAGGGAGACCTTCATGTTGTTTCGTTGGTTGTTTCAAATTTACAAAGAAAGAGTTGATTAAAAGTTGTATTATTTCGTTCTAGTTTGATTGGCGTCAAAACGAGAAAACCATGACTATCGCGTTCAAAACCATGAGTACATCTCACACAAGTCTTTATTTCGAAAAACATTCATATTGTTTCGTTGGTTCTCTAAAATTGTAAAAGAAAGAGGTGATTAGGAGTCCTATAACTTCGTTCTACTTTGATTAGCATCAAAAGGAGCAATCCCATTAATTACATTCAAAACGATGCGTACATCTCACACAAGTCTTCATTTAAGAGACCTTTTTATTGTTTCATTGGTTCTTTAAAATTGTTAAAGAAAGAGGATATTAGGAGTCCAATAACTTCGTTCTAGTTTGATTAGCATCAAAAGGAGCAATCCCATTAATATCACGTTCAAAACGATGCGTACATCTCACACAAGTCTTCATTTAAGGAGACCATCTTATTGTTTTATTGGTTCTCTAAAATTGTTAAAGAAAGAGGTGATTAGGAGTCTTATTACTTCGTTCTAATTTTATTAGCATCAAAATGAGCAATCCCATGACTATCACATTAAAAATGATGCGTACACCTCATACAAGTCCTGATTTAGGGAGACCTTCTTATTGTTTCATTGGTTCTCTCAATTTATCAAAGAAAGAGGTGATTATGAGTCCTATGACTTTGTTCTACTTTGACTAGCATCAAAAGGAGCAATCCTATCACTAGTGCCTTCAAAACAATCCGTACATCTCACAGAAGTCTTCATTTAGGGAGCCCTTCTTATTTTTTCATTAGTTTTCTCAAATTGTCAAAATATAAGTGACTATGAGTCATATTACTTCGTTATAGTTGAAATTAACATCAAAAGGAGCAATTCCATCACAATCGCGTTCAAAACGATGCGTACATCTTACACAAGTCTTCATTTAAGGAGACCTTTTTATTGTTTAATTGGTTCTCTAAAATTATCAAAGAAATAGGTGATTAGTGGTCCTATTACTTCGTTCTAATTTGATTAGCATCAAAATGAACAATCTCATGACTATTGCGTTAAAAACGATGTGTACACCTCACACGAGTCTTGATTTAGGGAGACCTTCTTATTGTTTCACTGGTTCTCTCAAATTATCGAAGAAATAGGTGATTATGAGTCCTATTACTTCGTTCTAGTTTGATTAGCATCAAAAGGAGCAATCATATCACTAGAGCCTTCAAAACGATCCGTACATCTCACACAAGTCTTTATTTAGGGAGCCCTTCTTATTGTTTCATTAGTTCTCTCAAATTGTCAAAATATAGGTGATTATAAGTCCTATTAGTTCGTTCTAGTTGAAATTAGTATCAAAAGGAGCAATTCCATCACCATCGCGTCCAAAATGATGCGTAGATCTCACACAACTCTTCAATTAGGGAGACCTTCATGTTGTTTCATTGGTTGTTTCAAATTTACAAAGAAAGAGGTGATTAAGAGTTGTATTACTTCGTTCTAGTTTAATTAGCGTCAAAAGGAGAAAACCGTGACTATCGCGTACAAAACCATACGTACATCTCACACAGGTCTTCATTTTGAAAAACCTTCTTCTTGTTTCATTGGTTCTCTAAAATTGTCAAAGAAAGAGGTGATTAAGAGTCCTATAACTTCGTCCTAGTTTGATTAGCATCAAAAAGAGCAATCCCATTAATTACATTCAAAACGATGCGTACATCTCACACAAGTCTTCATTTAAGAGACCTTTTTATTGTTTCGTTAGTTCTCTAAAATTGTCAAAGAAAGAGGTGATTAGGAGTCCAATAACTTTGTTCTAGTTTGATTAGCATCAAAATGAGCAATCCCATTAATATCACGCTCAAAACGATGCGTACATCTCACACAAGTCTTCATTTAAGGAGACCTTCTTATTGTTTCATTGGTTCTCTAAAATTGTTAAAGAAAGAGGTGATTAGGAGTCCTATTGCATCGTTCTAATTTGATTAGCATCAAAATGAGCAATCCCATGACAATCGCGTTAAAAAGATGCGTACCCTCATACAAGTCTTGATTTAGGGAGACCTTCTTATTGTTTCATTGGTTCTCTCAAATTATCAAAGAAAGAGGTAATTATGAGTCCTAAGACGTTGTTCTAATTTGATTAGCATCAAAAGGAGCAATCTTATCACTAGTGCCTTCAAAACGATCCGTACATCTCAGACAAGTCTTCATTTAAGGAGCCCTTCTTATTATTTCATTAGTTTCCTCAAATTGCCAAATGTAGGTGATTATGAGTCCTTTTTCTTTGTTCTAGTTGAAATTAGCATCAAAAGGAGCAATTCCATCACTATCGCGTCCAAAACGATGCGTAGATCTCACACAAGTCTTCATATAGGGAGACCTTCATATTGTTACATTGGTTGTTTTAAATTTACAAAGAAAGATGTGTTTAAGAGTTGTATTACTTAGTTCTAGTTTGATTAGCATCAAAAGGAGAAATCTCTGACTATCGCTTTCAAAACAATGCGTACATCTCACACAAGTCTTCATTTAGGGAGACCTTCTTATTGTTTCGTTGGTTCTCTAAAATTGTCAAAGAGAGAAGTGAGTAGGAGTCCTATAACTTTGTTCTAGTTTTATTAGCATCAAAAGGAGCAATCCCATTACTATCACGTTCAAAACGATGCGTATATCTCACACAAGTCTTCATTTATGGAGACATTCTTATTGTTTCATTTGTTCTCTAAAATTGTCAAAGAAAAAGGTGATTACGAGTCCTATTACGTCGTTCTAATTTGTTTAGCAACAAAATGAGCAATCCCATGACTATCGCGTTAAAAATGATGCGTACACCTCTCACAAGTCTTGATTAGGGGATACCTTCTTATTATTTCATTGGTTCTCTCAAATTATCAAAGAAAAATATGATTATGTGTCATATGACTTCGTTCTAATTTGACTAGCATCAAAAGGAGCAATCCCATCACTAGTGCCTTCAAAACAATTTGTGCATCTCACAAAAGTCTTCGTTTAGGAAGGCTTTCTTATTCTTTCACAAGTTCTCTCAAATTGTCAAAATATATGTGATTATGAGTCCTGTTACTTCGTTCTAGTTGAAATTAGCATAAAATGGAGCAATCCCATCACTATCGCTTCCAAAACGATGCGTAGATCTCACACAAGTTTTCATTTAGGGAGACCTTCATACTGGTTGTTTCAAATTTACAAAGACAGAGGTGATTAAGAGTTGTATTACTTCGTTCTAGTTTATTAGCGTCAAAAGAAGAAACCCATGGCTATCGCGTTCAAAACCATGCGTACATCTCACACAAGTCTTCATTTAGGGAGTCCTTATTGTTTCATTGGTTCTCTAAAATTGTTAGAGAAAGAGGTGATTAGGAGTCATATAACTTCGTTCTAGTTTAATTAGCATCAAAAGGAGCAATCCCATTACTATCATGTTCAAAACGATGCGCACATCTCACAAAGTCTTCATTTAAAGAGACCTTCTTATTGTTTCATTGGTTCTCTAAAATTGTCAAAGAAAGAGGTGATCAGGAGTCTTATTACTTTGTTCTAGTTTCATTAGCATCAACATGAGAAATCCCATGACTATCGCGTTAAAAACGATGCGTATGATAGTAGTGTGCATACAAGCCAATCATGTATGATGATAAAGCACGTACTTTGTAAACAATCTTATTTATTTATTAATAAAATATTCATTTATTAAAGGCATTTAATTATCTACATGTTGCTGTTTTTATAATATGTAAATAACCCATAGTTTTAAGCAATGCTTTTAGAATCATGATGATGATCATGCTAATGAGATCTAAATTCTTAGAAAGTTTTAAAACTAAAATAGTTCCCAATCGTGGGATTACTAAAAAGGGGATTAGTAAATCCGGATAGATTGGTACATATGTTGCTTGCTCATTGGATGAGGATGATTGATCTCATGATCATTTGTGTGGAGACACTAAAGCAAGTATGTAGGTGCTTATTGGAGAATAAGTTCACTGAACGTGATTCGCTATGGAATACCTAATGGAGATTTACTCGCCTGTCAATAGGAATTCCTAATGTGATAGTAGTACAAGTAATCCTTGGACTTGAGATCATCATAGTATCTTGTATGTAACAAATTATACTTTGACTTATTCCTTAAGACCTTTTAAGGCATATATAGGGTATGCTTGGGTATAATGAGTTACATATGGAGATAATGAATGATCAATAAAGAATCTACCACCTCTAGTAAAAGAGGAGATATGTCCTATGTGATTCGTTAAATGACAACCCAGGAATCCTTGGCCAAGGTGAAATGAAATTAGAAAGGAGTTTCTAATTTGCATTATTTGGAGTTGTGCATTTTCTAATCGAAATATATATAATTAAATAAAATAAGACTTGACAGTAAATCCATGTCTTATATTTAATTGGGACATTGTATGGTGGAAGGATTGAATTGTACGGTAACTATTTACTCACAGGTTCTTTTTGATTAATGTTGAAATCTATATTATCTGGAAAGTCGTTGATCGCTAGGGAGGCTTATCCCTATTGTAGAATAAATATTATTTATTTAAATAAATTATTAGTTTAATTTATTTATTTAAATAAGATTAAAATTGTTTTAATTGATTTATTCACAACCGGTTTAATATGGAGAACCTAAAGGGTCACACCATAAAAGGAAGAATAATTATTTAAGAAGGTAATGGCATAATCGTAATAATGCATTAAGTATAATTAATTTAATCTATGGTGATAGAATAAATTAAATAGCTTAATGTTTATTATTTAATATTTTGGAAATATTAAATATAAATTAATAAGAGGAGTCTTATTAATATTATTACAATTATTATTATTTTAATTTCTAAAGGAGTTTAGTAATTAATTTAATATTTAGTACTCTCATTTATTCCTAATAAGATTAGGAGACAAATTAATTAAATGAATTTAATTAATTATTCCCATGTGGTGGGAATCCCTAAATTAATTAAAGGAGTTTAATTAATTAAAAGAAATCCCATGTCTAATAGGATTAGAAGGGTTGACCAATGTCTATATAAGAGAAGTCTTATAATAGATATTAGATTGATGTAATTCCAATTGTTGGAGAGTACTCCTTTTCTATAGAGGATAGAAAAGTAAGGTTAAGCCAAACACCCTCCTTCTTGATAATTCATCTTCCTTGGTGGATCACCTCTAGAGGCCAAACACTTGGGTGGCTAACGTTGATCAAAGAAAGGAATCTAACCCGAAAATTCAAGGAGATCACGAAAAACAAGGAGTTGAACTAGTACTTGTGGAAGCTTCGTTCTACAAGGGTATGATTCCATAACTTCTTATTTATCGTTTTAAATTAATAATTTGCATAGAGGATGATCCGGGTAATGGTTTTGTAGAAATTTTTTAAACTCTGATATACCATGCTTCCGCTAATTTTTGCAATTTGATTGCGTCACGATTTCGTACAAACCCAACAGTGGCATCAGAGCCAAATCTTTATGCAATTATTAATTTATTTTTGATTTCATATACATATGGGTATGTATTTAAAATAATTTATTGGGCATAATTTTATTGTATAAAATTATATTTTTTAAGGAAAAAAGAAAAAAAAAGACTTTTTTTGGGAAGAATCACAATTTTTTTTTTTTGCTAATCTTGAATTCTGCAAAGAAAAGGTGTTGTCTCTTTCTTACTCCAAAAAAGAAGGTGACCCATCAGGAAAGGACTTTTTTAATAAACCTGCAGGACTCTTTTAATAAAAGAAGGTGATTTTTTTTTTTAAAAAAAAATAAATAAATATGATATATTTATATATTATATTCTAAATAATTTTATAATTAAAATAAAGAGTTTATTTTAATCTTGAAATTGAATTTCATGCAATTTAAAATTGCCCATTAAATGATACTCATATATATATGGAATGTTTTAATTCATGAGATGAATATTTATTTATTGATATATATGGTGATATGTATGAAAATAAATGGGGATTGATTATGGACTATTTGACCAATGTGATTGGATTTTATTTTAGTTGAATGCTTGAATGAATGAGTTTTATTAAATGGGGTCTGCGTACCTCGTCTTCTCTAATTTTTTTTTTCTTGATGTAAAATTCTATCTCCCTCCTATGTACTTCCCCTTGACTGTTGATCAAGGTTTCTATTTAAATTAAATAGTTTAATGTAATAGAAATAGTTAGAATTATCTTTAAAAATTAGAGACCAAGGAGCAAGGAGCGCGTGAAGACCCGTTTGTATGGAGCCCGGGTTTAAATGTAATAGTTACGCTTAAATTTAAATTCTTGCACCCCTAGGTTTGACCTTTTGGTTCACTTGGTGGCTTTAGTGAACCAAACTAGAATAAAAGTCCATAATCAATCCGGGTAGAATATAGTATTCTATATTGCATGCTAAATATTATATATATTATATTTTATGCAAACATGCTTCGCATGTTTAATAAAATAACGCGTATTTTATATATATATGTGCATGCGCGCTAAACAAAGATGAGACTAATAATAACAAACCCCTCAAAGAAATAATATTAAGTCCGAAGTGTTCAAATGATATTTGGAATATCGAACGTCGCCTTCTAGCATGATAAATTAATAGAGTATTAGATATTTAATATGAGCTTGTTGTGCTATCCACAAGGCGAGTATTGCGTATTTAAGATGCTAATTAATCACATTTGATGCTTATCAAGAAAATTGAACGATCTAGTCTTGTTGTGCTATCCACAAGGACGAACATTTTTCTTTTTTGAATTTATGAAAGTGCTAGGCTGGACTTAACTTAAATTATTTTAGTTCGGATGTGCACACACTTGACCATTATGATTTAAGAGGCAAAATAAAAGGAATTACATGGTGATGTAATTGACAAGAGTTGTCTACCTATTTATTTGTATATCGCTTGTTGTGCTATCCACAAGGTTATATACATTTGAAATGGGATCCTTATTCTCACTAGCAAATTTTTAATTAGATGTTGCCGAACTATATAAGTGAGGGTAATATAGTTTGATAAAAATAGTGGGAGATACCAATTTAAAATAAAGACCTAAATTTATTTTGGTATGCAAAATTAATAAAATGAATGTTTGCTAAAATGTTGTTTTTCACATGCAGAATTTTAAAAATGTCAAAATCACTAATTTCACTGCGAAGCATACTTGATGCTAATAAGCTTACCGGGCCGAATTATACGGACTGGCTAAGAAATCTGAGAATAGTTCTCACTGCTGAAAAGATTTCTTATGTCCTAAACTCACCTGTCCCTGGAACTATTCCAGAAACAGTCTCTGAGGAAGAGATTGCCACCATTGTAAAGTGGCAAGATGATGCATCTGTGGCTCAATGCATCATGCTCGCATCCATGAATAACGAGCTTCAGCGTCAGCACGAAAATATGGATGCTCCTACTATGTTGATTCACCTCAAGGAGTTGTATGGTGAACAAAGTAGGACTGCTAGATATGAGATATCTAAGGAGCTCTTCCGATCTCGGATGACCAAGGGCAAAGTGAACATAAAGGAACAAAAGAAATCTGATCCAGCTAGCAAAGGAATGTGCTTTCATTGCAACATGCCGGGACATTGGAAAAGGAACTGCAAGAAGTATCTAGCAGAGAAGAAGCTTGGAGAAGCTTCGACTTCCAATCAAGGTTTGTTTATGATTGAAATTAATTTTTCTGAAAGTCATAATTCTACTTGGGTATTGGATACCGGCTGTGGTTCTCACATATGTAATACTGTGCAGAGACTGGTCAGAAGTAGAAAGCTGAACAATGATGAGGTGATCCTACGAGTAGGGAATGGAGCAAAGGTTGCTGCATTAGCTGTAGGAACTTATTATTAAGCAATGCCTTCGGGCAAGTCCATTTATCTTAATAATTGTTATTATGTTCCGAATATTATTAAAAACATTATTTCAATTTCTGTATTGGATATGGAAGGATTTAACGTTGTTATAAAGAACAATAGTTGTTCTATTTATAAAGACGATGTTTTATATGGTATTGGAAATTTGCGAAATGGACTTTATACACTTGACTTAGAAGAAAATATATTTCAAATTGAACAAACTAAGAAAAGGAAAAGAGATGATATTAATTATACCTACATGTGGCACTGTAGACTCGGTCATATCAATGAAACAAGATTATCCAAGTTGCATAAAGATGGGCTCCTCGAGCTATCCGATTATGAATCATATCCAACTTGTGAATCTTGTCTCATGGGTAAAATGACTAAATCTCCTTTTAGTGGAAGAGGAGAAAGAGTTACAGAGTTGTTAGCGTTGGTTCACACAGACGTTTGTGAATCTATGACAACGATTGCACGGGGTGGGTATTCTTATTTTATTACTTTCACTGATGATCACTCAAGATTTGGATATGTGTATTTAATGAAATACAAATCAGAATCATTTGAAAAGTTCAAAGAGTTCAGAAGTGAAGTAGAGAAACAAACAGGCAAGAGTATAAAGATACTTCGATCAGATCGAGGTGGAGAATACTTAAGCGGTGAGTTTCTCAATTGTCTCATAGAAAATGGTATAATCTCACAATGGACTCCTCCAGGAACACCACAGTTAAATGGAGTATCTTAAAGGAGAAATCAAACACTGTTGGACATGGTTCGATCCATGATGAGTTTTACCGACCTTTCAATTTCCTTCTGGGGATATGCCCTAGAAACGGCTGCATACCTACTTAACAAGGTACCTACCAAATCCGCCCCAAAGACTCCATATGAGATGTGGAAGGGGAGGAAACTAAATCTTAAACATGTTAAGACTTGGGGTTGTCCAGCTTATGTCAAAAAGTTTGAACATGATAAGCTACAAACTAAATTCGACAAGTGTAGATTTGTGGGATACCCTAAAAAACTGTAGGGTATTATTTCTATCATCCAACTGATCAAAAGGTGTTTGTTGCGAAACATGCTGCCTTCTTGGAAAAGGAGTTTATCAATGAAGGGGTCAGTGGGAGTAAGATATATCTTGAAGAAGTTCAAGAACCACAAATTACCAAGGATCAAAATCAGGTACCTGACCAAGTAGAAGAACCTACTATACCACACCCTGTTCGTAAATCTGGGAGAGTACCGAAGATACCTGAGAGGTATGGATTCGTTATAGAGGATGACGATGAGGTACACATCATGAATGATGATGATCCATTGAATTACGAACAGGCCATGAGTAATAAAGACTTAGGGAAATGGCTTGAAGCCATGAAATCCGAAATGGACTCCATGTATGAAAACAAAGTATTGACTTTGGTTTCACCACCTGAAGGCATTAAGCCTATTGGGTGTAAATGGGTCTTTAAAAGAAAGACTGGAGCGGACGGCAAGGTGGAGACCTATAAGGCCCGACTGGTTGCAAAAGGTTTCAAACAAAGACAAGGAGTTGATTATGATGAAACCTTTTCACCAGTAGCTATGCTCAAGTCCATTCGGATTTTGCTTGCGATTGCAGCTTATAACGACTATGAGATCTGGCAGATGGAAGTGAAAACAGCCTTCCTCAATGGGAAACTTGAGGAGGATGTGTATATGACACAGCCAGAGGGATTTGTTTCAAAGGTTGGAATAAATCAAGTCTGTAAGCTGCAACGATCCATTTATGGATTGAAGCAAGCTTCTCGTAGATGGAACATTCGTTTTGATGAGACAATCAAAGAGTTTGATTTTATCAAAAATGACGATGAACCATGTGTGTACAAGAAGGTTAGTGGGAGCGCAGTTTCATTCCTTGTATTATATGTTGATGATATATTACTGATAGGGAATGACATTCCTATGCTACAATCAATTAAAATCTGGTTATCTAAACACTTCTCCATGAAGGACTTGGGAGAAGCATCCTATATTTTGGGGATAAAGATCTATAGAGATAGATCTAAAAGGATGCTTGGTTTATCCCAAGGAACGTACATTGATGCAATGCTAAAGAGATTTAGCATGGAAGATTCCAAAAGAGGTCTCATGCCGATGAGCCATGGAATACATCTCTCCAAGAAACAGGCCCCAAAGACACCTGAGGAGAGAGACCGTATGAGTAAGATCCCTTATGCTTCTGCAATAGGATCTATCATGTACGGTATGATATGTACTAGACCGGATGTTGCTCATGCACTTAGTGTAACGAGCAGATACCAGTCGAATCCTGGAGAAGAGCACTGGAAGGCAGTGAAGAATATCCTAAAGTACTTGAGAAGGACTAAAGATATTTTTCTTGTCTACGGTGGGTCTGAATTAAAACTCGAGGGCTTCACAGACTCAAGTTTTCAAACGGACCAAGATGACAGTAAATCTGTTTCGGGGTATGTTTTTACCTTGAACGGAGGCGCAGTGAGTTGGAAGAGTTCCAAGCAGCAAACAGTTGCTGATTCAGTGACAGAGGCAGAGTATATAGCTGCAAGTGAAGCTGCAAAGGAAGCTGTTTGGATGAAGAAGTTCATAACTGAACTTGGTGTGGTTCCTAGCATTGGAGAAGCAGTTCCCATTTACTGTGACAACACAGGAGCAGTTGCACAGGCTAAGGAACCCAGGTCTCATCAGAAATCTAAACACGTGTTGCGGCGATTTCACTTGATCAGGGAGATCATTGAAAGAGGAGACGTCACCTTGGAGCGTGTAAGACTCTCAAGATAACATTGCAGATCCATTTACTAAAGCTTTAACACAACAGCAGTTTGATCGTCACTTAGAGAAGATGGGTATGAGATACCATGGCGATTGGCTTTAGTGCAAGTGGGAGATTGATAGTAGTGTGCATACAAGCCAATCATGTATGATGATAAAGCACGTACTTTGTAAACAATCTTATTTATTTATTAATAAAATATTCATTTATTAAAGGCATTTAATTATCTACATGTTGCTGTTTTTATAATATGTAAATAACCCATAGTTTTAAGCAATGCTTTTAGAATCATGATGATGATCATGCTAATGAGATCTAAATTCTTAGAAAGTTTTAAAACTAAAATAGTTCCCAATCGTGGGATTACTAAAAAGGGGATTAGTAAATCCGGATAGATTGGTACATATGTTGCTTGCTCATTGGATGAGGATGATTGATCTCATGATCATTTGTGTGGAGACACTAAAGCAAGTATGTAGGTGCTTATTGGAGAATAAGTTCACTGAACGTGATTCGCTATGGAATACCTAATGGAGATTTACTCGCCTGTCAATAGGAATTCCTAATGTGATAGTAGTACAAGTAATCCTTGGACTTGAGATCATCATAGTATCTTGTATGTAACAAATTATACTTTGACTTATTCCTTAAGACCTTTTAAGGCATATATAGGGTATGCTTGGGTATAATGAGTTACATATGGAGATAATGAATGATCAATAAAGAATCTACCACCTCTAGTAAAAGAGGAGATATGTCCTATGTGATTCGTTAAATGACAACCCAGGAATCCTTGGCCAAGGTGAAATGAAATTAGAAAGGAGTTTCTAATTTGCATTATTTGGAGTTGTGCATTTTCTAATCGAAATATATATAATTAAATAAAATAAGACTTGACAGTAAATTCCATGTCTTATATTTAATTGGGACATTGTATGGTGGAAGGATTGAATTGTACGGTAACTATTTACTCACAGGTTCTTTTTGATTAATGTTGAAATCTATATTATCTGGAAAGTCGTTGATCGCTAGGGAGGCTTATCCCTATTGTAGAATAAATATTATTTATTTAAATAAATTATTAGTTTAATTTATTTATTTAAATAAGATTAAAATTGTTTTAATTGATTTATTCACAACCGGTTTAATATGGAGAACCTAAAGGGTCACACCATAAAAGGAAGAATAATTATTTAAGAAGGTAATGGCATAATCGTAATAATGCATTAAGTATAATTAATTTAATCTATGGTGATAGAATAAATTAAATAGCTTAATGTTTATTATTTAATATTTTGGAAATATTAAATATAAATTAATAAGAGGAGTCTTATTAATATTATTACAATTATTATTATTTTAATTTCTAAAGGAGTTTAGTAATTAATTTAATATTTAGTACTCTCATTTATTCCTAATAAGATAGGAGACAAATTAATTAAATGAATTTAATTAATTATTCCCATGTGGTGGGAACCCTAAATTAATTAAAGGAGTATAATTAATTAAAAGAAATCCCATGTCTAATAGGATTAGAAGGGTTGACCAATGTCTATATAAGAGAAGTCTTATAATAGATATTAGATTGATGTAATTCCAATTGTTGGAGAGTACTCCTTTTCTATAGAGGATAGAAAAGTAAGGTTAAGCCAAACACCCTCCTTCTTGATAATTCATCTTCCTTGGTGGATCACCTCTAGAGGCCAAACACTTGGGTGGCTAACGTTGATCAAAGAAAGGAATCTAACCCGAAAATTCAAGGAGATCACGAAGAACAAGGAGTTGAACTAGTACTTGTGGAAGCTTCGTTCTACAAGGGTATGATTCCATAACTTCTTATTTATCGTTTTAAATTAATAATTTGCATAAAGGATGATCCGGGTAATGGTTTTGTAGAAATTTTTTAAACTCTGATATACCATGCTTCCGCTAATTTTTGCAATTTGATTGCGTCACGATTTCGTACAAACCCAACAGTGGCATCAGAGCCAAATCTTTATGCAATTATTAATTTATTTTTGATTTCATATACATATGGGTATGTATTTAAAATAATTTATTGGGCATAATTTTATTGTATAAAATTATATTTTTTAAGGGAAAAAAAAAAGACTTTTTTTGGGAAGAATCACAATTTTTTTTTTGTGCTAATCTTGAATTCTGCAAAGAAAAGGTGTTGTCTCTTTCTTACTCCAAAAAAGAAGGTGACCCATCAGGAAAGGACTTTTTTAATAAACCTGCAGGACTCTTTTAATAAAAGAAGGTGATTTTTTTTAAAAAAAATAAATAAATAAATATGATATATTTATATATTATATTCTAAATAATTTTATAATTAAAATAAAGAGTTTATTTTAATCTTGAAATTGAATTTCATGCAATTTAAAATTGCCCATTAAATGATACTCATATATATATGGAATGTTTTAATTCATGAGATGAATATTTATTTATTGATATATATGGTGATATGTATGAAAATAAATGGGGATTGATTATGGACTATTTGACCAATGTGATTGGATTTTATTTTAGTTGAATGCTTGAATGAATGGGTTTTATTAAATGGGGTCTGCGTACCTCGTCTTCTCTAATTTTTTTTTTCTTGATGTAAAATTCTATCTCCCTCCTATGTACTTCCCCTTGACTGTTGATCAAGGTTTCTATTTAAATTAAATAGTTTAATGTAATAGAAATAGTTAGAATTATCTTTAAAAATTAGAGACCAAGGAGCAAGGAGCGCGTGAAGACCCGTTTGTATGGAGCCCGGGTTTAAATGTAATAGTTACGTTTAAATTTAAATTCTTGCACCCCTAGGTTTGACCTTTTGGTTCACTTGGTGGCTCTAGTGAACCAAACTAGAATAAAAGTCCATAATCAATCCGGGTAGAATATAGTATTCTATATTGCATGCTAAATATTATATATATTATATTTTATGCAAACATGCTTCGCATGTTTAATAAAATAACGCGTATTTTATATATATATGTGCATGCGCGCTAAACAAAGATGAGACTAATAATAACAAACCCCTCAAAGAAATAATATTAAGTCCGAAGTGTTCAAATGATATTTGGAATATCGAACGTCGCCTTCTAGCATGATAAATTAATAGAGTATTAGATATTTAATATGAGCTTGTTGTGCTATCCACAAGGCGAGTATTGCGTATTTAAGATGTTAATTAATCACATTTGATGCTTATCAAGAAAATTGAACGATCTAGTCTTGTTGTGCTATCCACAAGGACGAACATTTTTCTTTTTTGAATTTATGAAAGTGCTAGGCTGGACTTAACTTAAATTATTTTAGTTCGGATGTGCACACACTTGACCATTATGATTTAAGAGGCAAAATAAAAGGAATTACATGGTGATGTAATTGACAAGAGTTGTCTACCTATTTATTTGTATATCGCTTGTTGTGCTATCCACAAGGTTATATACATTTGAAATGGGATCCTTATTCTCACTAGCAAATTTTTAATTAGATGTTGCCGAACTATATAAGTGAGGGTAATATAGTTTGATAAAAATAGTGGGAGAGCCCTTCTTATTGTTTCATTAGTTTTCTCACATTATCAAAATATAAGTGATTATAAGTCCTATTACTTCGTTCTAGTTGAAATTAGCATCAAAAAGAGCAATTCCATCACTATCACGTCCAAAACGATGCGTAGATCTCACACAAGTCTTAATTTAGGGAGACCATCATATTGTTTCTTTGGTTGTTTCAAATTTACAAAGAAATAGGTGATTAAGAGTTATATTAGTTCGTTCTAGTTTGATTAGCGTCAAAAGAAGAAACCCATGGCTACCGCGTTCAAAACCATACGTACATCTCACACAAGTCTTCATTTGGGGAGTCCTTATTATTGTTTCATTGGTTCTCTAAAATAGTCAGAGAAAGGTAATTAGGAGTCATATCCCTTCGTTCTAGTTTTATTAGCATCAAAAGGAGCAATCCCATTACTATCACGTTCAAAATGATGCGCACATCTCACACAAGTCTTCATTTAAGGAGACCTTCTTATTATTTCAATGGTTCTCTTAAATTGTCAAAAAAAGAGTTAATTAGGAGTCCTATTACTTCATTCTAGTTTGATTAGCTTCAACAGGAGAAATCCCATAACTATCGCATTAAAAATGATGCGTACACCTCACACAAGTCTTGATTTTGTGAGACCTTATTATTTCATTGGTTCTCTCAAATTATCAAAGAAAGAGGCGATTATGAGTCCTATGACTTCGTTCTAGTTTGATTAGCATCAAAAGGAGCAATCATATCACTAGTCCCTTTAAAACGATCCGTACATTTCACACAAGTCTTAATTTAGGGAACCCTTCTTATTGTTTCATTAGTTCTCTCAAATTATCAAAATATTGGTGATTAAGAGTCCTATTACTGCGTTCTAGTTGAAATTAGCATCAAAAGGAGTAATTCCATCACTATCACGTCTAAAACGATGCGTAGATCTCACATAAGTCTTCATTTAGGGAGACTTTCATATTTTTTTTATTTTTTTGTTGAAAATTTTAGCTAAAATCTTAACATTTCTGTCTTGGGCAGGAATAGATCCCAAGACCCTCTTGGGATCAAAGCCTTATGCGTAGTTATTTTGGGGAGACCTTCATATTGTTTCATTGGTTGTTTCAAATTTACAAAAAAAAAGTGGTGATTAAGAGTTGTATTAATTCATTCTAATTTGATTAGAGTCAAAAGGAGAAACCCATGTCTATCGCGTTCAAAACCATGCGTACATCGCACACAAGTCTTCATTTAGGGAGACCTTCTTATTGTTTCATTGGTTCTCTAAAATTATCAAAGAAAGAGGTGATTTGGAGTCCTATAACTTCGTTCTAGTTTGATTAGCATCAAAAGGAGCAATCCCATTAATATCACATTTAAAACGATGTGTACATCTCACACAAGTCTTCATTTAAGGAGACCTTCTTATTGTTTCATTGGTTCTCTAAAATTGTTAAAGAAAGAGGTGATTATGAATTCTATTACTTCGTTCTAAATTGATTAGCATCAAATTGAGCAATCCCATGACTATCGCATTAAAAACGATGCGTACACCTCATACATGTCTTGATTTAAGGAGACTATCTTATTATTTCATTAGTTCTCTCAAATTATAAAAGAAAGAGGTGATTACGAGTCCTATGACTTCTTTCTAGTTTGATTAGCATCAAAAGGAGCAATTCTATCACTAGTGCCTTCAAAATGATCCGTACATCTCACAGAAGTCTTCATTTAGGGAGCCATTCTTTTTGTTTCATTAGTTTTCCCAAATTGTCAAAATATAGGTGATTATGAGTCCTATGACTTCGTTGTAGTTTGATTAGCATCAAAAGGAGCAATCCTATCACTAGTGCCTTCAAAACGATCCGTACATCTCACACAAGACTTAATTTAGGGAGCCCTTCTTATTGTTTCATTAGTGCGATTGTGAAAATATAGGTGATTATGTGTCCTATTACTTCGTTCTAGTTGAAATTAACATCAGAAGGAGCAATTCCATCAATATCGGGTCCAAAACGATGCGTAGATCTCACACAAGTCTTCAATTAGGGAGACATTCATATTGTTTCATTGGTTGTTTCAAATTTACAAAGAAACAGGTGATTAGGAGTTGTATTACTTCGTTCTAGTTTGATTAGCGTCAAAAGGAGAAAACCATGACTATCGCGTTCAAAATCATGCGTACATCTCATACAAGTCTTCATTTAGGAAAACCTTCTTATTGTTTCATTGGTTCTCTAAAATTATCAAAGAAAGAGGTGATTAGGAGTCCTATAACTTCGTTCTTGTTGATTAGCATCAAAAGGAACAATTCCATTACTTTCGCATTCAAAACGATGCGTACATCTCACACAAGTCTTTTTTTAAGGAGACCTTCTTATTGTTTCATTTGTTCTCTAAAATTGTCAAAGGAAGAGGTGATTAGGAGTCCTATTACTTCGTTCTAATTTGATTATCATAAAAATGAGCAATCCCATGACTATCGCATTAATAGCGATGCGTACACCTCACACAAGTCTTGATTTATGGAGACCTTCTTATTATTTCAATAGTTCCCTCAAATTATCAAAGAAAGAGGTGATTATGAGTCCTATGACTTCGTTCAAGTTTTATTAGCATCAAAAGGAGCAATACTATCACAAGTGCCTTCAAAATGATCCGTACATCTCACACAATTTTCTTCATTTAGGGTGCCCTTCTTATTGTTTCATTAGTTTTCTCAAATTGACAAAATATAGGTGATTATGAGTCCTATTACTTCGTTCTAGTTGAAATTAGCATCAAAAGGAGCAATTTCATCACTATCACGTCCAAAACAATGCGTAGATCTCACACAAGTCTTCATTTAGGGAGACCATCATATTATTTTATTGGTTGTTTCAAATTTACAAAGAAAGAGGTAATTAAGAGTTGTATTACTTCGTTATAGTTTAATTAGCGTCAAAAGAAGAAACCCATGGCTATCGCGTTCAAAACCGTGCGTACATCTCACACAAGTCTTCATTTAGGGAGTCCTTATTATTCTTTCATTGGTTCTCTAAAATTGTCAGAGAAAGAGGTAATTAGGAGTCATATCACTTCGTTCTAGTTTGATTAGCATGAAAAGGTGCAATCCCATTACTATCACGTTCAAAACGATGCTCACATTTCACACAAGTCTTCATTTAAAGAGACATTCTTATTGTTTCATTGGTTCTCTAAAATTGTCAAAGAAAGATGTGATTAGGAGTCCTATTACTTCGTTCTAGTTTGATTAGCATCAACATGAGAAATCCCATGACTATAGTCTTAAAAACGTGGCGTACACCTCACACAAGTCTTGATTTTGTGAGACCTTATTATTTCATTGGTTCTCTCAAATTATCAAAGAAAGGTTATGATGAGTCCTATGACTTCGTAATAGTTTGATTAGCATCAAAAAGAGCAATTCTATCACTGGTGCCATCAAAACGATCCGTACATCTCACAGAAGTCTTCATTTAGGGAGCCCTTCTTTTTGTTTCATTAGTTTTCTCAAATTATCAAAATATAGGTGATTATGAGTCCTATGACTTCGTTGTAGTTTGATTAGCATCAAAAGGAGCAATCCTATCACTAGTGCCTTCAAAACGATCTGTACATCTCACACAAGTCTTAACTTAGGGAGCCCTTTTTATTGTTTCATTAGTGAGATTGTCAAAATATAGGTGGTTATGAGTCCTATTAATTTGTTCTAGTTCAAATTAGCATCAAAAGGAGCAATTCCATCAACATCGCGTCCAAAATGATGCGTAGATCTCACACAAGTCTTCATTTAGGGAGACATTCATATTGTTTCATTGGTTGTTTCAAATTTACAAAGAAAGAGGTGATTAGGTGTTGTATTACTTCGTTCTAGTTTGATTAGCGTCAAAAGGAGAAAACCATGAGTATCGTGTTCAAAACCATGCGTACATCTCACACAAGTCTTCATTTAGGAAAACCTTCTTATTGTTTCATTGGTTCTCTAAAATTGTCAAAGAAAGAGATGATTAGGAGTCCTATAACTTCGTTCTAGTTTGATTTGCATCAAAAGGAGCAATCACATTACTTTCACGTTCAAAACAATGCGTACCTCTCACACTAGTCTTTAATTAAGAAACCTTCTTATTTTTTCATTAGTTCTCTAAAATTGTCAAATAAAAAGGTGATTAGGAGTCCTATTACTTCGTTCTAATTTGATTAGCATAAAAATGAGCAATCCCATGACTATCGCATTAAAAGCGATGCATACACCTCACATAAGTCTTGATTTACGGAGACCTTCATATTATTTCAATAGTTCCCTCAAATTATCAAAGAAAGAGGTGATTATGAGTCCTATGACTTCGTTCAAGTTTTATTAGCATCAAAAGGAGCAATACTAGCACTAGTGCCTTCAAAACGATCCGTACATCTCACATAATTTTCTTCATTTAGGGAGCCCTTCTTATTGTTTCATTAGTTTTCTCAAATTGTCAAAATATAGGTGATTATGAGTCCTATTACTTCGTTCTAGTTGAAATTAGCATCAAAAGGAGCAACCATCACTATCACGTCCAAAACGATGCGTAGATCTCACACAAGTCTTCATTTAGGGAGACCATCGTATTGTTTCATTGGTTGTTTCAAATTTACAAAGAAAGAGGTGATTAGGAGTTGTATTACTTTGTTCTAGTTTGATTAGCGTCAAAAGAAGAAACCAATGGCTATCGCGTTCAAAACCATGCGTACATCTCACACAAGTCTTCATTTAGGGAGTCCTTATTATTATTTCATTGGTTCTCTAAAATTATCAGAGAAAGAGGTAATTAGGAGTCATATCACTTCGTTCTAGTTTGATTAGCATCAAAAGTAGAAATCCCATTACTATCACGTTCAAAACGATGCTCACATCTCACACAAGTCTTAATTTAAAGAGACCTTCTTATTGTTTCAGTGGTTCTCTAAAATTGTCAAAGAAAGAGGTGATTAGGAGTCCTATTACTTTGTTCTAGTTTGATTAGTATCAACATGAGAAATCCCATGACTATCGCCTTAAAAATAATGCGTACACCTCACACAAGTCTTGATTTAGGGAGACCTTATTATTTCATTGGTTCTCTCAAATTATCAAAAAAAGAGGTGATTATGAGTCCTATGACTTCGTTCTAGTTTGATTAGCATCAAAAGAAGCAATCCTATCACTAGTGCCTTTAAAACGATCCGTACATCTCACACAAGTCTTAATTTAGGGAGTCCTTATTATTGTTTCATTACTTCTCTCAAATTATAAAAAATATACGTGATTAAGAGTCCTATTACTGCGTTCTAGTTGAAATTAGTATCAAAAGGAGTAATTCCATCACTATTGCGTCCAAAACGATGCGTAGATCTTACATAAGTCTTCATTTAGGGAGACCTTCATATTTTTTTATTTTTTTATTTTTTTTGTTGCCAATTTATGCTAAAATCTTAACATTTCTGTCTTGGACAGGAACGGATCCCAAAACCTCTTGGACTCAAAGCCTTATGAGTAGTTATTTTAGGGAGACCTTCATATTGTTTCATTGGTTGTTTCAAATTTACAAAAAAAAGAGGTGATTAAGAGTTATATTACTTCGTTCTAGTTTGATTAGTGTCAAAAGGAGAAACCCATGACAATTGCGTTCAAAACCATGCGTACATCTCACACAAGTCTTCATTTAGGGAAACCTTCTTATTGTTTCACTGGTTCTCCAAAATTGTCAAAGAAAGAGGTGATTTGGAGTCCTATAACTTCGTTCTAGTTTAATTAGCATCAAAAGGAGCAATCCCATTAATAACACGTTCAAAACGATGCGTACAATCTCACACAAGTCTTCATTTAACGAGACCTTCTTATTGTTTCATTGGTTCTCTAAAATTGTTAAAGAAAGAGGTGATTATGAATCATATTACTTCGTTCTAATTTGATTAGCATCAAATTGAGCAATCTCATGACTATCACAATAAAAACTGATGCGTACACCTCATACATGTCTTGATTTAAGGAGACCTTATTATTTCATTGGTTCTCTCAAATTGTAAAAGAAAAAGGAGATTATGAGTCCTATGACTTCTTTCAAGTTTGATTAGCATCAAAAGGAGCAATTCTATCACTGGTGCCTTCAAAACGATCCGTACATCTCACAGAAGTCTTCATTTAGGGAGCCCTTATTATTGTTTCATTAGTTTTCTCAAATTGTCAAAATATAGGTGATTATGAGTCCTATGACTTCGTTATAGTTTGATTAGCATCAAAAGGAGCAATCCTATCACTAGTGCCTTCAAAACGATCCGGATATCTCACACAAGTCTTAATTTAGGGAGCCCTTCTTATTGTTTCATTAGTGAGATTGTCAAAATATAGGTGATTATGAGTCCTATTACTTCATTCTAGTTAAAACTAACATCAAAAGGAGCAATTCCATCAATATCACGTCCAAAACTGATGCGTAGATCTCACACAAGTCTTCATTTAGGGAGACCATCATATTGTTTCACTGGTTGTTTCAAATTTACAAAGAAAGAGGTGATTAAGAGTTGTATTACTTCGTTCTAGTTTGATTAGCATCAAAAGAAGAAGCCCATGGCTATCGCGTTCAAAACCATGCGTACATCTCACACAAGTCTTCATTTAGGGAGTCCTTATTATTGTTTCATTGGTTCTCTAAAATTGTCAGAGAAAGACGTAATTATGAGTCATATCACTTCGTTCTAGTTTGATTAGCATCAAAAGGAGCAATCCCATTACTATCACGTTCAAAATGATGCTCACATCTCACACAAGTCTTCATTTAAAGAGACCTTCTTATTGTTTTGTTGGTTCTCTAAAATTGTCAAAAAAAGAGGTGATTAGGAGTCCTATTACTTCGTTCTAGTTTGATTAGCATCAACATGACAAATCCCATGACTATCGCCTTAAAAACGATGTGTACACCTCACACAAGTCTTGATTTAGGGGGATCTTATTATTTCATTGGTTCTCTCAGATTATCAAAGAATGAGGTGATTATGAGTCCTATGGCTTCGTTCTAGTTTGATTAGCATCAAAAGGAGCAATCCTATCACTAGTGCCTTTAACACGATCCGTACATCTCACACAAGTCTTAATTTAGGGAGCCCTTCTTATTGTTTCATTAGTTCTCTTAAATTATCAAAATATATGTGATTAAGAGTCCTATTACTGCGTTCTAGTTGAAATTAGCATCAAAAGGAGTAATTCCATCACTATCGCGTCCAAAACGATGCGTAGATCTCACAGAATTCTTCATTTAGGGAGACCTTCATATTTTATTTTATTTTTATTTTTTAGTTGCCAATTTAAGCTGAAATCTTAACAATCCTATTTTGGGCAGGAGTGGATCTCAAGACCTCTTGGACTCAAAGCCTTATGAGTAGTTATTTTAGGGAGACCTTCATATTGTTTCATTGGTTGTTTCAAATTTAGAAAAAAAAGAGGTGATTTGGAGTTGTATTACTTCGTTCTAGTTTGATTAGCGTCAAAAAGTGAAACCCATGACTATCGCGTTCAAAACCATGCGTACATCTCACACAAGTCTTCATTTAGGAAGACCTTCTTATTCTTTCATTGGTTCTCTAAAATTATCAAAGAAAGAGCTGATTTGGAGTCCTATAACTTCGTTCTATATTGATTGTCATCAAAAGGAGCAATCCCATTAATATCACGTTCAAAACGATGCATACATCTGACACAAGTTTTCATTTAAGGAGACCTTCTTATTGTTTCATTGGTTATCTAAAATTGTTAAAGAAAGAGGTGATTATGAATCCTATTACTTCGTTCTAAATTGATTAGCATCAAATTGAGCAATCCCATGACTATTGCATTAAAAACGATGCGTACACCTCATACATGTATTGATTTAAGGAGATCTTCTTATTATTTAATTGGTTCTCACAAATTATAAAAGAAAGAGGTAATTATGAGTCCTATGACTTCGTTCTAGTTTGATTAGCATCAAAAAGGAGAAATCTCATTAATATTACGTTCAAAACGATGAGTATATCTCACACAAGTCTTCATGTAAGGAGACCTTCTTATTTTTCATTGGTTTCCTAAAATTGTTAAAGAAAGAGGTGATTATGAATCCTATTACTTCGTTCTAATTTGATTAGCATCAAATTGACCAATCCCATGACTATCGCATTAAAAACGATGCGTACATCTCACAGAAGTCTTCATTTAGGGAGCCATTCTTTTTGTTTCATTAGTTTTCTCAAATTATCAAAATATAGGTGATTATGAGTCCTATGACTTCGTTCTAGTTTGATTAGCATCAAAAGGAGCAATCCTATCACTAGTGCCTTCAAAACGATCCACACATCTCACACAAGACTTAATTTAGGGAGCCCTTCTTATTGTTTCATTAGTGCGATTGTGACGCCCCCAAATTCCAGGACCGCCACTTGGTCTCTCGAATTCGGTTCATCACGTGCTCATGGTAATACATCACAATAATAATAATTAAATATCACACGATCACAGCGGAAAATCTATTCTAGAATAATTTACAATGATTTATTATAATTATTCCCCCAAGTCTCGCAACCTACAGTACTTAATAGATTACATAATAATATCAGTTAACGACTTATTACATAATCTAACTTAAGCTTAAACATAATCAAATCCAGTCTTACTACATCATCTTCATACAATATTAATATATTTAAAACATAACAGACATAAGCTAGTTGGTAGCTTTGCCCTTGCCCTTATCAACGCCCGAAGGTTCACCATGCTCTGCCTTAACTGAAATGTTTTAGGGAAAGCAAGAATGAGCACAAATTGCGCAGCAAGTAATATACAATAAGGGTGAGTAATAAGATTCTCAATTCTCGAAAGGGTATAACAAGATTTGATAGTTCAAGAATAACAAGAATATCAACAGTTCTCAATATCAGTCGCTAAGGACAGGATAGTATCAATATGATTCAATAATAAGTCAATTCAAGATTTCAAATAATTGAATACTGAGTAGTCACTACGGACTATGAACTTCTACTAGAATTGACAGTAATAAACTGAAAATCCAACAAAAACAGGTACAACAGGTGATCAGCCTAAAGTATCCTTGTTATGCATAACAATCAACCATACTCAAGTGTGCACGTCGGTTCTCCGACAATTATATATTCCCTTAAAAGAAGGTTGTTCTTCTCAGTCAAATATAAGATCCCGCACCAATCAATTAGTTTGGGTTGCTTTTCAATAACATAAGTCCAGCTGAATCAAATGGCATAGACACTTTCACAATATTCAAGAACAATACTAAGTTCAACATGAATAATAGCTTTAATGAAATAAGAGTTCAAGTGTGCTAATTCGATTCAACCGATTAAATAGGAAACTAGTTCGCAATACACAAGATAGGATACTTGCATAGTAAAAGAGTATAAGTTAGGAAACTTTCACAATCATAGATTTCCTTGCATAAAGTAAATGCGTCGGTTAGGATACTTGCACTTTAAAAGAGTGTAAGTAAGAGAACTTGCCTTTAGCGTAGTTTATCCACGAAAAGCAATCAACACTTTCGAATTCCTATCGTAATACAGTTACGTATATATATGATATTCATTAGTCATATAATTTAACTTCACATTTTATCTTTGAATATACGATCAACATATAAGCTAAGTTTTACCTAGCTACACAGTTATATAGAATATAATTTCTATCCTTAACGTTCTTTCTTTAGAGTTTAAACGCATTCTCATATTATATAAGATCTCAACAATTAGCAAACATGCTTGCATATTATTAATATCACATAAGACCACAATCAATACTAAATATATTTCATTTTAGCAAGTTACGGCATCTCCTTAAGTTAACCGTCAAAATCGGGTTCAAGTAACATCATATAATATCGCGTAGCATGTATTCATATTTAAAGGATACTTTCATGCTTGTATAACTTTTCCAAATCCAATCGTACATGGTATAGGTTCTTAAGTTAATACTTAAAGCCATTCAAGGACACGAACTCATATGGTCTACATGATTGCTTTTAAACACATAAGATATTCATATAACTTGTATTAGTCATGCTCATGAGTACTTGCATATATGTAGCTAGCATTGTTATTATCTTGAAAACATGCTTTGTTCATGCTAAACTTTAATCACGGCAACTAATCATGGTATATATACATGCATGACACATGAATGAGTCTAAGAGTACTATCACATGTGTCCATAAATGTCAAATTCTAATTCTCGTCATAACATACCAACGTTCACGTTCAAAGCTTATACTTTGTTAGTATAGTTCATTAATAAGGTCTATCATGTTCATGCTTCCTTATGAAACCTATATATGTAAGTTAACATGCTTTTCAAGTATTTCAAGGCCCTATAAACATGCTCGAAAAGTCAGAATGTATACATGCTTCATATATGTTAACGTCGTTTATGAAACTTTAAATTCGTTTCCAAACTATGTGTCGTTTGGTTAACCATGCATGCTAATATACTAAAACATGCTTACATTGCCTCATTAGGTTTATATATATGTATTAATCATGCTCCCATGCTTGTTTAAACAAAAATCAAACAATTGGTACATAACAGTTTTGTTGCAGAATGCAGAAAACTGAACACAGAGGCTGGCGCTGCGGCGCGGCAACAGTAGCTTAACACTGGCGCTGCGGCGCGAGTGGCGCTGCGTGCGGCGCTGCGGCGCGGGCTGCGGCGCTGCGGCGTCGAGGCAGTTTTCTGCGGTTCAGACTGCAGCGAAAACAGACCCAAAACCTCCCATTTCATCGATTTCAACATACCCAGATATTAGACTTGTTTAACTTACTAACACATACATATATGCTTATATAACAGTCAATAGCAATTATCAATTCCCAATTTCATGAACTCTAACTAATTTACGAATTTCATGTATTTACAGAAATTGAAGAGGAACAATGGAAATGAAAGACTATTCAGTGGTCCCATCATGTGTGTATGTTCATATAACAACAATATAAGGGTTCTACAAACCAATCATGAACCAATTTGGCATAATCAAGAATTTCAACAAAACTCAGAGAACAACAATGGAGTTCTTTTGACAGAAAATGAAAATGAAGACACGAAGAGGATTTATACCTCTGTTATGGAGTAAGCTTGCTGATGCTACTATAGAAATTCCTTCTGAACTAAATAGACAATCACAGTATACTCTCTTCTCTTAGAAATATTTCAGCAATGAAACGAAGGTGCAGGGAGTTCCTTTATATAGAAGAATGAATACACAGTCCAAGTTTCTAACTCCCAAATCAAACTAACGGATTGACAAATTGCGTGAAGGTTATAGAATGGTAGGTATTTAGTTGTTAGAATCCATCATTAAAACCACTCCCTTGCTCATCATTGCTACAAGGCTATGGAAATTTACTGAGTTTAAGGAGAAGCAATAGACTTAGGCCATAATGGCTGTGCACGTGAATGAGGGAAAGGAGAGTGACTATTATATTGGGACAAGCCAAGCAAATCTCAGCATTCTTACAAATGGACTATATGCTACACTTATGTTATATATTATATGTACTCTTAGGTTATAATTACAATGTTCTCCCCATAATGTAATAAATGCAATTTGAATACATATAATCTATGTACATTTTATCTTACCGATATAATACAATCGGATACTACCACATTACATTATATCATATATTATTAAATTGTATTACTCAACAATTATTTATAATAGATCCATGATACATTATTTTAATGTATATCCACACATCATTTGTCACCTACACATATCATAACATATAGTTACTATACATTTAATTCGCATGCTTGCACATATAATTTCTCATCTTATAAATTGAATATTAATTAATAATATACACATATCCTACATCAATCAATATAATTGTTAACCTCCATAACAATTTAATTAACCTTTATATGATTAACTATCACTTTGATATAAATCTTATTATATTTATAAACACGTTGCTCATTATTATTATGTTTCTTGCAATAATAATAATCACATATTATTAATCAATCCTCATTAGTATTTTATAACAGTTAATTAATATTCTTCGATTAACAATTAATATAGATTAATTGTTCGCTTAAATTAATATAATCATTCTTATATTACGTCACTGTGCCACACAAGGCAATCAACGAGTTTATCACAAACTCCACCAATTTCTCAATTATTATAATTATTCAATTATATATAATTGAATTAATTCATCTCATAACACAAAATCATTTATATTCAAATAAATTCTCATTTCCATTAATATATTTATTTAACAATATATGGAAATTCTCGGGTATTACAGCGATTGGGAAAATATAGGTGATTAAGTGTCCTATTACTTCGTTCTAGTTGAAATTAACATCAAAAGGGGCAATTCCATCAATATTGGGTCCAAAACGATGCGTAGATCTCACACAAGTCTTCATTTAGGGAGACATTCATATTGTTT
This sequence comes from Panax stipuleanatus, assembly GCA_020205555.1. Classification (NCBI taxonomy): domain Eukaryota; kingdom Viridiplantae; phylum Streptophyta; class Magnoliopsida; order Apiales; family Araliaceae; genus Panax; species Panax stipuleanatus. The sequence continues at coordinate 106,114 of JAINUT010002134.1, forward strand.
CATTGGTTTTTTCACATTTACAAAGAAAGAGGTGTTTAGGAGTTGTATTACTTCGTTCTAGTTTGATTAGCGTCAAAAGGAGAAAACCATGACTATCGCATTCAAAACCATGCGTACAACTCACACAAGTCTTTATTTAGGAAAACCTTCTTATTATTTCATTGGTTCTCTAAAATTGTCAAAGAAAGAGATGATTAGGAGTCCTATAACTTCGTTCTAGTTTGATTAGCATCAAAAGGAGCAATCCAATTACGATGCATATATCTCACACAAGTCTTTATTTAAGGAGACCTTATTATTATTTCATTGGTTCTCTAAAATTGTCAATGAAAAAGGTGATTAGGAGTCCTATTACTTCATTCTAATTTGATTAGCATAAAAATGAGCAATCCCATGACTATCGCATTAAAAACGATGCGTACACCTCACACAAGTCTTGATTTACGGAGACCTTATTGTTTCAATAGTTCCCTCAAATTATCATAGAAAGGAGGTGATTATGAGTCATATGATTTCGCTCAAGTTTTATTAGCATCAAAAAGAGCAATACTATCACTAGTGCCTTCAAAACGATCCGTACATCTCACACAATTTTCTTCATTTAGGGAGCCATTCTTATTGTTTCATTAGTTTTCTCAAATTGTCAAAATATAGATGATTATGAGTCCTATTACTTCGTTCTAGTTGAAATTAGCATCAAAAGGAGCAATTCCATCACTATCACATCCAAAACGTTGCGTAGATCTCACACAAGTCTTCATTTTGGGAGACCATCGTATTGTTTCATTGGTTGTTTCAAATTTACAAAGAAAGAGGGGATTGATAGTTATATTACTTCGTTCTAGTTTGATTAGCGTCAAAAGAAGAAACCAATGGCTATCGCGTTCAAAACCATGCGTACATCTCACACATGTCTTCATTTAGGGAGTTCTTCTTATTGTTTCATTGGTTCACTAAAATTGTCAGAGAATGAGGTAATTAGGAGTTAGATCACTTCGTTCTAGTTTGATTAGCATCAAAAGGAGCAATCCCATTACTATCACATTCAAAACGATGCGTACATCTCACATAAGTCTTTATTTAAAGAGACATTATTATTGTTTCATTGGTTCTCTAAAATTATCAAAGAAAGAGGTGATTAGGAGTCCTATTAATTCGTTATAATTTGATTAGCATCAACATGAGAAATCCCATGACTATTGCCTTAAAAACGATGCGTACACCTCACACAAGTTTTGATTTAGGGACACCTTCTTATTATTTCATTGGTTCTCTCAAATTATCAAAGAAAGAGGTGATTATGAGTCCTATAACTTCGTTCTAGTTTGATTAGAATTAAAAGGAGCAATCGTATCACTAGTGCCTTTAAAACGATCCGTACATCTCACACAAGTCTTAATTTAGGGAGCCCTTCTTATTGTTCCATTAGTTCTCTCAAATTTTCAAAATATTGGTGATTAAGAGTCCTATTACTGCGTTCTAGTTGAAATTAGCATCAAAAGGAGTAATTCCATCACTATCGCGTCCAAAACGATGCGTAGATCTCACATAAGTCTTCATTTAGGGAGACCTTCATATTTTTTTATTTTATTTATTTTTTTTGTTGCCAATTTAAGCTGAAATCTTAACATTCCAGTCTTAGGCAGGAATGGATCCCAAGACCTGTTCGACTCAAAGCCTTAGTGAGTAGTTATTTTAGGGAGACCTTCATATTGTTTCATTGGTTATTTCAAATTTACAAAAAAAAGAGGTGATTAAGAGTTGTATTACTTCGTTCTAGTTTGATTAGCGTTAAATGGAGAAACCCATGACTATCGCGTTCAAAACTATGCGTACATCTCACACAAGTCTTTATTTAGGGAGACCTTCTTATTGTTTCGGTGGTTCTCTAAAATTGTCAAAGAAAGAGGTGATTTGGAGTCTTATAACTTCCTTCTAGTTTGATTAGCATCAAAAGGAGCAATCCCATTAATATCACGTTCAAAACGATGAGTACATCTCACACAAGTTTCATTTAAGGAGACCTTCTTATTATTTCATTGGTTCTCTAAAATTGTTAAAGAAAGAGGTGACTATGAATCCTATTACTTCGTTCTAATTTGATTAACATCAAATTGAGCAATCCCATGACTATCGTATTAAAAACAATGCGTACACCACATACATTTCTTGATTTAAGGAGACCTTATTATTTCATTGGTTCTCTCAAATTATAAAAGAAAGAGGTGATTATGTGACACCCCCAAATCCGGGTACTTCAATTCCACGGGACTTGGTGTTCACTGTACGAATATCATCTATCTATCTACGCATAGTAAATGCAAACCATGCAATAAATAGAAATAAATCCTCCCCTTATGGGGTTACAACATCTGAGTAATAAATAAAATAAATCCCAGGTCATACTAACCATAAACATCTGTGCGAAACATAAACAATTAAATGGTCTTACACAACGTAATACAAGTCTGAAACATAAACATATAAATTAAACAAGTCTTCATCACTTGTTGACTTTGCCCTTGCCTTTGCTAGTAGAAGGCTCATCGGACCTTTCGTTCTTAACTACAATGTTATTATTACGTAAGAGTGAGCACGATTGCCCACAAATATAATAATATGACAACAATATAATAACATGCGAGTGAATCAAAGACATCTGAATAAAGAAACTCAACTTTTGACTCGAGGACAAATAACAGGAATCAAAAGAACATCTGAGTATCATAAGACCTTGAACTATGTCCTAGGTTGTAAAGTTTTTAGTACTTTAAACCTTTAACAGTCATAAGACTATGGACTCTACTGCTCGTACTTAGGGGGATCAGCCCTTAGTACTATACTGTGCACAATATCTCAACGCTAAAGCGTAAATAATCCCCTTTACAGGGTTGTTCATCTCAGTTTTGACATCAGAGTCAGCACTAAAGGAAGTTTGGTTTGAATAAGCTCAATAAGTATTCTAAAATTTGAAACGTTCATTAACTATGAACTAGTCGAATTAATAAGGGTTCACTAGTCCTATAAGATTCAACAATAACATCGATATTCAATTTGAACAATAAATCTCAAGAGTATACAATCGAATAAGTGATGTATAACTGAAGTAATACTTAAAGGAATAACAATATCTCACATGAAAATCTTAACTTGAATAAACAAGGATAAGACCTTGCTCGATGTAAAAGTAAGGTTTGAGTTTAGAAAACTTGCAAAATATTAGACAAGTTTAAGGATAGGAAACTTGCCTCTTGCACAAGCTACAAATATATTTACAATTCACTTCCTCAACGTCCTACACATTACATTATGTATCCGACATCAATTAGTTTTCATAACTACCATGTTTAACTGTTGAACTATTCACTTAAGTTCGACTTACAACTTGGTTTATAATATTACTCAATGGCTAACCACATAACATGAATGTAAACTCACAACATGCATATCACACATGTATAGCCCTTTAAACAATCATAATCAAGTTTTACAATTACGATATTCAAGTTCGCACTTAGTTTGTTAACTTGAACCTTCACATTATCTTATACATGTCAATAACTTAATTTATTAATCATGAACTTTAAATCATATAATATTCATGTATGTAACATAAAACAACATCTTTTATTATCGATAACACTACACTTGTGTGCGTGGATGTCCGAAGCCCTCCGATTGCCTCCGAATACACATCAGTCACAAAGATGGCCATTTTTACCCATTTTAAAGATTTCAAATTGAAACACTTAAAGAATGAAAGTTGTAGGTCTACTCGTTATCTTTCCGAATCATCTTGAATCGCCTTAATCGGAGTTTGTATGAAAACATTATGCTTATTTTACTATAGGAGGTCAAAACAGTCTTGGAAACCAAAAAAAAAGGCTCCCGGACAGCCCTTATACCCCCTGGGGCGGTTCCTAATGCCCATGAACACCCGCTGGGGCAGTTCCCCTGCTGGTGCACTCCCTGGTTTGCGATGAACACATAGAGTAGCCCAAATAAATCCAAATTAAACTAACGTAATGAATTATAAGGCTACCCATAATGTAAAAACTCCACAGAAATATTATATAACATTTCTAGCATGATCTTAGCATTTTAAATCACGTATTTACACAATCCAAGGCATCTATTTTTACTGTTTTCAATATTTTGTAAAGTTTTGAAGGAAAACAAGAAATTCAATGTTACGGATTCGTTATAACACCGAATCCGTTCGTTTAACTTCCATTTTGTTCGTTTAAACGTACATAATTACATGCAAGTATCAATTTAATTTAAATAAACGTATAAGGCGTGTAAATTTTGTACGTAAGGGCTATATGGGTCATATGTACAATTTTTACACTCTGTAACTTTTGAAAACCCAATTATCAACAAAATTCCATGGTGTGATCACTGAAAGTTATGCATATATGGCATATAATATGTTATGGACATCAATTAATATATATATATAGTCATATCATGAACAAGTCATCAATTTAGTCTTTTACATAAAACTACAAAGCACGTTAATGGAAAGTTTTGAAAGCTTAATTAAGACGTAATTACATAAAATTGATCACTGTGATTTATGTATACATGGTATAAAACATGTTATAAACATAATTTAACCCATCTAAAACCATATAACCAACAATGATTCAAAATTGACGATTACAGATAACTTCAAAGTACGTAAAATAAAAAGCTTGAAACTTAGTATAACTGGGTTAAGAATTTACCCTGCTAACTCTGTTTGATGATATAGACTTGATTAATATCTTCTCTACTTGTTCTTAAATTCACAATTCTCTCTCAAATTCTCTCTGAATATATGAACATGTAAACTGATATGTATATTATATAAAATATAAGTATATAATACGTATATATGTAGAGGGTGAGTGGTTGTCGGTTAATCCCATAGTGGGTTAACTGACCAACTCCCCTTAAGGCCTTGTTTGGCTAGCTTAAGGAATCCCTTATCATTTATTTTAATTAACTTACTATAATATAGTTTAATAATGTCACACTTTTAATTAATCAATTAATCTTATTTAAATCAATTAAATAAAATAGCATGATTCCACAATAATTCACACAGTCACATAATTAAAATCCTCATTTATTAATTATGTCAAATCATTAAATCTCTAATTAATTAGAATAACATTATGCTTATTAAATAATTCACTTAATCAAATAAGCTTAATTAAACACATACTTTTGCATATAAAAATTCTCCACATTAATTTAATCAATGTAACACACATAATTAAATTAATATATCACAAATTCATCAATTAATTATTTAACTCAATAATTAAATCAATAAAAATATTTATGTAATTCAATAAATATTCAAATTAAATTACAAAAATCTTGTTCGTCACATCTTTCCCCCCTTAAAAGGATTATGTCCCCAGAATCACGGTTCAATAAAAAAATTCGTCCCGTTACATTCTCTCCCCCTTACAAAGATTCTGTCCCCAGAATCACATATACAAAAATTAAGTAAATAAATCTGGGTAATTCTTCATCATATGCTCTTCGAGTTCCCACGTAGCTTCTTCAGCATTGTGGTTCCTCCAAATTACCTTAACAGAAGGTATAACTTTATTTCTGAGGACTTGCTCTTTCCTGTCAACAATTTGAACAGGAATTTCTTTATAGGATAAGTCTTTCTCAAAATGTAGGGGTTCATATTCAATCACGTGCTTGTAATCGGGTTTGTAGGGGCGTAAAACTGAAACATGGAAGACGTTGTGGATATTCTCTAGCGCCGGAGGTAAGGCTACCTCATACGCAACTTCTCCAATCCTTCGTTGGGACACCCCCAAATTCGGGTACTTCAATTTCACGGGACTTGGTGTTCACTGTACGAATATCATCTATCTATCTACCCATAGTAAATGCAAACCATGCAATAAATAGAATTAAATCCTCCCCTTATGGGGTTACAACATCTGAGTAATAAATAAAATAAATCCCAGGTCATACTAACCTTAAACATCTGTGCGGAACATAAACAAATAAATAAGTCTTACACAACTCTAATATAAGTCTGAAACATAAACACATAAAATAAACAACAAGTCTTCATCACTTGTTGACCTTACCTTTGCCTTTGCTAGTAGAAGGCTCGTTGGACCTTTCGTTCTTAACTACAATGTTATTATTACGCAAGAGTGAGCACGATTGCCCACAAGAATAATAATATGACAACAATATAATAACATGCGAGTGAATCAAAGACATCTGAATAAAGAAACTCAACTTTTGACTCAAGAATGAATAACAGGAATCAAAAGAACGTCTGAGGGTCATAAGACCTTAAACTATATCCTAGGTTGTAAAGTTTTTATGCTTTAAACCTTTAACAGTCATAAGACTATGGACTCTACTTCTCGTACTTAGGGGGATCAGCCCTTAGTACCATACTGTGCACAATATCTCAACGCTAAAGGGTAAATAATCCCCTTTTACAGGGTTGTTCATCTCAGTTTTGACATCAGAGTCCGCACCAAAGGAAGTTTGGTTTGGATAAGCTCAATAAGTATTTTGGAATTTAGAATGTTCATCAACTATGGACTAGTCGAATCAATAAGGGTTCACTAGTCCTATAAGGTTCAACAATAACATCGATATTCAACTTGAATAATAAATTTCAAGAGTATACAATCGAATAAGTATTGTATAACTGAATCATGCTTTTAAAAGAGTTACAATATGTAATATGAATTTTGAACTGGAACAATTAAGAACACGAGCTTACTCGATATAGAAACACAAGTCTAAGACTTAATAAATGAATAAATTAGAATTTAGAGAACTTGATAAATCAATAAGTTAGGGATAGGATACTTGCCTCTTGCACAAGCTACAAATATAATTACAATTCACTTCCTCAACGTCCTACACATTACATTATGTATACGACATCGATTAGTTTTCATAACTATCATGTTTAACTGTTGAACTATTCACTTAAGTTCGACTTACAACTTGGTTTATAATATTACTCAATGGCTAACCACATAACATGAATATAAACTCACAACATGCATATCACACATGTATAGCCCTTTAAACAATCATAATCAAGTTTTACAATTACGATATTCAAGTTCGCACATTAATTTGTTAACTTGAACCATCACATTATCTTATACATGTCAATAATTTAATTTATTAATCATAAACTTTGAATCATATAATATTCATGTATGTAACTTAAAACAACATCTTTTATTATCGAGAACACTACACTTGTGTGCGTGCATGTCCGAAGCCCTCCGATTGCCTCCGAATACGCATCAGTCACAAAGATGACCATTATTACCCATTTTAACGATTTCAAATTGAAAAACATAAAGAATGAAAGTTGTAGGTCTACTCGTTATCTTTCCGAATCATCTTGAATCGCCTTAATCGGAGTTCGTATGAAAATGTTATGCATATTTTACTACAGGAGGTCAAAACAGTCTCGAAAATAAAAAAACAAAGGCTCCCGGACAGCCCTTATACCCGCTGGGGCGGGTCCTAATGCCCATGAACACCCGCTGGGGCGGTTCCCCTGCTGGTGCACTCCCTGGTTTGCGATGAACACATAGAGTAGCCCAAATAAATCCAAATTAAACTAACGTAATGAATTATAAGGCTACCCATAATGTAAAAACTCCACAGAAACATTATATAACATTTCTAGCATGATCTTAGCATTTTAAATCACGTATTTACATAATCCAAGGCATCTATTTTCACTGTTTTCAATATTTTGTAAAGTTTTGAAGGAAAACAAGAAATTCAATGTTACGGATTCGTTATAACACCGAATCCGTTCGTTTAACTTCCATTTTGTTCGTTTAAACGTACATAATTACATGCAAGTATCAATTTAAGTTAAATAAATGTATAAGGCGTGTAAATTTTGTACGTAAGGGCCATATGGGCCATATGTACAATTTTTACACTCTATAACTTTTGAAAACCCAATTATCAACAAAATTCGATGGTGTGAACACTGAAAGTTATGCATATATGGCATATAATATGTTATAAACACATATGAACACACATATAGCCATATAATGAACAAATATCAATTTTCTCATTCACAGAGAATTTTTAAAGCACGTAAATGAAAAAACTCTGTAAAATTTTGAAAACCCAATTAAGGCCTAATTACATGAATTCGATTATTTTAATTCATTCATACCAAATACAAAATATGTTATAATGATATAATAACACATATATAAGCATATAATCAAAAATTGCTAATTTTTTTCCCATACACAGGGAACTCATAATATATGTTCATGAAGGAAACATAGTACGTGAAATAAAACTGGGACAAAGGAATTACCCCTTGCAAACTCTGTGAAGATGATATGGATTCTAGTTCCAATCTCCTAATTCTCTCTATGTATTTCTCTCTACGTTTCTCTCTGAAATGTGAATATTACTATAGAACTGATATGATATGTATATAAGGTATAATATAATATGTATATACGTAATATACGAAGTGGGTAGAGTGAGTGGTCAGTTGGTCCCTTAGTGGGTTAACTGGCTAACTACCCCTAGGGCTGTGTTTGGCTTGTCCCTTATTCCTCCTTTCCCATTAATTTAATTACTTCTTATTATATAGTTAATTAATGTCACACCCAATTTAATCAAATAATGTTATTTAAATCAATTAAATTAAATAGCATAAATCCACATTAAATCACATAGTCACATAATTAAAATTCTCATTCATTAATTATGCAAATCATTAAATCTCTAATTAATTATTTAAATTAATTATAATAATATTATACTTATTAATTAATATATTAATCAAATAAGCTCAATTAAATACATACTTTGAATATAAAAATTCACCACATTAATTTAACTAATGTGACACATATAATTAAATTAATCTACCACAATTTCATCAATTAATTATTTACCTCAATAATAAAATCATCGAAAAATATTTATTTAATTCAATAAATATTCAAATTAAATTACAAAAATCTTGTTCGTCACATTCGCAGTACCTCAAAGGGTCCAATGAACCTCGGGCTCAATTTTCCCTTCTTTTCGAATCTGATCTTCCCCTTCTAGGGAGAGACTTTCAAGAACACATAGCTTCCCGATTCAAACTCAACGTTCTTACGGTGTGGATCGGCGTATTTCTTATGCCTATCCTGAGCGGCTACCAGTCTTGTCCGGATCACTTGACTATCTCTGCTGTCTGTTGTACCAACTCTGGACCTAGCAATTGTCTCTCGCCAACTTCATCCCAGTATAGCGGAGTTCTGCATTTTCTTCCGTACAACTCTTCGTAAGGCGGCATGCCAATACTAGCGTGGTAACTGTTGTTGTAATCGAATTCCACAAGCGGTAGGTGATCATCCCAATTTCCTTTAAAATCCATGATGCATGCTCTCAACATATCTTCTAATGTCTGGATCATTCTTTCACTCTGCCCGTCTGTCTGAGGGTGATAAGCCGTACTCATTCTCAACTGTGTCCCCATGCATTCCTGTAGTCGCTTCCAGAAGTTTGATGTGAAGCGCGGATCTCTGTAGGAAATAATTGATACCGGAACTCCGTGCCTCAAAACAATCTCTTTCACATATAACCTTGCCAACCGGTCTAAGTTGAATCTGATTTTGATCGAAAGGAAGTGTTCTGATTTCGGCAGTCGGTCAACGATAACCCATACTGCGTCGTAGCCTTTCTGAGTTGTCGGAATGCCAACCACGAAATCCATCGTAATGTGTTCCCATTTTCATTCTGGGATTTCCAGGGGTTGTAACAAACCACTCGGCCTCTGATGTTCTGCTTTTACTTTCTGACAGGTCAGACACTTTGCAACACATTCAGCAACATCTCGTTTCAAATTCGGCCACCAGAAGTGCTGTCAAAGATCCTGGTACATCTTGGTACTACCGGGGTGAATCGAATACCATGAGCTATGAGCCGCGCTCAAAATGTCCTCCTTAATCTCTGGCACTAACGGTACCCACACTCTGTTCTCAAATCTCAATAGTCCCTCATTGTCTATCTTGAATCTAGGTTCGGTTCCTTCAGATATCTTTTTCTTAACCTTCTCACATTCTTCGTCCTGAAGTTGAGCTTCCTTAACTTTATCCAATAGAGTTGTACCAGCTTGCATCTGAAACAACTTCTCGTCAATCTCCATCGGATACTTCACTTCCAATTCCAATTTTTCCATTGCTGAAACTAGCTCCTTCTGAGCAGTGTTCATTTAGGGAGACCTTCATAATTATTTATTTTTTATATTTTTTTTGTTGCCAATTTAAACTGAAATCTTAACATTCCTGTCTTAGGCAGGAATGGATCCCAAGACCTGTTGGACTCAAAGTCTTATGAGTAGTTATTTTAGGGAGACCTTCAGATTGTTTCATTGGTTGTTTCAAATTTACAAAAAAAGAGGTGATTAAGAGTTGTATTACATCGTTCTAGTTTGATTAGCGTCAAATGGAGAAACCCATGACTATCGTGTTCAAAACCATGCGTACATCTCACACAAGTCTTCATTTAGGGAGACCTTCTTATTGTTTCATTAATTCTCTAAAATTGTCAAAGAAAGAGGTGATTTGGAGTCTTATAACTTCCTTCTAGTTTGATTAGCATCAAAAGATGCAATCCCATTAATATCACGTTCAAAACGATGCGTACATCTCACACAAGTCTTCATTTAAGGAGACCTTCTTATTGTTTCATTGGTTCTCTAAAATTGTTAAAGAAAGAGGTGATTATGAATCCTATTACTTCGTTCTAGTTTGATTAACATCAAATTGAGCAATCCCATGACTATCGCATTAAAAATGATGCGTACACCTCATACATGTCTTGATTTAAGGAGACATTCTTAATATTTCATTGGTTCTCTCAAATTATAAAAGAAAGAGGTGATTATGAGTCTTATGACTTCGTTCTAGTTTGATTAGCATCAAAAGGAGCAATTCTATCACTAGTGCCTTCAAAACGATCCGTACATCACACAGAAGTCTTCATTTAGGGAGCCCTTCTTTTTGTTCCATTAGTTTTCTGAAATTGTCAAAATATAGGTGAATATGAGTCCTATGACTTCGTTGTAGTTTGATTAGCATCAAAAGGAGCAATCCTATCACTAGTGCCTTCAAAACGATCCGTACATCTCACACAAGTTTTAATTTAGGGAGCCCTTCTTATTGTTTCATTAGTGAGATTGTCAAAATATAGGTGATTATGAGTCCAATTTCTTCGTTCTAGTTGAAATTCGCATCAAAAGGAGCAATTTCATCAATATCGCGTCCAAAACGATGCGTAGATCTCACACAAGTCTTCATTTAGGGAGACATTCATATTGTTTCATTGGTTGTTTCAAATTTACAAAGAAAGAGGTGATTAGGAGTTGTATTACTTTGTTCTAGTTTGATTAGCGTCAAAAGGAGAAAACCATGACTATCGCGTTCAAAACCATGCATACATCTTACACAAGTCTTCATTTCAGAAAACCTTCTTATTGTTTCATTGGTTCTCTAAAATTGTCAAAGAAAGAGGTGATTAGTAGTCCTATAACTTCGTTCTAGTTTGATTATCATCAAAAGTAGAAATCCCATTACTTTCACGTTCAAAACGATGCGTACATCTCACACAAGTCTTTATTTAAGGAGGCCTTCTTATTGTTTTATTGGTTCTCTAAAATTGTCAAAGAAAGAGGTTATTAGGAGTCCTATTACTTCGATCTAATTTGATTAGCATAAAAATGAGCAATCCCATGACTATCGCATTAAAAACGATGCGTACACCTCACACAAGTCTTGAATTACGGAGACCTTCTTATTGTTTAAATAGTTCCCTCAAATTATCAAAGAAAGAGGTGATTATGAGTCCTATGACTTCGTTCAAGTTTTATTAGCATCAAAAGGAGCAATACTATCACTAGTTTTCTCAAATTGTGTGATTATGGAGCCCTTCTTATTTTCTTCATTTATGGAGCCCTGCTTATTGTTTCATTAGTTTTCTCAAATTGTCAAAATATAGGTGATTATGAGTCCTATTACTTCGTTCTAGTTGAAATTAGCATCAAAAGGAGCAATTCCATTACTATCACGTTCAAAACGATGCGTACATCTCACACAGGTCTTTATTTAAAAAGACCTTCTTATTGTTTCATTGGTTCTCTAAAATTGTCAAAGAAAGAGGTAAGTAGGTGTCCTATTACATCGTTCTAATTTGATTAGCATCAACATGAGAAATCCCAAGACTATCGCCTTAAAAACAATGCGTACACCTCACACACAAGTCTTGATTTAGGGACACCTTATTATTTCATTGGTTCTCTCAAATTATCAAAGAAAGAGATGATTATGAGTCTTATAACTTCGTTCAAGTTTGATTAGCATCAAAAGGAGCAATCCTATCACTAGTGCCTTTAAAACGATCCGTACATCTCACACAAGTCTTAATTTAGGAAGCCCTTCTTATTGTTTTATTAGTTCTCCCAAATTGTCAAAATATAGGTGATTATGAGCCCTATTACTTCGTTCTAGTTAAAATTAGCATCAAAAAGAGTAAATCCATCACTATCTCGTGCAAAACGATGTGTAGATCTCACACAAGTCTTCATTTTGGGAGACCTCAATATTGTTTCATTGGTTTTTTCAATTTATAAAGAGAGAGGTGATTAAGAGTTGTATTACTTCATTCTAGTTTGATTATCATCAAAAGGCGAAATCCATGACTATCGCGTTCAAAACCATGCGTACATCTCACACAAGTCTTCATTTAGGGAGACCTTCTTATTGTTTCATTGGTTCTCTAAAATTGTAAAAGAAAGAGGTGATTATGAGTCCTATGACTTCATTCAAGTTTTATTAACATCAAAATGAGCAATACTATCACTAGTGCCTTCAAAACGATCTGTACATCTCACATAATTTTCTTCATTTAGGAAGCCATGCTTAATGTTTCATTAGTTTTCTCAAATTGTCAAAATATAGGTGATTATGAGTTCTATTACTTCGTTCTAGTTGAAATTAGCATCAAAAGGAGCAATTCAATCACTATCACGTCCAAAACGATGCGTAGAGCTCACACAAGTCTTCATTTAGGGAGACCATCATATTGTTTCATTGGTTGTTTCAAATTTACAAAGAAAGAGGTGATTAAGAGTTGTATTACTTTGTTCTAGTTTGATTAGGGTCAAAAGAAGAAAGCCATGTCTATCGCGTTCAAAACCATGCGTACATCTCACACAAGTCTTCATTTAGGGAGTCCTTCTTATTGTTTCATTGGTTCTCTAAAATTGTCAGAGAATGAGGTAATTAGGAGTCATATCACTTCGTTCTAGTTTGATTAGCATCAAAAGGAGCAATCCCATTACTATCACGTTCAAAACGATGCGTAAATCTCACACAAGTCTTTATTTAAAAAGACCTTCTTATTGTTTAATTGGTTCTCTAAAATTGTCAAAGAAAGAGGTGAGTAGGTGTCCTATTACATCGTTCTAATTTGATTAACATCAACAAGAGAAATCCCAAGACTATCGCCTTAAAAACAATGCGTACACCTCACACACAAGTCTTGATTTAGGGACACCTTCTTATTATTTCATTGGTTCTCTCAAATTATCAAAGAAAGAGATGATTATGAGTCCTATAACTTCGTTCAAGTTTGATTAGCATCAAAAGGAGCAATCCTATCACTAGTGCCTTTAAAACGATCCGTACATCTCACACAAGTCTTAATTTAGGAAGCCCTTCTTATTGTTTTATTAGTTCTCCCAAATTGTCAAAATATAGGTGATTATGAGTCCTATTACTTCGTTCTAGTTAAAATTAGCATCAAAAAGAGTAAATCAATCACTATCTCGTCCAAAACGATGCGTAGAGCTCACACAAGTCTTCATTTAGGGAGACATTGATATTGTTTCATTGGTTGTTTCAAATTTACAAAGAAAGAGGTGATTAGGAGTTGTATTACTTCGTTCTAGTTTGATTAGCGTCAAAAGAAGAAAATCATGACTATCGCGTTCGAAACCATGCGTACATCTCACACAAGTCATCATTTAGGGAGACCTTCTTATTGTTTCATTGGTTCTCTAAAATTGTCAAGGAAAGAGGTGATTAGGAGTCCTATAACTTCATTCTAGTTTGATTATCATCAAAAGGAGCAATCCCAATACTTTCACGTTCAAAACGATGCGTACATCTCACACAAGTCTTTATTTAAGGAGACCTTCTTATTGTTTTATTGGTTCTCTAAAATTGTCAAAGAAAGAGGTGATTAGGAGTCCTATTACTTCGTTCTAATTTTATTAGCATAAAAATGAGCAATCCCATGACTATCGCATTAAAAGCGATGCGTACACCTCACACAAGTCTTGATTTACGGAGACCTTCTTATTGTTTCAATAGTCCCATCAAATTATCAAAGAAAGAGGTGATTATGAGTCCTATCACTTCGTTCAAAACGATGCGTACATCTCACACAATTCTTTATTTAAAAAGACCTTCTTATTGTTTCATTGGTTCTCTAAAATTGTCAAAGAAAGAGGTGAGTAGGTGTCCTATTACATCGTTCTAATTTGATTAGCATCAACATGAGAAATCCCAAGACTATCGCCATAAAAACAATGCGTGCACCTCACACACAAGTCTTGATTTAGGGACACCTTCTTATTATTTCATTGGTTCTCTCAAATTATCAAAGAAAGAGATGATTATGAGTCCTATAACTTCGTTCAAGTTTGATTAGCATCAAAAGGAGCAATCCTATCACTAGTGCCTTTAAAACGATCCGTACATCTCACACAAGTCTTAATTTAGGAAGCCCTTCTTATTGTTTTATTAGTTCTCCCAAATTGTCAAAATATAGGTGATTATGAGTCCTATTACTTCGTTCTAGTTAAAATTAGCATCAAAAAGAGTAAATCCATCACTATCTCGACCAAAACGATGTGTAGATCTCACACAAGTCTTCATTTTGGGAGACCTTCATATTATTTCATTGGTTGTTTCAAATTTATAAAGAGAGAGGTGATTAAGAGTTGTATTACTTCATTCTAGTTTGATTATCGTCAAAAGGCGAAACCCATGACTATCGCGTTCAAAACCATGCGTACATCTCACACAAGTCTTCATTTAGGGAGACCTTCTTATTGTTTCATTGGTTCTCTAAAATTGTCAAAGAAAGAGGTGATTATGAGTCCTATGACTTCGTTCAAGTTTTATTAGCATCAAAAGGAGCAATACTATCACTAGTGCCTTCAAAACGATCCGTACATCTCACATAATTTTCTTCATTTAGGGAGCCCTGCTTAATGTTTCATTAGTTTTCTCAAATTGTCAAAATATAGGTGATTATGAGTCCTATTACTTCGTTCTAGTTGAAATTAGCATCAAAAGGAGCAATTCCATCACTATCACGTCCAAAACGATGCGTAGAGCTCACACAAGTCTTCATTTAGGGAGACCATCATATTGTTTCATTGGTTGTTTCAAATTTACAAAGAAAGAGGTGATTAAGAGTTGTATTACTTTGTTCTAGTTTGATTAGGGTCAAAAGAAGAAAGCCATGTCTATCGCGTTCAAAACCATGCGTACATCTCACACAAGTCTTCATTTAGGGAGTCCTTCTTATTGTTTCATTGGTTCTCTAAAATTGTCAGAGAATGAGGTAATTAGGAGTCATATCACTTAGTTCTAGTTTGATTAGCATCAAAAGGAGCAATCCCATTACTATCACGTTCAAAACGATGCGTAAATCTCACACAAGTCTTTATTTAAAAAGACCTTCTTATTGTTTAATTGGTTCTCTAAAATTGTCAAAGAAAGAGGTGAGTAGGTGTCCTATTACATCGTTCTAATTTGATTAACATCAACAAGAGAAATCCCAAGACTATCGCCTTAAAAACAATGCGTACACCTCACACACAAGTCTTGATTTAGGGACACCTTCTTATTATTTCATTGGTTCTCTCAAATTATCAAAGAAAGAGATGATTATGAGTCCTATAACTTCGTTCAAGTTTGATTAGCATCAAAAGGAGCAATCCTATCACTAGTGCCTTTAAAACGATCCGTACATCTCACACAAGTCTTAATTTAGGAAGCCCTTCTTATTGTTTTATTAGTTCTCCCAAATTGTCAAAATATAGGTGATTATGAGTCCTATTACTTCGTTCTAGTTAAAATTAGCATCAAAAAGAGTAAATCAATCACTATCTCGTCCAAAACGATGCGTAGAGCTCACACAAGTCTTCATTTAGGGAGACATTGATATTGTTTCATTGGTTGTTTCAAATTTACAAAGAAAGAGGTGATTAGGAGTTGTATTACTTCGTTCTAGTTTGATTAGCGTCAAAAGAAGAAAATCATGACTATCGCGTTCGAAACCATGCGTACATCTCACACAAGTCATCATTTAGGGAGACCTTCTTATTGTTTCATTGGTTCTCTAAAATTGTCAAGGAAAGAGGTGATTAGGAGTCCTATAACTTCATTCTAGTTTGATTATCATCAAAAGGAGCAATCCCAATACTTTCACGTTCAAAACGATGCGTACATCTCACACAAGTCTTTATTTAAGGAGACCTTCTTATTGTTTAATTGGTTCTCTAAAATTGTCAAAGAAAGAGGTGAGTAGGTGTCCTATTACATCGTTCTAATTTGATTAGCATCAACAAGAGAAATCCCAAGACTATCGCCTTAAAAACAATGCGTACACCTCACACACAAGTCTTGATTTAGGGACACCTTCTTATTATTTCATTGGTTCTCTCAAATTATCAAAGAAAGAGATGATTATGAGTCCTATAACTTCGTTCAAGTTTGATTAGCATCAAAAGGAGCAATCCTATCACTAGTGCCTTTAAAACGATCCGTACATCTCACACAAGTCTTAATTTAGGAAGCCCTTCTTATTGTTTTATTAGTTCTCCCAAATTGTCAAAATATAGGTGATTATGAGTCCTATTACTTCGTTCTAGTTAAAATTAGCATAAAAAAGAGTAAATCCATCACTATCTCGACCAAAACGATGTGTAGGTTTCACACAAGTCTTCATTTTGGGAGACCTTCATATTATTTCATTGGTTGTTTCAAATTTATAAAGAGAGAGGTGATTAAGAGTTGTATTACTTCATTCTAGTTTGATTATCGTTAAAAGGCGAAACCCATGACTATCGCGTTCAAAACCATGCGTACATCTCACACAAGTCTTCATTTAGGGAGACCTTATTGTTTCATTGGTTCTCTAAAATTGTCAAAGAAAGAGGTGATTATGAGTCCTATGACTTCGTTCAAGTTTTATTAGCATCAAAAGGAGCAATACTATCTCTAGTGCCTTCAAAACGATCCGTACATCTCACATAATTTTCTTCATTTAGGGAGCCCTGCTTAATGTTTCATTAGTTTTCTCAAATTGTCAAAATATAGGTGATTATGAGTCCTATTACTTCGTTCTAGTTGAAATTAGCATCAATGGGAGCAATTCCATCACTATCACGTCCAAAACGATGCGTAAAGCTCACACAAGTCTTCATTTAGGGAGACCATCATATTGTTTCATTGGTTGTTTCAAATTTACAAAGAAAGAGGTGATTAAGAGTTGTATTACTTTGTTCTAGTTTGATTAGGGTCAAAAGAAGAAAGCCATGTCTATCGCGTTCAAAACCATGCGTACATCTCGCACAAGTCTTCATTTAGGGAGTCCTTCTTATTGTTTCATTGGTTCTCTAAAATTGTCAGAGAATGAGGTAATTAGGAGTCATATCACTTCGTTCTAGTTTGATTAGCATCAAAAGGAGCAATCCCATTACTATCACGTTCAAAACGATGCGTACATCTCACACAAGTCTTTATTTAAAAAGACCTTCTTATTGTTTCATTGGTTCTCTAAAATTGTCAAAGAAAGAGGTGAGTAGGTGTCCTATTACATCGTTCTAATTTGATTAGCATCAACATGAGAAATCCCAAGACTATCGCCATATAAACAATGCGTGCACCTCACACACAAGTCTTGATTTAGGGACACCTTCTTATTATTTCATTGGTTCTCTCAAATTATCAAAGAAAGAGATGATTATGAGTCCTATAACTTCGTTCAAGTTTGATTAGCATCAAAAGGAGCAATCCTATCACTAGTGCCTTTAAAACGATCCGTACATCTCACACAAGTCTTAATTTAGGAAGCCCTTCTTATTGTTTTATTAGTTCTCCCAAATTGTCAAAATATAGGTGATTATGAGTCCTATTACTTCGTTCTAGTTAAAATTAGCATCAAAAAGAGTAAATCAATCACTATCTCGTCCAAAACGATGCGTAGAGCTCACACAAGTCTTCATTTAGGGAGACATTGATATTGTTTCATTGGTTGTTTCAAATTTACAAAGAAAGAGGTGATTAGGAGTTGTATTACTTCGTTCTAGTTTGATTAGCGTCAAAAGAAGAAAATCATGACTATCGCGTTCGAAACCATGCGTACATCTCACACAAGTCATCATTTAGGGAGACCTTCTTATTGTTTCATTGGTTCTCTAAAATTGTCAAGGAAAGAGGTGATTAGGAGTCCTATAACTTCATTCTAGTTTGATTATCATCAAAAGGAGCAATCCCAATACTTTCACGTTCAAAACGATGCGTACATCTCACACAAGTCTTTATTTAAGGAGACCTTCTTATTGTTTTATTGGTTCTCTAAAATTGTCAAAGAAAGAGGTGATTAGGAGTCCTATTACTTCGTTCTAATTTTATTAGCATAAAAATGAGCAATCCCATGACTATCGCATTAAAAGCGATGCGTACACCTCACACAAGTCTTGATTTACGGAGACCTTCTTATTGTTTCAATAGTCCCATCAAATTATCAAAGAAAGAGGTGATTATGAGTCCTATCACTTCGTTCAAAACGATGCGTACATCTCACACAAGTCTTTATTTAAGGAGATCTTCTTATTGTTTCATTGGTTCTCAAAAATTGATAAAGAAAGAGGTGATTAGGAATCTTATTACTTCGTTCTAATTTGATTAGCATCAAATTGAGCAATTCCATGACTATCGCATTAAAAACGAACGATGCGTACACCTCACACAAGTCTTGATTTAGGGATACCTTCTTATTGTTCTATTGGTTCTCTCAAATTATCAAAGAAAGAGGTGATTATGAGTCCTATGAATTCGTTCTTGTTTGATTAGAATCAAAAAGAGCAATCCTATCACTAGTGCCTTCAAAACGATCCGTACATCTCGCACAAGTCTTAATTTATGGATCCCTTCTTATTGTTTCATTAGTTCTCACAAATTGTTAAAATATAGGTGATTATGAGTTCTATTACTTTGATCTAGTTGAAATTAGCATCCAAATGAGCAATTCCATCACTATCGCATCCAAAACGATGCGTAGATCACACACAAGTCTTCATTTAGGGATACCTTCATATTGTTTCATTGGTTGTTTCAAATTTACAAAGAAAGAGGTGATTAATAGTTGTATTACTTCGTTCTTATTTGATTAGCGTCAAAAGGAGAAATCCATGACTATCGCGTTCAAAATAATGCGTACATCTCACACAAGTCTTCATTTAGGGAGACCTTCTTATTGTTTCATTGGTTCTCTAAAATTGTCAAAGAAAGAGGTGATTAGGAGTCCTATAACTTCGTTCTAGTTTGATTAGCATCAAAAGGAGCAATCCCATTACTATCATGTTCAAAACGATGCGTACATGTCACACAAGTCTTTATTTAAGGAAACCTTCTTATTGTTTCATTGGTTCTCAAAAATTATCAAAGAAAAAGGTGATTAGGAGTCCTATTACTTCGTTCTAATTTGATGAGCATCAACATGAGCAAATCCATGACTATCACGTTAAAAACGATGCGTACACCTCATATAAGTCTTGATTTAGGGAGACCTTCTTATTGTTTTATTGGTTCTCTCAAATTATCAAAGAAAGAGGTGATTATGAGTCCTATGACTTCGTTCTAGTTTTATTAGCATCAAAAAGAGCGCAATCCTATCAATAGTGCCTTCAAAATGATCCGTACATTTCACACAAGTCTTCTTTTAGGGAAATCTTTTTACTATTTTGTTAGTCCTCTCAAATTATCAAAATTCAGGTGATTATGAGTCTTATTACCTCGTTCTAGTTGAAATTGTCATCAAAATGAGCAATTCCATGACTATCGCGTCCAAAACGATGCGTAGATCTCACACAAGTGTTCATTAAGGAGTCCACCATATTGTTTCATTGGTTGTTTCAAATTTATAAAGAAAGAGATGATTAAGAGTTGTATTACATCGTTCTAGTTTGATTAGCGTCAAAAGGAGAAATCCATGACTATCGCATTCAAAACCATGCTTACATTTCACACAAGTCTTCATTTAGGGAGACCTTCTTATTGTTTCATTGGTTCTCTAAAATTGTCAAAGAAAGAGGTGATTAGGAGTTCTATAACTTCGTTCTAGTTTGATTATCATCAAAAAGAGCAATCCCATTACTATCACGTTCAAAACGATGCGTACATTGCGCAAGTCTTCATTTAAGGAGACCTTCTTATTGTTTCATTGGTTCTCAAAAATTGTCAAAGAAAGAGATTATTAGGAGTTCTATTACTTCGTTCTAATTTGATTACATCAAAATGAGCAATCTCATGACTATCGCGTTAAAAACGATGCGTACACCTCACACGATTCTTGATTTAGGAGACCTTATTGTTTCATTGGTTCTCCCAAATTATCAAAAAAAGAGGTGTGAATTATGAGTCCTATGACTTCGTTCTAATTTGATTAGAATCAAAAGGAGTAATCCTATCACCAATGCCTTCAAAACGATCCATACATCTCACACTAGTCTTCATTTAGAGAGCCCTTCTTATTGTTTTATTAGTTCTCTCAAATTGTAAAAATATAGGTGATTATGAGTCCTATTACTTCATTCTAGTTGAAATTAGCATCAAAAGGAGCAATTCCATCACTATAGCGTCCAAAACAATGCGTAGATCTTACACAAGTCTTTATTTAGGGAAACATTCATATTGTTTTGTTGTTTGTTTCAAATTTACAAAGAAAGAGGTGATTAAGAGTTGTATTACTTCGTTTTAGTTTGATTAACGTTAAAAGGAGAAACCCATAGCTATCACGTTCAAAACCCTGCGTACATCTCACACAAGTCATCATTTAGGGAGTCCTTCTTATTGTTTCATTGGTTCTCTAAAATTGTCAGAGAAATAGGTGATTAGGAGTCATATAACTTCATTCTAGTTTGATTAGCATCAAAAGGAGCAATCCCATTACTATCACGTTCAAAACGATGCGTATGTCTCACATAAGTCTTCATTTAAAGAGACCTTCTTATTGTTTCATTGGTTCTCTAAAATTGTCAAAGAAAGAGGTGATTAGGAGTCCTATTACTTCATTCTAATTTGATTAGCATCAACATGAGCAATCCCATGACTATTGCATTAAAAACGATGCATACACCTCACACAAGTCTTGATTTAGGGAGACCTTCTTATTATTTCATTGATTGTCTCAAACTATCAAATAAAGAGGAGATTATGAGTCCTATGACTTCGTTCTAGTTTTATTAGAATCAAAATGAGCAATCCTATCACTAGTGCCTTCAAAACGATCCGTACATCTCACACAAGTCTTAATTTACGGAGCCCTTCTTATTATTTCATTAGTACTGACAAATTATCAAAATATAGGTGATAATAAGTCCAATTACTTCGTTCTAGTTCAATTAGCATTCAAAAGGAGCAATTCCATCAATATCGCGTCCAAAACGATGCGTAGATCTCACACAAGTCTTCATTGAGGGAGACATTCATATTGTTTCATTGGTTGTTTCAAATTTACAAAGAAATAATTGATTAGGAGTTGTATTACTTCGTTCTAGTTTGATTAGCGTCAAAAGGATAAAACCATGACTATCGCCTTCAAAACCATGCGTACATCTCACACAAGTCTTCATTTAGAAAATCTTCTTATTGTTTTATTGGTTCTCTAAAATTGTCAAAGAAAGAGATGATTAGGAGTCCTATAACTTCGTTCTAGTTTGATTAACATCAAAAGGAGCAGTCCCATTACTTTCACGTTCAAAACGATGCGTATATCTCACACAAGTCGTTATTTAAGTGACCTTCTTATTGTTTCATTGGTTCTCTAAAATTGTCAAAGAAAGAGGTGATTAGGAGTCCTATTACTTCGTTTTAATTTGATTAGCATAAAAATGAGCAATCCCATGACTATCGAATTAAAAACGATGCGTACACCTCACACAAGTCTTGATTTAGGGAGACCTTTTTATTGTTTCATTGGTTCTCTCAAATTATCAAAGAAAGAGGTGATTATGAGTCCTATGATTTCGTTCTAGTTTGATTAGCATCAAAAGGAGCAATCCTATAACCAGTGCCTTTAAACGATCCGTACATCTCACTCAAGTCATAATTGAGGAAGCTCTTCTTATTGTTTCATTACTTCTCTCAAATTGTCAAAATATAGGTGATTATGAGTCCTATTACTTCGTTTTAGTTGAAATTAGCATCAAAAGGAGTAATTCCATCACTATCACATCCAAAACGATGCGTAGATCTCACACAAGTATTCATTTAGGGAGACCTTCATATTATTTCATTGGTTGTTTCAAATTTACAAAGAAAGAGGTGATTAAGAGTCGTATAATTCGTTCTAGTTTGATTAGCGTCAAAAGGAGAAATCCAAGACTATCGCGTTCAAAACAATGCGTACATCTCACACAAGTCTTCATTTAGGGAGACCTTCTTATTGTGTCATTGGTTCTCTAACATTATCAAAGAAAGAGGTGATTAGGAGTCCTATAACTTCGTTCTAGTTTGATTAGCATCAAAAGGAACAATCCAATTACTATCATGTTCAAAACGATGCGTACATCTCATACAAGTCTTTATTTAAGGAGGCCTTCTTATTGTTTCATTGGTTCTCTAAAATTGTTAAAAAAAATGCGATTAGGAGTCCTATTACTTCATTCTAACTTGACTAGCATCAAAATGAGCAATCTCATGACTATCGCGTTAAAAATGATGCGTACACCTCACACAAGTCTTGATTTAGGGACACCTTATTATTATTTCATTGGTTCTCTCAAATTATCAAAGAAAGAGGTGATTATGAGTCCTATGACTTCGTTCTAGTTTGATTAGCATCAAAAGGAGCAATCCTATCACTAGTGCCTTCAAAATGATCCGTACATCTAACAAAAGTTTTCATTTAGGGAGACCTTCTTGTTGTTTCACTAGTTCTCTCAAATTGTCAAATTATATGTGATTATGAGTACTATTACTTCGTTCTAGTTGAAATTAGCATAAAATGGAGCAATCCAATCACTAACGCATGCAAAACGTTGCGTAGATCTCACACAAGTCCTCATTTAGGGAGACCTTCATATTGTTTCATTGGTTTTTTCAAATTTACAAAGAAAGAGGTGATTAAGAGTTGTATTACTTCGTTCTAGTTTGATTAGCGTCAAATTGAGAAACCCATGACTATCGCGTTCAAAACCATATGTACATCTCACACAAGTCTTCATTTAGGGAGACCATCTGATTATTTCATTGGTTTTCTAAAATTGTCAAAATATAGGTGACTATGAGTCCTATTACTTCGTTCTAGTTGAAATTAGCATCAAAAGAAGCAATTCCATCACTATAGCGTTCAGAACCATGCGTACATCTCACACAAGTCTTCATTTAAAGAAACCTTATTGTTTCATTGGTTCTCTAAAATTGTCAAATAAATAGGTGATTAGGAGTCCTATTACTTCGTTCTAATTTGATTAGCATCAAAATGAGCAATCCCATGACTATCGAGTTAAAAACGATGCGTACACCTCACACGAGTCTTGATTTAGGGAGACCGTTTTATTGTTTCATTGGTTCCCCTAAATTATCAGAGAAATAGGGATTATGAGTCCTATGACTTCGTTCTAGTTTGATTAGCATCAAAAGGAGCAATCCTATCACTAATGCCTTCAAAACGATCCGTCATCTCACACAAGTCTTTATTTAGGGAGACCTTATTGTTTCATTAGTTCTCTCAAATTGATAAAATATAGGTGATTATAAGTCCTATTACTTCGTTCTAGTTGAAATTAGCATCAAAAAGAGCAATTTCATCACTATCGCGTCCAAAACTATACGTAGATCCACACAAGCGTTCATTTAGGGAGACCTTCATATTGTTTCATTGGTTGCTTCAAATTTACAAAGAAAGATGTGATTAAGAGTTGTATTACTTCGTTCTAGTTGATTAGCGTCAAAAGGAGAAACCCATGACTATTGCGTTCAAAACCGTACATCTCACACAAGTCTTCATTTAGAGAGACCTTCTTATTGTTTCATTGGTTCTCTAAAATTGTCAAAGAAAGAGGTGATTAGGAGTCCTATAACTTCGTTCTAGTTTGATTAGCATCAAAAGCAGTATTCCCATTACTATCACATTCAAAACGATGAGTACATCTCACACAAGTCTTAATTTGAGGAGACCTTCTTATTGTTTCATTGGTTCTCTAAAATTGTCAAGGAAAGAGGTGATTAGGAGTCCTATTACTTCGTTGTAATTTTATTAGCATCAAAATTAGCAATCCCATGACTATTGCGTTAAAAACGATGCGTACACCTCACACGAGTCTTGATTTTGGGAGACCTTCTTATTGTTTCATTGGTTCTCTCAAATTATCAAAGAAAGAGGTGATTATGAGTTCTAAAACTTCGTTCAAGTTTGATTAGCATCAAAAGGAGCAATCCTATCACTAGTGCCTTTAAAACTATCCGTACATCTCACACAAGTCTTAATTTAGGAAGTCCTTCTTATTGTTTCATTAGTTCTCTCAAATTATCAAAATATAGGTGATTATGAGTCCTATTACTTCGTTCTAGTTGAAATTAGCATAAAAAAAGTAAATCCATCACTATCTCGTCCAAAATGATGCGTAGATCTCACACAAGTCTTCATTTTGGGAGACCTTCATATTGTTTCATTGGTTGTTTCAAATTTATAAAGAGAGAGGTGATTAAGAGTTGTATTGCTTCATTCTAGTTTGACTATCGTCAAAAGGAGAAACCAATGACTATCGCGTTCAAAACCATGCGTACATCTCACACAAGTCTTCATTTAGGAGACCTTCTTATTGTTTTATTGGTTTTCTAAAATTGTTAAAGAAAGAGGTTATTTGGAGTCCTATAATTTCATCCTAGTTTGATTAGCATCAAAAGGAGCAATCCCATTAATATCATTTTCAAAACGATGCGTACATCTCACACAAGTCTTTATTTAAGGAAACCTTCTTATCGTTTCATTAGTTCTCTAAAATTGTTAAAGAAAGTTGTGATTAGGAATCCGATTACTTCGTTCTAATTTGATTAGCATCAAATTGAGCAATCCCATGACTATTGTTGGGTTTGTACGAAATCGTGATGCAATCAAATTGCAAAAATTAGCGGAAGCATGGTATGTCAGAGTTTTAAAAAAATTCTACAAAACCATTACCCGGATCATCCTTTATGCAAATTATTAATTTAAAACGATAAATAAGAAGTTATGGAATCATACCCTTGTAAAACGAAGCTTCCACAGGTACGAGTTCAACTCCTTGTTCTTCGTGATCTCCTTGAATTTTCGGGTTAGATTTCTTCCTTTGATCAACGTTAGCCACCCAAGTGTTTGGCCTCTAGAGGTGATCCACCAAGGAAGAGGAATTATCAAGAAGGAGGGTGTTTGGCTAAACCTTAGTTTTCTATCCTCTATAGAAAAGGAGTACTCTCCAACAATTGGAATTGTATCAACTGATATTTATTATAAGACTCCTCTTATATAGATATTGGTCAACCCTTCTAATCCTATTAGACATGAGATTTCTTTTAATTAATTAAACTCCTTTAATTAATTTAGGCTTCCCACCACATGGGGAATAATTAATTAAATTCATTTAATTAATTTGTCTCCTAATCTTATTAGGAATAAATGAGAGTACTAATATTAAATTAATTACTAAACTCCTTTAGAAATTAAAATAATAATAATTGTAATAATATTAATAAGACTCCTCTTATTAATTTATATTTAATATTTCCAAAATATTAAATAATAAACATTAAGCTATTTAATTTATTCTATCACTATAGATTAAATTAATTACACTTAATGCATTATTACGATTATGCCATTACCTTCTTAAATAATTATTCTTCCTTTTATGGTGTGACCCTTTAGGTTCTCTATATTAAACCGGTTGTGAATAAATCAATTAGAACAATTCTAATCTTATTTAAATAAATAAATTAAACTAATAATCCATTTAAATAAATAATATTTATTCTACAATAGGGATAAGCCTCCCTAGCGATCAACGACTTTTCAGATAATATAGATTTCAACATTAATCATAAAAGAACCTGTGAGTAAATAGTTACCATACAATTCAATCCTTACACCATACAATGTCCCAATTAAATATAAGACATGAATTTACTGTCAAGTCTTATTTTATTTAATTATATGTATTTCGATTAGAAAATGCACAACTCCAAATAATGCAAATTAGAAACTCCTTTCTAATTTTATTTTACCTTGGCCAAGGATTCCTGGGTTGTCATTTAACGAATCACATAGGATATATCTCCTCTTTTACTAGAAGTGGTAGATTCTTTATTGATCATTCATTATCTCCATATGTAACTCATTATACCCAAGCATACCCTTTTATATACCCTAAAGGACTTTAAGGAATAAGTCAAAGTATAATTCATTACATACAAGATACTATGATGATCTCAAGTCCAAGGATCACTTGTACTACTATCACATTAAGAATTCCCATAGACAGGCGAGTAAAACTCCATTAGGTATTCCATAGCGAGTCACGTTCAGTGAACTTATTCTCTAATAAGCACCTACATACTTGCTTTAGTGTCTCCACACAAATGATCATGAGATCAATCATCCTCATCCAATGAGCAAGCAACATATGTACCAATCTATCCGGATTTACTAATCCCCTTTTTAGTAATCCCACGATTGGGAACTATTTTAGTTTTAGAGCTTTCTAAGAATTTAGATCTCATTAGCATGATCATCATCATGATTCTAAAAGCATTGCTTAAAACTATGGGTTATTTACATATTATAAAAACAGCACCATGTAGATAATTAAATGCCTTTAATAAATGAATATTTTATTAAAAAATAAATAAGATTGTTTACAAAGTACGTGCTTTATCACCATATATGATTGGCTTGTATGCACACTACTATCAACTATCGCGTTAAAAACGATGCGTACACCTCACACAAGTCTTGATTTTGGGAGACCTTCTTATTGTTCCATTGGTTCTCTTAAATTATCAAAGAAAGAGGTGATTATGTATCCTATGACTTTGTTCTAGTTTGATTAGAATCAAAAGGAGCAATCCTATCACTAATGCCTTCAAAATAATTCGTACATCTCACACAAGTCTTAATTTAGGGAGCCTTTCTTATTGTTTCATTAGTTCTCACAAATTGTCAAAATATTGGTGATTATGAGTCTTATTATTTCGTTCTAGTTGAAATTAGCATCCAAATGAGCAATTCCATCACTATCATGTCCAAAACAATGCGTAGATCACACACAAGTCTTCATTTAGGGAGACTTTCATATTGTTTCATTGGTTGTTTCAAATTTATAAAGAAAGAGGTGATTAAGAGTTGCATTACTTAGTTCTAGTTTAATTAGCGTCAAAAGGAGAAATCCTTGACTGTCATGTTCAAAACAATGCGTACATCTCACATAAGTCTTCATTTAGGGAGACCATCTTATTGTTTTATTGGTTCTCTAAAATTGTCAGAGAAAGAGGTAATTAGGAGTCATATAACTTCGTTCTAGTTTGATTAGCATCAAAAGGAGCAATCCCATTACTATCACGTTCAAAACGATGCGTACATCTCACACAAGTCTTCATTTAAAGAGACCTTCTTATTGTTTATTGGTTCTCAAAAATTGTCAAAGAAAGAGGTGATTAGGAGTCCTATTACTTCAATCTAATTTGATTAGCATTAACATGAGAAATCCCATGACTATCGTGTTAAAAACGATGCGTACACTTCACACAAGTCTTAATTTAGGGAGACCTTCTTATTGTTTCATTGGTTCTCTCAAATTATCAAAGAAAGAGGTGATAATGAGTCCTATGACTTCGTTTTAGTTTGATTAGCATCAAAAGGAGCAATCCTATCACTAGTGCCTTTAAAACGATCCGTACAACTCACACAAGTCTTAATTTAGGAAGCCCTTCTTATTGTTTCATTAGTTCTCTCAAATTGTCAAAATATAGGTGATTATGAGTCCTATCACTTCTTTCTAGTTGAAAGTAGCATCAAAAAGAGTAATTCCATCACTATTGCGTCTAAAACGATGCGTAGATCTCACACAAGTCTTTATTTAGGGAGACCTTCATATTGTTTCATTGGTTGTTTCAAATTTACAAAGAAAGAGGTGATTAAGAGTTGCATTACTTCGTTCTAGTTTGATTAGCATAAAAGGAGAAATCCATGACTATCGCGTTCAAAACAATGCGTACATCTCACACAGGTCTTCATTTAGGGAGACCTTCTTATTGTTTCATTGGTTGTCTAAAATTGTTAAAGAAAGAGGTGATTTGGAGTCCTATAACTTCGTTCTAGTTTGATTAGCATCAAAAGAAGCAATTCCATTAATATCACGTTCAAAACGATGTGTACGTCTCACACAAGTCTTCATTTAAGGAGACCTTGTTATTGTTTCATTAGTTCTCAAAAATTGATAAAGAAAAAGGTGATTAGGAATCTTATTACTTCATTCTAATTTGATTTGCATCAAATTGAGCAATCCCATGACTATCGCGTTAAAAACGATGCGTACACCTCACACAAGTTCTGATTTAGGGTGACCTTCTTATTGTTCTATTGGTTCTCTCAAATTTTCAAAGAAAGAGGTGATTATGAGTCTTATGACTTCGTTCTAGTTTGATTAGAATCAAAAAGTGCAATCCTATCACTAGTGCCTTCAAAACGATCCGTACATATAACAAAAGTTTTTATTTAGGGAGACCTTCTTATTTTTTTTTGCTAAATTTAGACTGAATTAAAAATTAAAGCGGAATACAAGACCTCATGGGAGAAACCCAATCAGAATATAGCGAAGACAACATAGGACATGCCCTATGATGTTAAGACTATATAAGTTACAAGGAGGACACCCAACAAATATGGCAAAAAAAATAAGAAAAATGCCAAAGCACACAACAAGATAAATACACCATAAAACCCTAGAAGCAGCAGACTACAGGAGACCAATGACAGAAAAAAATCCCAGCAGACCAAGACAGGAACAGGGTCATGTTGCCAAACAACCAACAAACCGATCCCAACCGCAGGAGGCTAGGCCAAACCAAGAAATAACCAGCCGCATCAAGGCCTTCTGAACACAGCCTGTAGCCATTGGCCAAAGCCAAAAGCGGCATACATGCATATAATAACCGACTGTCGCAGCAAGAGACGTGATTGCAACATGAGAAAACTCTCCAACAAGCGCAACAGAAAACTCAAAAGCAGCAACAAATTCCCAAGAAGCAGCCAAAACCCAAAAGGCATCAAGCAAATTGCAGAAACTTGCAGAAATTGCAAAGGAGCAAAGACTGCAGAAACTGCTAAAACACTGCAGCAAGCTGCAGCAGACCACAAGAAACATTCCGCAGCAACCAGCATCAATGGTCTAACCATAAACCAGTAATAGGAAACAAGATGCAACAGACCACAGCAGCAGCAGCAGCAGATGGACAGCCAGCAAACCACAAAGAGATGCAAACCACAACGCCATACATCAGCAGATCCAAGACCAAAACCAGAACAAGGAGAGGCAACTTGGACAAGGAACTGCACACAGAACTGATGAAACATGAACAAGGAACTGCACACAGAACATAGAAACAGCAATCAAGAAAACCAGAGGCCAGCAACAGCAAGAACCAAAGCAGCAAACCCAACCAGAACTGCAAACCCAGGAAATAGACTGACTGACAGACTAACAGCAACAGACCCAAGCAACCAAGCTCAAGGGAGAGACCCAACCAGGAAGCAGCAGCAGCATATCGGCAGCAGCAGAAAAGAGGGAACCCAGATGCCCAAGGCAGCAGCCGACAGTACACAGCCCAAATACTTGGAAAGCACGCAGCAGAGTGCATAGCCGACTAATAAGTGACAACAGTCAGCATCAACAAACAGCAGCAGAAACAGTCCAAACTGGCTGGGACCAGAACAGAGCAGGAACTTAACAGGAGTCCCACCCATGTTCACACAGGAACAACAATCCCACCCATGAACTCACATGAACAGAACAAGCATAGTTACAACACAAAGGATCTATAGCAAATTCTAGACTTAATTTTTTGAAATTTGGCATTGGAGTGAAGCCCACACTTAATCAAATGAATAATATCACGGAAAAGAGTCCGAGCAGGTATGGAAGAATGTGAGAAAATCCTAGCATTCCTTTCGGTCCATATTTTATAAACCACAGCAGCAAATCCAGAATGGAGAAGACTATAATGAAAATTTTTGCAAGAGCGGGAATAGATAAAGCAAGTAATGGAGGCCCAACTCCTACTAAACCCTCTCCAACCGCACTGCCTAAGGACAACAACCAGAATCTGAAAAGAGAAGGAGCATTCAAAGAATAAATGGTTGAATGTTTCCCTATCATTCGAGCAAAGCACACACATAGGGTTGATATCAAGGCTAAATTGAGTCAAATTGTCAAGGGTCCGAAGCCCCTTATGAAAAGCTAGCCAGAGAATAAAAGATTGCCGGGGGGGCACAATCTTATGCCAAACCAAGCTATGCCAAGATACAGTTGGCCCAGTTATCCGAATAGAATTCCAGATAGTAGCAGCCTTAACAACTTTAGCTTTGGTTCCCTCCCAGAGGAGGCCATCACAGTTCGCTGAATTACACGGTCTAGAAAAGTCAAAGGAATTTCGAAACTCAATGACATCTTGATGATTTGATGCAGGCAACACCCACCTAGAGTTTTGAATAATGCTATTCACACAGGCGTGGGGACCAAGGCCAGAGTTAACAATCAGAGACGAATGAACAGAATTGGACAAAGAAGATTGACCAATCCATGGGTCGAACCATAAGCTAGTATTAGCACCATTTCCTATGTCATAAGAGATGTGCCTACGGGCAAGATCCCTGCATTGCAACACTTTCCTCCGTATCCAAGAGCAGTCAGAAGGAATAGGAATAGCCCATAAAGATTTATTCTTTTGCTTAGTAGCATGAACCCATTTAGCCCAAAGAGAGGATGAAAAGGGGTTGATGACATGCCAAAGTTGCAATAAGATAAGCAATTTATTCCATTCCACAATATTTTTTATTGCAAGACCACCCTCAGCAAAAGGAAGACATATGTAAGAACCCGAATTCTCAGATATTATTAAATAAGGATTTAATAAATAAAATTCTTAAACCGTGAGATGGGTTCGAATAAGAATATATATATGTGATATGAGGTATGTGGTATTATACTACATAGGATAATATGGACTATGTAATATGTGTTTTTGTGATTTATAAATATATTATTAATATATATTTGTTACTTATCGTAGAGACGATCCAGTTGAGATAAAGGAGGTGGATAAATTCCTATCGATATTAAATAATTTATAGAATTATTTTATCATAGCAAGTTGGTGACATTAAATACCCTTAATGTATAATCACCATATTCTTGAGTATGTGTATTAATAACTAGTATGTTTATAATATAGGTTATTAATAGCACTTAAGCTATCCGTGAATAGGTTTGGATAGTGAAGCATGAGTTAGTTAAGGAATTAACTAATAAGAATAAATATTAGTTAATATAAGTTGTGAGTTATATTATGGAATAATATAATGAGAGTATTGAATCTTAATTAACTATGATGATATAGTACAATGTTTAATTTACTTAAGTAAAGGAGTGAATTAATATGTGTGTTGAATATGTAATTATAGTTGATACTTTTTATATATATTACTTAGAGTGGTAATATGTGAGAAAGTCTAATGTGCGAATAACGTTAAATATATATACGTTATTAAAGGGAGATGGAAATCATTATATGATTAAATGTATATTGAAGAAATTATTTTGGGGAACAATTTATAGAAAAGAAAGAGATATGATTTTTCTAATAAAGGATATTAAAATAATTTCTAATATTGAATTATTTTAATAAAAGGAGGAAATGTTATTTTTGAATAATAATATTACCTTATATTTTTTTTGTATGAGGTAATAGGTATGATTAATTAATATGGTAAATATATTAAAACGTATTTGCTATATGTAATTAAATTGATGGAAACGATTTATTATAATAGAAAATAAACTTATTATCTATTTTCTATATATAATATATGTACATGTGTCGTACATATAGTTATTTGATATTATATTAAAAATAATATCATGAGACAATAAGTAAATTATTTTCTAATAACGAATGCGCTTATTTGGAGAAAACATAATATTTTATGATATGGCTAAATACATAATTTTAAATGTATTTTCAAGGGAGTTTAATTAATGAAAGGAAACTAAGTTATTTTAATATATTAAATAACTTAAGTTATTATTTGATCGTGAATATTATTATTAGAATAATTAATAGAGTATATATTAATTATTATAAGCGTAAAGGTTATACTTATTATAAGTATAATTAATTGAAGTAGTTTAGCATTTTAATAGCTTGAGTTATTATATTTCCGTAAAGGTTATATATAATATTTGAATATTCGATTTGTAAAATATTTATATGTGGACCTTGGATTTAATAGTTCTAATTTAATTGAACAGGTTATAAGTAGTAATGTGGTGAGAAATGAGTAAGTGATGAGAATAATGATAAGCTTAAGATTGAGCTTGTGAGAGATGCCTTGTGTGGCACAATAATAGATTCGGTAATGAATTGACTAATTTAATGATGGAGGAATTATTAATTAAACAATTAATCTAAATTAATTGTTAGTTGTTATTATGATAGTATGTTAAATTATTATGGCTAGTGATAGTATAATAATAAGGAAATCGATTATAAGTATAATCGGATTTGTGATGAGATAAATTGTCTTCTAATATTAATTATTGTTATGAACAATATACTATTATCAAGTAATTATTTGATAATATGATGATTAATGAGTAAATAATTTATAAATATAAAAAGATTTATATTTATTTAACGTGATAATAAATCATATAAAGTGTTAATCAATTAGCGTGAGAATTATAATTCCATGGATTAATGAGAAATGGATTAATTAATATTACTATTAATTAATTGATAAGATAAGTGATTTATTAATTTCTATGTGCAACCATGCGATATTAAAGTATAACGTATGATAGTTAACTATATGTTATGCGAAGTATAAAGTGCAATGCGACTATGCTATATATGAATATAAACTATATAGTAAAGTTATTGAGTTGTAATAGGTACATGAAATGTGGGTTTGACAATGTGTATATTAAGTATACAATAAAATAATATATCATGAATATATAGTAAACAATTATTGAATTTACTAATAGAGGAGACAATACACTGTGATGGTACCCGATAGAATTATATTCGGCATTAATAAGATGTACATGGATTATATGTATGTACACTACTTGATACATTATATTATTATTTGCTCATTATGAGTGATATTGTGTACCCTCTAATTCATTATAACCTAAGTGTTTATGAAATGAATTATGATATAGTCTTAGTAAGCATGATAGGCTATATATATAACCTTAGTGTATTGTATAGCCAGTTGCTGAGTTATTTATTGTCCCACATTATGTGCCCATCTCATTTCTCCTTCACGTGATATGCTCCAAGCTAGTCTACTTCCTACTCCTCAAACTCAGCATTCCATAGCAAATGATGAGCAAGGGTGAGGAATTCATGATGAGTTCCACCCACTCTCACCAACTCTCCCTTATCCATTGAACAAGCTTGCATTCCTTTGGTTTAATTTGAGGTGGAATTGTAATGTCTGTGTAAACATTTGCCTATAAAATGAAGCTCTTCTCCTTCATCTTTTCATTTTGCTGAGCTTTTGCTTAAGTGTTAAGTGGAGAGCATTGCATACCTTAGTAATAGCATTCTAGAATTGAGAGAGAATTTAGTAGCAGCAAGCCCAAGTTGTTAGCAGAGGTACAATATACCTTTCATGTTCTTCAATTCATGTTTTCTAAAATTCTGTAAATTTCTAATTCTTGAATTGAGTATGGAATCCATGATTATGTGATCAAGCAATGTTTGTTAATTGCTCCTTAGTTGCTATGCTAGCTTATAATCATGATAGAACTGTAATGTAGTAGCTTAGAATGATAATCGTTGCGAAATTCAGAGTTTGGCTTGAGGTACTGCCGAAGCAGAAGCTGCTCTGTCTCTGGCCGGCCAGTAGCGCAGCTGCGCCAGTTTTATACTGGCCAGCGGCGCAGCTGCGCCGGTACCAGACTTGGGTTGGGCAAGGCCCTGCGCAGCTGCGCCAGTTTTGAACTGGGGAGCTGCGCAGCTGCGCCGGTCCCCTGATCCCAGTTTCTGCAGATTTTGTTCCTGCTTCATGTCTGCTAAGTGATAGATATTGAAAGAAATTAGGACAAGCATGCTGGTATGATTAATACATATATATGGCCTTATTAAACTAGTATGTGCATATTATATTCGGATCGCTTACGTGAACGATGAAGTTATAGTTTTGAAAATAAACTTAAGGTTTTATAAACGAATTTTGGCGTATATAAGTCATGTTTATATTCTGATTTTGTGAACCCGATGGTATGGTTTATATTGACATGAAATACATGTTTAAGGTGTTAATCACACTACCATACATTATTGATAGAAAAGACATGTAGTTTGAAAATAGACTTAAAGTTTTATAAACGAACCTTGACATATACATATGATGTGTATGTTCTGATTTTTAAGGATGATTGTATGACCTAGTTATGCATGGAAATAGGTATGTCATGTGGTTTCAAACCCCTTTGAATACCATGAACCTCTTGGTCACTTTAGTGTGCGGTTCTAGAGAAAACTTGAAGCCTTGAAATTAAACTTAAAGGAACTTGTGTACTTAAAGTTCTAAATATGATAACATACGTACATGGCATAAGTAGATATAAAATGATTCAAAGTAGCCTTGCATGATTAGTTAAGCATGACATTGATTTTTGGAGAATAAAACTTATGAAGTTTTGAAAGTAGAATGGTTGAACATAGAGTTACTGGCATTCTAACTTTATGAACATACATGATAGGACTTATATGCCTCTAGTCGTGATTGGTATGTGCACCCCGCTATTTAACCGTGATATGCACTGTGCGAGCATGTTTTGAAGATGTACTACACTAACTATAGGTAAATAGATTAGTTGTAGGCGGACATGTGTATATGAAAGATGATATTAATTGAGTATAGTTAAGGTATACCTATGCGTACCTAGCTATACTAAACGTATGATAAGAAAGTGAAACAAGGTTCTAAGAAACAAGTTAGACAACAATGTAATACTTATTATTATATTGAGAATGTATGGAAGTGTATAACTGATGGGTGTGATCTCTATGATTAATATAACTGTGTAGGATTACACAAAGTGCAGAGATTCTTAAGCAGTTAAGTCGTAGTTGTTAAACTACGAATCAGGCAAGTCTTTCAGTTCCTATTTGATATATGAATTCAATAACTGTTAGTTGAATTATATTATACTGTGATAATGTGAACTTATATATGAACTGTATATGAGATATAAATGAGATTGAAAGTTGATCTTTGATGATATACTTGTTATGTGAAAAATAACATGCGTAGTAAATATAAACTATTTATAAATGCATGAACTGAGTATGATGTTATATGCTATGTGATGCATGAGGACTGTTAGAATTGCTGAGCTGTCGAGCTCACTCTTGCAAATAACCACTTTTGTAGGTTAAGGATTCACGGTAAAGATTTCGTGCTTCTTGATTGATAAAGATAGATAGTATCGCATTGAAGAATATTACTTAGATTATTATATGGACTATGTTTAGATTATAGATGATGTACTCGATAGTTGCTTACACTGTTTAATACTTGTTGTATTGTAAGAATGTATTAATTAATAAATAGAGGATATCGAGTTGAGTTGTAAATGTTTATACGATAACTCAGATAAGAAGGAATCATATTATATAGTTGATTCAAGAATTGTAATTGGTATCAAAGTTATGGAATCAATAAAAAGATTTTTATTCAAAGGATATTGAAAAGTTTAAATTATTCCGTATTTTAGTAATATCGAATATGCTGTAAAGACGAGATCTTGGATATGAATAGAATTTATATTCTAAATTATAATAAACAAAGTTGTATTCTTTTACTAATGATTAAAAGATGTAATAGTTTGGCGTTAATAGTATCGTGACTGCACCTGAATCCGAGGTTTCGAAGGAACGTGGATTTGGGGGCGTCACAGGTTGGTATCAGAGCTGTAGGTTATAAACCTTAGGTAAATGTACCTTAGACTATAACTTGAGAGAGTGAAAGATAAGATTAAAATATATCTAAATGAAGATTCAAAGAAGAATCTCGAAGTATCTAGAGAATGAGAATCAGGAGTTTCCTAACTCCGGTAATGAAAATGTTA
Organism: Panax stipuleanatus; assembly: GCA_020205555.1. Classification (NCBI taxonomy): domain Eukaryota; kingdom Viridiplantae; phylum Streptophyta; class Magnoliopsida; order Apiales; family Araliaceae; genus Panax; species Panax stipuleanatus. Next base: position 142,856 of record JAINUT010002134.1, read on the forward strand.
AGACGATGTCTATAATATGAATATGACAGGGATAGTGAGAATAAACTCAGATGGAGTTTGGTTGATAATAGGGAAAGAACCCTGAGGTATAGTGATGATCACGACGTGATCAGATTGAACTGTGAAATGATAGATAGTCTGTCATGACTAAGTATGTATAGCTTGATGCTATAAGAGAATGTACTATGATAAAGTACGAGATGAACTCATGAGGAGTTGTATGTGGTGAAACATAGAAAGCTCGTAATGAGCAAGTGATAAAGTAAGATAGATTTAAGTGTTGGACTTCCATTGAGGACTCATGTAACGGCTTAGTTGTACAAACTTTTGTATGGGCAGAAGTTTTGTGCTTTCACTGAGTACGTCACATTGATAATCGTTGGAATGTTAGTGTCGCGGTATCATTATACATATGGCGGAAAGGTGATTCTTTTCTCATATTTATTTTGATAGATAGAGATTTCTAAGATATAATTAGATAATACTAAGATTATGTGCGAGTTCTTAAGACTTATGCCTATGACGAGTTCGTAACTCATAATCGTATGATGGGACCCCTCAGCGAATGGACTATTTTGGTCTGACTAGGATAAGTTCCTCAACCCATATGATTGTGGTAAGTTCCTGAACTTCCATGGTATGGTAAGTTGGTGAACTGTACTGAGAATAGATATATTATATAAGAGTTTTGGAATAGTAAGCATTGATGGTGGTAAGAGATTGAAGCGATGGAGAAATTGGATTTTCCTAAATCCTCTAGCTACGCTAGATTTTCAATATTTATTGACTTCGTGCTAGTGTTTGCACTTCGGTTTTCTTGAGAAAACATTGGGTCAGGTAACTGAACTAATGAGTTTTAAAAACAACACCGTTATTCGTATGTCTACGCTATTTGTTTCGGCTAAGACAAAAATAATTTGACAATCTTTCAAAATATATTTTAACCTTGTGCATCATTTGATATGATGTAGAATGGTAAACGATGGAGTCATCAATGCAATCGAACCTAGTGTTGGTTGTGATCGAAAGATCGTCAGCCCACTATGGTATGTTGTAATATGACAAAGTCATAAAATGGCGGAATCCTCAACGTACTACTAATCTAGTATGGTATCATGACGTCATAAAAGAATTTTTGGTTTTCTTGTAAATTATAAAGAAGGTCAATTAAGTTGACTAAATTATTTCGATTGATGTCCGAATTGTTGATAAGCGTCTAAGCTATTTGATTCGGCTAGGCGACTATTGGAAAGGGATTATAGAATTCAAGTATTCTTGTGTATGTATGCCAAACCAGATTGCTCTGGTGCGGATTTTGATGTTGAAAAGCTGTGGTGAACAACCCTATAAGGGAACATGTTTTCGGGGACAATGGTTCCGAGCGTAACGCATATAGTCGTTACAAAACACTACGTTGCGGCCCAACATAGTGGTACAATAGGTTGGCCACCTAGAGTACGCGTGGAGGGTGTTTTCAGTCTTTGTGATTGATAAACACTCTGGTTTGCGGTGTGAAGAATTGTGTTGAAGCATTAGTAAACCTGGAGAAAAGTTCACGGTCTTGTGACCCCTCAGCATAAATTGGAATTTGAGTTATTCATACTACTTCCCGATTATTGAAAAATCGTGGAAGATTCTTATTCTTCTAAAGGATGAATGTAGTAAGTAGATGCTCCTTAGAAAGGAGAAAGTGGTAGAATGCGATTGAGAAAGTTATAATAATAAAACTTCTGAAAAAAAAAAGAATGAATAAAATTATTCAAGAGAATATGTAATAATCGGAATAACACCGAGTAGAGAAAGTTTCGGTGATTCCGAGGACGGAATCCTTATAAGGGGGAGAGGATGTAAGAACCCGAATTTTCAGATATTATTAAATAAGGATTTAATAAATAAAATTCTTAAACCGTGAGATGGGTTCGAATAAGAATATATATATGTGATATGAGGTATGTGGTATTATATTACATAGGATAATATGGACTATGTAATATGTGTTTTTGTGATTTATAAATATATTATTAATATATATTTGTTACTTATCGTAGAGACGATCTAGTTGAGATAAAGGAGGTGGATAAATTCCTATCGATATTAAATAATTTATAGAATTATTTTATCATAGCAAGTTGGTGACATTAAATATCCTTAATGTATAATCACCATATTCTTGAGTATGTGTATTAATAACTAGTATGTTTATAATATAGGTTATTAATAGCACTTAAGCTATCCGTGAATAGGTTTGGATAGTGAAGCATGAGTTAGTTAAAGAATTAACTAATAAGAATAAATATTAGTTAATATAAGTTGTGAGTTATATTATGGAATAATATAATGAGAGTATTGAATCTTAATTAACTATGATGATATAGTACAATGTTTAATTTACTTAAGTAAATGAGTGAATTAATATGTGTGTTGAATATGTAATTATAGTTGATACTTTTTATATATATTACTTAGAGTGGTAATATGTGAGAAAGTCTAATGTGCGAATAACGTTAAATATATATACGTTATTAAAGGGAGATGGAAATCATTATATGATTAAATGTATATTGAAGAAATTATTTTGGGGAACAATTTATAGAAAAGAAAGAGATATGATTTTTCTAATAAAGGATATTAAAATAATTTCTAATATTGAATTATTTTAATAAAAGGAGGAAATGTTATTTTTGAATAATAATATTACCTTATATATTTTTTTGTATGAGGTAATAGGTATGATTAATTAATATGGTAAATATATTAAAACGTATTTGCTATATGTAATTAAATTGATGGAAACGATTTATTATAATAGAAAATAAACTTATTATCTATTTTCTATATATAATATATGTACATGTGTCGTACATATAGTTATTTGATATTATATTAAAAATAATATCATGAGACAATAAGTAAATTATTTTCTAATAACGAATGTGCTTATTTGGAGAAAACATATATTTTATGATATGGCTAAATACATAATTTTAAATGTATTTTCAAGGGAGTTTAATTAATGAAAGGAAACTAAGTTATTTTAATATATTAAATAACTTAAGTTATTATTTGATCGTGAATATTATTATTAGAATAATTAATAGAGTATATATTAATTATTATAAGCGTAAAGGTTATACTTATTATAAGTATAATTAATTGAAGTAGTTTAGCATTTTAATAGCTTGAGTTATTATATTTCCGTAAAGGTTATATATAATATTTGAATATTCGATTTGTAAAATATTTATATGTGGACCTTGGATTTAATAGTTCTAATTTAATTGAACAGGTTATAAGTAGTAATGTGGTGAGAAATGAGTAAGTGATGAGAATAATGATAAGCTTAAGATTGAGCTTGTGAGAGATGCCTTGTGTGGCACAATAATAGATTCAGTAATGAATTGACTAATTTAATGATGGAGGAATTATTAATTAAACAATTAATCTAAATTAATTGTTAATTGTTATTATGATAGTATGTTAAATTATTATGGCTAGTGATAGTATAATAATAAGGAAATCGATTATAAGTATAATCGGATTTGTGATGAGATAAATTGTCTTCTAATATTAATTATTGTTATGAACAATATACTATTATCAAGTAATTATTTGATAATATGATGATTAATGAGTAAATGATTTATAAATATAAAAAGATTTATATTTATTTAACGTGATAATAAATCATATAAAGTGTTAATCAATTAGCGTGGGAATTATAATTCCATGGATTAATGAGAAATGGATTAATTAATATTATTATTAATTAATTGATAAGATAAGTAATTTATTAATTTCTATGTGCAACCATGCGATATTAAAGTATAACGTATGATAGTTAACTATATGTTATGCGAAGTATAAAGTGCAATGCGACTATGCTATATATGAATATAAACTATATAGTAAAGTTATTGAGTTGTAATAGGTACATGAAATGTGGGTTTGACAATGTGTATATTAAGTATACAATAAAATAATATATCATGAATATATAGTAAACAATTATTGAATTTACTAATAGAGGAGACAATACACTGTGATGGTACCCGATAGAATTATATTCGGCATTAATAAGATGTACATGGATTATATGTATGTACACTACTTGATACATTATATTATTATTTGCTCATTATGAGTGATATTGTGTACCCTCTAATTCATTATAACCTAAGTGTTTATGAGATGAATTATGATATAGTCTTAGTAAGCATGATAGGCTATATATATAACCTTAGTGTATTGTATAGCCAGTTGCTGAGTTATTTATTGTCCCACATTATGTGCCCATCTCATTTCTCCTTCACGTGATATGCTCCAAGCTAGTCTACTTCCTACTCCTCAAACTCAGCATTCCATAGCAAATGATGAGCAAGGGTGAGGAATTCATGATGAGTTCCACCCACTCTCACCAACTCTCCCTTATCCATTGAACAAGCTTGCATTCCTTTGGTTTAATTTGAGGTGGAATTGTAATGTCTGTGTAAACATTTGCCTATAAAATGAAGCTCTTCTCCTTCATCTTTTCATTTTGCTGAGCTTTTGCTTAAGTGTTAAGTGGAGAGCATTGCATACCTTAGTAATAGCATTCTAGAATTGAGAGAGAATTTAGTAGCATTAAGCCCAAGTTGTTAGCAGAGGTACAATATACCTTTCATGTTCTTCAATTCATGTTTTCTAAAATTCTGTAAATTTCTAATTCTTGAATTGAGTATGGAATCCATGATTATGTGATCAAGTAATGTTTGTTAATTGCTCCTTAGTTGCTATGCTAGCTTATAATCATGATAGAACTGTAATGTAGTAGCTTAGAACTGATAATCGTTGCGAAATTCAGAGTTTGGCTTGAGGTACTGCCGAAGCAGAAGCTGCTCTGTCTCTGGCCGGCCAGTGGCGCAGCTGCGCCAGTTTTATACTGGCCAGCGGCGCAGCTGCGCCGGTACCAGACTTGGGTTGGGCAAGGCCCTGCGCAGCTGCGCCAGTTTTGAACTGGGGAGCTGCGCAGCTGCGCTGGTCCCCTGATCCCAGTTTCTGCAGATTTTGTTCCTGCTTGATGTCTGCTAAGTGATAGATATTGAAAAAAATTAGGACAAGCATGCTGGTATGATTAATACATATATATGGCCTTGTTAAACTAGTATGTGCATATTATATTCGGATCGCTTACTGTGAACGATGAAGTTATAGTTTTGAAAATAAACTTAAGGTTTTATAAACGAATTTTGGCGTATATAAGTCATGTTTATATTCTGATTTTGTGAACCCGATGGTATGGTTTATATTGACATGAAATACATGTTTAAGGTGTTAATCACACTACCATACATTATTGATAGAAAAGATATGTAGTTTGAAAATAGACTTAAAGTTTTATAAACGAACCTTGACATATACATATGATGTGTATGTTCTGATTTTTAAGGATGATTGTATGACCTAGTTATGCATGGAAATAGGTATGTCATGTGGTTTCAAACCTCTTTGAATACCATGAACCTCTTGGTCACTTTAGTGTGCGGTTCTAGAGAAAACTTGAAGCCTTGAAATTAAACTTAAAGGAACTTGTGTACTTAAAGTTCTAAATATGATAACATACGTACATGGCATAAGTAGATATAAAATGATTCAAAGTAGCCTTGCATGATTAGTTAAGCATGACATTGATTTTTGGAGAATAAAACTTATGAAGTTTTGAAAGTAGAATGGTTGAACATAGAGTTACTGGCATTCTAACTTTATGAACATACATGATAGGACTTATATGCCTCTAGTCGTGATTGGTATGTGCACCCCGCTATTTAACCGTGATATGCACTGTGCGAGCATGTTTTGAAGATGTACTACACTAACTATAGGTAAATAGATTAGTTGTAGGCGGACATGTGTATATGAAAGATGATATTAATTGAGTATAGTTAAGGTATACCTATGCGTACCTAGCTATACTAAACGTATGATAAGAAAGTGAAACAAGGTTCTAAGAAACAAGTTAGACAACAATGTAATACTTATTATTATATTGAGAATGTATGGAAGTGTATAACTGATGGGTGTGATCTCTATGATTAATATAACTGTGTAGGATTACACAAAGTGCAGAGATTCTTAAGCAGTTAAGTCGTAGTTGTTAAACTACGAATCAGGCAAGTCTTTCAGTTCCTATTTGATATATGAATTCAATAACTGTTAGTTGAATTATATTATGCTGTGATAATGTGAACTTATATATGAACTGTATATGAGATATAAATGAGATTGAAAGTTGATCTTTGATGATATACTTGTTATGTGAAAAGTAACATGCGTAGTAAATATAAACTATTTATAAATGCATGAACTGAGTATGATGTTATATGCTATGTGATGCATGAGGACTGTTAGAATTGCTGAGCTGTCGAGCTCACTCTTGCAAATAACCACTTTTGTAGGTTAAGGATTCACGATAAAGATTTCGTGCTTCTTGATTGATAAAGATAGATAGTATCGCATTGAAGAATATTACTTAGATTATTATATGGACCATGTTTAGATTCTAGATGATGTACTCGATAGTTGCTTACACTGTTTAATACTTGTTGTATTGTAAGAATGTATTAATTAATACATAGAGGATATCGAGTTGAGTTGTAAATGTTTATACGATAACTCAGATAAGAAGGAATCATATTATATAGTTGATTCAAGATTTGTAATTGGTATCAAAGTTATGGAATCAATAAAAAGATTTTTATTCAAAGGATATTGAAAAGTTTAAATTATTCCGTATTTTAGTAATATCGAATATGATGTAAAGACGAGATCTTGGATATGAATAGAATTTATATTCTAAATTATAATAAACAAAGTTGTATTCTTTTACTAATGATTAAAAGATGTAATAGTTTGGCGTTAATAGTATCGTGACTGCACCGAATCCGAGGTTACTGAAGGAACGTGGATTTGGGGGCGTCACAACATATCTTCGTCCAAGCAACTTTAGAGCCATGCATGTCCATGGATGGGCCCTTCCATAAGAATCTAGACATGGAAGACTGAAGATCTTTCAAAACTGTTGCATGAAGAATGAAGTGAGCCGACCAATAGGCTTGGGTGGCGAAGATAATAGACTTGATAAGTTGCATACGACCGGCGTATGAGATAAATTTATTGGTCCAAGAGCTTATTTTGGCTTTGACCCTATCAAGAAGGGGCCGGCACTCCGCAAGGCTAAGTTTCGAGGTGATCAAGGGAACCCCCAAGAATTTTGCAGGGAAAACCCCCAATTGGAAGTTTAAAAGGCTAATAATAAGATCCGATTGGGCAGGAGGGACATGGGAGAGGAAACACATACTCTTCAAGGCATTAACGTGGAGCCCCGAGCCCAAGGAAAATTGGTCAAGACAAGTCTTAATATTCTTGACAGAATCAATGTCACCATGACAAAAAATAAGAATATCATCCGCAAAGCAAAGGTGGGTGAGAGATAATGGCGCAGAACGCCAATGAAACTTGAAAGAGGCCTGCTTCGAGGTCTGGGTGAGCATAAGAGATAAGACTTCCATAATAATGACAAAGAGGTAAGGGGATAAGGGGTCACCTTGTCTGAGGCCTTTGGCCCCTTTGAAGTAACCACATAAAGCCCCATTAACCTTAACAGAGAAACTGGAAGTGGAGATGCAAGCCTTTATCCAATAAATAAATTTGGGAGGGAACTTGAAAACTTTAAGAGCAGCCCACAGAAAATCCCAGGAAACAGAGTCAAATGCCTTCCTGAGGTCAATCTTCAAAGCACACCTAGCCGGGCCAGAGGGTCTATGGTAATTTCTGAATAATTCCTGAGCAAGAAGAATGTTATCCCCAATCCTCCTTCCCGGAACAAAAGCAGATTGGAAGGGAGATATGATGGAAGGAAGAATATCCTTAAGCCTAGACGCAATGAGCTTCGAATTGCACTTATAGGTTGTGTTATAGCACGAGATGGGTCTATAATCATTCATAGAAGAAGGGTTTGGAACTTTCGGCACAAGAGCAATGGCAGTGGCGTTAGACCCCTGAAGCAAGCATCCCTGACTGAAAAAGGAGCGGATAGCAGCAGTAAAAACCTCCCCAACAATGTCCCAAGCATGGAGGAAAAAATTGACATTAAACCCATCAGGGCCAGGGCTCTTGTTCTTCTTCATGTGCATAAGAGTGGACAGAATCTCCGCATCCGACACATCCCTTTCAAGCAAAAGAGCTTGTTGAGAGGACACCAGCTTGGCCCCAAGAGAGTCTAGGGTAGGGAGAAAGGAGCAATCAGAAGTAGAAGAAGTTCCAAGAAGATCACAGAAGTGGTTAACGGCAACACGTTGAACAGCCAGGTGCCCAAAACATAATTCACCCTCCGAATTCTCAATAACTAAAATTTTATTTGTGTTCCACCTTTGCTTTACTTGGTTATGGAAGAAACCCTTATTCTTATCACCTTCCTTCAACCATTGAATTCTTGATTTTTGCTTAATAAGCTTCTCTTCAAAGAGGAGAGCAGCCCAAAGAGAATCAGATTGGGATCTTTGAAGAAGAAGGAGAGAAGGATCACCCGGATTGAGGGATATGGCATGCTGGGTAGCGTGCAGGCATTCCCTAGCTTTCTTCACATTTGAGATCAGATTTCCATTGCACTTATTAAGATCCTTTAACGCAAACTTTACAGCAGACAGCTTCCCAGCCAAAATTTGTAGCGGGTCACCCGAGCAAGGAGTGAGCCAAGCAGTCCGAACCACATCAGAATAATTTTCCAGACCCATCATGAAATTGAAGAACTGGAATGGCTTTGGAAAAAGGGGCAAGAAAATACCAGAATAGATCACCACAGGGCAGTGATCAGATAGGTCCCTTGGGCAAAAGAGGGCATGGGAGTTGGGAAAGGAATGCAACCAGAGATCATTAACCAAAGCACGATCAAGCTTCGTATAAGTTGGGTTAACAGTTTGAGAATCCCACCAAGTGAGAAGAGGGCCAGTAGCACGGAGATCCGTCAAGTGGAGATCATCAAGCCAATCCTTAAAGTCTCGCATACCATAGTCCCAAGAACAAGCACCTCCATCTATTTCATTCAAGGATTTAACCACATTGAAATCCCCAAGAAGAGTCCATGGTTTATCAATCGAGCCAGCAATGGCTCTCAAGTCATTCCAAAGAGATTTCCATTCACTTGGGGTATTAAGACCATAAACAACAGTAACAAACCCACTAAAACTAAGATTGACAGAAGAAACAAAACAATGGATAAATTGTGCAGACTTTGTGATAACATTGACATTCCAGATATTTGGGTCCCAACCAACCCAAATTCTTCCATTACCATGATACTCATAATTAAAGAGCCACTGCCAATTCCTACAGATAGCTTTAGAGATAGAATTGGCCTTAGATGACTTGACCCTTGTTTCAACCAGGCCAACAAAAGAGATACTATGCTTACAAATGAGTTCATGAACGCTAGTATGCTTAGGGAACTTATTTACACCTCTAATATTCATAGAGCAAAAATTTAACATAAACAAGGAAGGATATTAAGCTGGGGACTTCTTTCTCCCCCCTCCTTTAATCTTTTTCTTAGAGGCTTGGCCGACATCAAGAGAGCCTACAGCTTTGTGTTTAAGATCCCTAACATCCTTCTCATCAATCAGTTTAAGTTTACCCACAAGGGGGTTAGGAGAAGGAGTAATATCAGTGTCAGAGAAACAGTCCTGAGAACCAGCAACCACAGGAGAAAGAAGTTTGAAGGAATTTGAGTATTGTGGGTCAGAGGGAGGAATCGGACCAAAATGTTGTTTAGGACCCTTAGCAACCAGGGTCCAACTGTCGATGATTGCAGAAGGGGGGAGGAAATGATAATGGAGGAGCAGGAGTTTCACCAACAACTGGGACATGCATAGAGGGGAAGCTTTGGGAACCCATTTATAGTTAGCTTGGGGACATCTAAGAAGAGTGTGCCCAAAGGACTTGCAATGAGAGCAAGACAAGGGTTTATTCTGGTACTCAACTTCAACCGATACCACTTTTTCTGAGGAGGAATCCTCATCAAGGACAACAACTTCAAGGCTAGAAGGCAGACTGGAAGAGGTAGTGATCTCAACACAAATCCTAGCAAAGCTCATAGGCTCTAATTTTTCAGTAAACTTATCAACAAAGAGAGGTTTTCCAATCCCACTAGCAAGATAACTTAGTCCAGGACCTGATAAGTAGGACAAAGGAACATTATGGAATTTCACCCAAATAGGGGCCTTTGAGCACAAATCAGATTTAAAATCCAACCCCTCCTTCCAATGCTTGAGCTGGAGAAGCTTATTTGAAACATACCAAGGACCTAAAGCTAGGATATTATCACATTCCACAGTACCTGAAAACTTGAAGATGAAATACCCCTTATCCTGCAAGAAGACCTTCTGCAGACCCAGACTATCCCACATCTTATGAACATTATCATCAACCATTTTAAAAGGAAGCCGAGAGTGGATAAAACTGCCAACAAGGCAAGATTTCCAGAGATTATTTTCGAGCTGAAGAACCTCTGAAGGAGCCTTAATAGTAACAGGACCATTTTCCAGAGACGGAGGAGCAGGGGGAAAATATTCAAGAACCAAAGACGCTTTAGAGTTTCCCTTTGCCACAACAGAGCTCCAAGAAGGCATAACCGGAGGCACCACTCCCTCTTCTAAGACAACACGAGAAGATGAGACCCGTAGCACCTGCTGGGCCAACCCGAGGCTACCAGCCTTCAAGCAAGGCTTCAAAAAAGGCTGATCCAACACTGGTCCAGCTTGCGCAGAAGCAGACCCAAAGGTTCCCACCAAATTCGAAGCATCAGGCAACACACCTTCAGCCAAAGAAGGCACAGCACCAGAGGCAAAGAGATTAGGGGCCTTAACCAGAACAGCAGGGCTGACATCTCTAAGAGAACTTTTATCAAACAGATCGTTAGCATTGACAGAGCGGACAGTTTTTCCTTTACAGGCAAACTCATTGACCTTATCAACTGAGAACCCTTGAGCTTTAATGAAGTCCAACAGCAAGTTACATTTTTTTCGCTCATCAGCAGCTTCAATATTCCCCTGTTGCGATAATGCTTGAGCAGCAATGAAAATTTCTTTCATGGTGGTACCGTGTTGAAGCCCTAGGCCAGCATCAACAACACTATTGGTTTCAGAGGAGCCAGAGCTTACCGAGTCTAGGGCAGCATTTGCCAGGATAGGAACAGACTCGGCCATAGCATCATCATCAATAAAAGGAGAGTTTGGGTTTGAGATCCCAAATTCAACAAAGAGATCCCGAGAATCAGAACTCACCGAGTTTCCAGCCGAAAGGTGGGAATGATCGACCATGATGAGGAAGGGAGAAGGTAAAGGTCAAGATGGGAACGAAGGAGATGGAGGAAAGAGATACGGGTCAAATGGCTAAGACGGAGGAATGAGCCAGAAGAGAGAATGGTGAAGAAAACACAAGAGAGAAGCTGCCGGAAAAGGGAGAGGGCAGATGGAACTAAAAAGGGAAACCAGAAAAGTTAGGTTTGGACAGAAAATATTGTTGGGTGCAGGCGGGAGACAAAAAAGGAAAAAAGGAGTTAACGGAACAAGGATGAGGGTAAACGGAAAAAAGAGAATCTAGAGAGAATGGAGAGAGGATCCTAAAGAGATAAACGAACCCATTTTTTTGGAGACCTTCTTATTGTTTCACTAGTTCTCACAAATTGTCAAATTATATGTGATTATGAGTCCTATTACTTCGTTCTAGTTGAAATTAGCATAAAATGGAGCAATCCAATCACTAACGCGTGCAAAACGTTGCGTAGATCTCACACAAGTCCTCATTTAGGGAGACCTTCATATTGTTTCATTTGTTTTTTCAAATTTACAAAAAAAGAGGTGATTAAGAGTTGTATTACTTCGTTCTAGTTTGATTAGCATTAAATTGAGAAACCCATGACTATCGCGTTCAAAACCATATGTACATCTCACATAAGTCTTCATTTAGGGAGACCTTCTGATTATTTCATTGGTTTTCTAAAATTGTCAAAATATAGGTGATTATGAGTCCTATTACTTCGTTCTAGTTGAAATTAGCATCAAAAGGAGAAATTCCATCACAATAGCGTTTAAAACGATGCGTACATCTCACACAAGTCTTCATTTAAGGAGACCTTATTGTTTCATTGGTTCTCTAAAATTGTCAAATAAATAGGTGATTAGGAGTCCTATTACTTCGTTCAAATTTGATTAGCATCAAAATGAGCAATCCCATGACTATCGAGTTAAAAACGATGCGTACACCTCACACGAGTCTTGATTTAGGGAGACCCTTTTATTGTTTCATTGGTTCACTTAAATTATCAGAGAAATAGGGATTATGAGTCCTATGACTTCGTTCTAGTTTGATTAGCATCAAAAGGAGCAATCCTATAACTAGTGCCTTCAAAATGATGCGTACATCTCACACAAGTCTTCATTTAAAGAGACCTTATTGTTTATTGGTTCTCAAAAATTGTCAAAGAAAGAGGTGATTAGGAGTCTTATTACTTCATTCTAATTTGATTAGCATCAATATGAGAAATCCCATGACTATCGCATTAAAAACGATGCGTACACTTCACACAAGTCTTGATTTAGGTAAGACCTTCTTCTTATTTCATTGGTTCTCTCAAATTATCAAAGAAAGAGGTGATTATGAGTCCTATGACTTCGTTCTAGTTTGATTAGCATCAAAAGGAGCAATCCTATCACTAGTGCCTTTAAAACGATCCTTACAACTCACACAAGTCTTAATTTAGGAAGCCCTTCTTATTATTTTATTAGTTCTCTCAAATTTATCAAAATATAGGTGATTATGAGTCCTATTACTTCGTTCTAGTTGAAAGTAGCATCAAAAGGAGAAATCCATGACTATCGCGTTCAAAATAATGCGTACATCTCACACAAGTCTTCATTTAGGGAGGCCTTCTTATTGTTTCATTGGTTGTCTAAAATTGTCAAAGAAACAGGTGATTTAGAGTCCTATAACTTCGTTCTAGTTTTATTAGCATCAAAAGGAGCAATCCCATTAATATCACATTCAAAACGATGCGTACATCTCACACAAGTCTGCGTTTAAAGAGACCTTCTTATTGTTTCTTTGGTTCTCAAAAATTGATAAAGAAAGAGGTGATTAGGAATCTTATTACTTTGTTCTAATTTGATTTGCATCAAATTGAGCAATCCCATGACTATCACGTTAAAAACGATGCGTACACCTCACACAAGTCTTGATTTAGGGAGACCTTCTTATTGTTCTACTGGTTCTCTCAAATTATCAAAGAAAGATGTGATTATGAGTCCTATGACTTCGTTCTAGTTTGATTAGAATCAAAAAGAGCAATCCTATCACTAGTGCCTTCAAAACAATCAATACATCTAACAAAAGTTTTCATTTAGGGAGATCTTCTTATTGTTTCACTAGTTCTCTCAAATTATCAAATTATATGTGATTATGAGTCCTATTACTTCGTTCTAGTTGAAATTAGCATAAAATGGAGCAATCCAATCACTAACGCGTGCAAAATGTTGCGTACATCTCACACAAGTCCTCATTTAGGGAGACCTTCATATTGTTTCATTGGTTTTTTCAAATTTACAAAGAAAGAGGTGATTAAGAGTTGTATTACTTCGTTCTAGTTTGATTAGCATCAAATTGAGAAACCCATGACTATCGCGTTCAAAACCGTATGTACATCTCCCACAAGTCTTCATTTAGGGAGACCTTCTAATTGTTTCATTGGTTTTCTAAAATTGTCAAAATATAGGTGATTATGAGTCCTATTACTTCGTTCTAGTTGAAATTAGCATTAAAAGGAGGAATTCCATCACTATAGCGTTCAAAACGATGCGTACATCTCACACAAGTCTTCATTTAAGGAGACCATATTGTTTCATTGGTTCTCTAAAATTGTCAAATAAATAGATGATTTGGAGTCCTATTACTTCGTTCTAATTTAATTAACATCAAAATGAGCAATCCCATGACTATCTAGTTAAAAACGATGCGTACACCTCACACGCGTCTTGATTTAGGGAGACCCTTTTATTGTTTCATTGGTTCACTTAAATTATCAGAGAAATAGGGATTATGAGTCCTATGACTTCGTTTTAGTTTGATTAGCATCAGAAGGAGCAATCCTATCACTAGTGCCTTCAAAATGATGCGTACATCTCACACAAGTCTTCATTTAAAGAGACCTTATTTTTTATTAGTTCTCAAAAATTGTCAAAGAAATAGGTGATTAGGAGTCCTATTACTTCATTCTAATTTGATTAGCATCAATATGAGAAATCACATGACTATCGCGTTAAAAACGATGCGTACACTTCACACAAGTCTTAATTTAGGGAGACCTTCTTATTGTTTCATTGGTTCTCACAAATTATCAAAGAAAGAGGTGATTATGAGTCCTATGACTTCGTTCTAGTTTGATTAGCATCAAAAGGAGCAATCCTATCACTAGTGCCTTTAAAACGATCCGTACAACTCACACAAGTCTTAATTTAGGAAGCCCTTCTTATTGTTTCATTAGTTCTCTCAAATTGTCAAAATATAGGTGATTATGAGTCCTATTACTTCGTTCTAGTTGAAAGTAGCATCAAAAAGAGTAATTCCATCACTATCGCGTCCAAAACGATGCGTAGATCTCACACAAGTCTTTATTTAGGAAGACCTTCATATTGTTTCATTGGTTGTTTCAAATTTACAAAGAAAGAGGTGATTAAGAGTTGCATTACTTCGTTCTAGTTTGATTAGCATCAAAAGGAGAAATCCATGACTATCGCGTTCAAAACAATGCGTACATCTCGCACAAGTCTTCATTTAGGGAGACATTCTTATTGTTTCATTGGTTGTCTAAAATTGTCAAAGAAAGAGGTGATTTGGTGTCCTATCACTTCGTTCTAGTTTGATTAGCATCAAAAAGAGCAATCCCATTAATATCACTTTTAAAACGATGGGTACATCTCACATATGTCTTCATTTAAGGAGACCTTCTTATTGTTTCATTGGTTCTCAAAAATTGATAAAGAAAGAGGTGATTAGGAATCTTATTACTTCGTTCTAATTTGATTTGCATCAAATTGAGCAATCCTATGACTATCGCGTTAAAAATGATGCGTACACCTCACACAAGTCTTGATTTAGGGAGACCTTGTTATTGTTCTATTGGTTCTCTCAAATTATAAAAAAAGGTGATTATGAGTCCTATGACTTCGTTCTAGTTTGATTAGAATCATAAAGAGCAATTCTATCAGTAGTGCCTTCAAAACGATCCGTACATCTAACAAAAGTTTTCATTTAGGGAGACCTTTCTTATTGTTTTACTAGTTCTCTCAAATTGTCAAATTATATGTGATTATGAGTCCTATTACTTCGTTCTAGTTGAAATTAGAATAAAATGGAGCAATCCAATCACAAACGCATGCAAAACGTTGCGTAGATTTCACACAAGTCCTCGTTTAGGGAGACCTTCATATTGTTTCATTGGTTTTTTCAAATTTACAAAGAAAGAGGTGTTTAAGAGTTGTATTACTCCGTTCTAGTTTGATTAGCATCAAATTGAGAAAACCATGACTATCGCGTTCAAAACCATATGTACATCTCACACAAGTCTTCATTTAGGGAGACCACCTGATTGTTTCATTGGTTTTCTAAAATTGTCAAAATATAGGTGATTATAAGTCCTATTACTTCGTTCTAGTTGAAATTAGCATCAAAAGGAGCAATTCCATCACTATAGCGTTCAAAACGATGCGTACATCTCACATAGTCTAAATTTAAGGAGACCTTATTGTTTCATTGGTTCTCTAAAATTGTCAAATAAATAGGTGATTAGGAGTCCTATTACTTTGTTCTAATTTGATTAGCATCAAAATGAGCAATCCCATGACTATCTAGTTAAAAACGGTGCGTACACCTCACACGAGTCTTGATTTAGGGAGACCCTTTTATTGTTTCATTGGTTCCCTTAAATTATCAGAGAAATGGGGATTATGAGTCCTATGACTTCGTTCTAGTTTGATTAGCATCAAAAGGAGCAATCTTATCACTAGTGCCTTCAAAACGATCCGTACATCTCACACAAGTCTTTATTTAGGGAGACCTTCTTATTGTTTCATTAGTTCTCTCAAATTGATAAAATATAGGTGATTATGAGTCCTATTACTTCGTTCTAGTTGAAATTAGCATCAAAAGAGCAATTCCATCACTATTGTGTTCAAAACTATGCGTAGATCCACACAAGTGTTCATTTAGGGAGACCTTCATATTGTTTCATTGGTTGTTTCAAATTTACAAAGAAAGATGTGATTAAGAGTTGTTTTACTTCGTTCTAGTTGATTAGCGTCAAAAGGAGAAACCCATGACTATCGCGTTCAAAACCGTACATCTCACACAAGTCTTCATTTAGAAAGACCTTCTTATTGTTTCATTGGTTCTCTAAAATTGTCAAAGAAAGAGGTGATTAGGAGTCCTATAACTTCGTTCTAGTTTGATTAGCATCAAAAGCAGCATTCCCATTACTATCACATTCAAAACAACGCGTACATCTCACACAAGTCTTAATTTGAGGAGACCTTCTTATTGTTTCATTGGTTCTCTAAAATTGTCAAGGAAAGAGGTGATTAGGAGTCCTATTACTTCGTTGTAATTTTATTAGCATCAAAATGAGCAATCCCATGACTATTGCGTTAAAAACGATGTGTACACCTCACACGAGTCTTGATTTTGGGAGACTTTCTTATTGTTTCATTGGTTCTCTCAAATTATCAAAGAAAAAGGTGATTATGATTCCTATGACTTTGTTCTAGTTTGATTATCATCAAAAGGAGCGCAATCCTATCAATAGTGCCATCAAAATGATCCGTACATCTCACACAAGTCTTCTTTTAGGAAAACCTTTTTATTGTTTTATTAGTTCTCTCAAATTGTAAAAATTCAGGTGATTATGAGTCTTATTACCTCGTTCTAGTTGAAATTGGTATCAAAATGAGAAATTCCATCAATATCTTTTCCATAACGATGCGTAGATCTCACACAAGTGTTCATTTAAGGAGACCTTCATATTGTTTTATTGGTTGTTTCAAATTTACAAAGAAAGAGGTGATTAAGAATTGTATTACTTCGTTCTTGTTTGATTAGCGTCAAAAGGAGAAATCCATGACTATCTCGTTCAAAACCATGCGTACATCTCACACAATTCTTTATTTAGGGAGACCTTCTTATTATTTCATTGGTTCTCTAAAATTGTAAAAGAAAGAGGTGATTAGGAGTCCTATAACTTTGTTATAGTTTGATTAGCATCAAAATGAGCAATCCCATTACAATCACGTTCAAAACGATGCGTACACCTCACACAAGTCTTGATTTAGGGACACCTTCTTATTATTTCATTGGTTCTCTCAAATTATCAAAGAAAGAGGTGATTATGAGTCCTATAACTTCATTCAAGTTTGATTAGCATCAAAAGGAGCAATCCTATCACTAGTGCCTTTAATACGATCCGTACATCTCACACAAGTCTTAATTTTGGAAGCTCTTCTTATTGTTTCATTAGTTCTCTCGCATTATCAAAATATAGGTGATTATGAGTCCTATTACTTCGTCCTAGTTCAAATTAGCATCTAAAACGATGCGTAGATCTCACAAAAGTCTTCATTTTGGGAGACCTTCATATTGTTTCATTGGTTGTTTCAAATTTATAAAGAGAGAGGTGATTAAGAGTTGTATTACTTCATTCTAGTTTGATTATCGTCAAAAGGAGAAACCAATGACTATCGCGTTCAAAATCATGCGTACATCTCACACAAGTCTTCATTTAGGGAGACCTTCTTATTGTTTTATTGGTTCTCTAAATTTGTTAAAGAAAGAGGTGATTTGGAGTCATATAATTTCGTTCTAGTTTGATTAGCATCAAAAGGAGCAATCCCATTAATATCACGTTCAAAACGATGCGTACATCTCACACAAGTCTTTATTTAAGGAGACCTTCTTATTGTTTCATTGGTTCTCTAAAATTGTTAAAGAAACAGGTGATTAGGAATCCTATTACTTCATTCTAATTTGATTAGCATCAAATTGAGCAATCCCATGACTATCGCGTTAAAAACGATGCGTACACCTCACACAAGTCTTGATTTTGGGAGACCTTCTTATTGTTCCATTGGTTCTCTTTAATTATCAAAGAAAGAGGTGATTATATGTCCTATGACTTTGTTCTAGTTTAATTAGAATTAAAAGGAGCAATCCTATCACTAATGCCTTCAAAACGATCCGTACATCTCGCACAAGTCTTAATTTAGGGAGCCCTTCTTATTGTTTCATTAGTTCTCACAAATTGTCAAAATATTGGTGATTATGAGTCCTATTATTTCGTTCTAGTTGAAATTAGTATCCAAATGAGCAATTCCATCACTATCGCGTCCAAAATGATGCGTAGATCACACACAAGTCTTTATTTAGGGAGACTTTCATATTGTTTCATTGGTTGTTTCAAATTTACAAAGAAAGAGGTGATTAAGAGTTGCATTACTTAGTTCTAGTTTGATTAGCGTCAAAAGGAGAAATCCTTGACTATCGTGTTCAATACAATGCGTACATCACACATAAGTCTTCATTTAGGGAGACCTTCTTATTGTTCATTGATTCTCTAAAATTGTCAGAGAAAGAGGTAATTAGGAGTCATATAACTTCGTTCTAGTTTGATTAGCATCAAAAGGAGCAATCCCATTACTATCACGTTCAAAACGATGTGTACATCTCACACAAGTATTCATTTAAAGAGACCTTATTGTTTATTAGTTCTCAAAAATTGTCAAAGAAAGAGGTGATTAGGAGTCATATTACTTCATTCTAATTTGATTAGCATCAACATGAGAAATCCCATGATTATCGTGTTAAAAACGATGCGTACACTTCACACAAGTCTTGATTTAGGGAGACCTTCTTATTGTTTCATTGGTTCTCTCAAATTATCAAAGAAAGAGGTGATTATGAGTCCTATGACTTCATTCTAGTTTGATTAGCATCAAAAGGAGCAATCCTATCACTAGTACCTTTAAAACGATCCGTACAACTCACACAAGTCTTAATTTAGGAAGCCCTTCTTATTGTTTCATTAGTTCTCTCAAATTGTTAAAATATAGGAGATTATGAGTCCTATTACTTCGTTCTAGTTAAAATTAGCATCAAAAAGAGTAAATCCATCACTATCTCGTGCAAAACGATGCGTAGATCTCACACAAGTCTTCATTTTGGGAGACCTCCATATTGTTCCATTGGTTGTTTCAAATTTAAGAAGAAAGAGGTGATTAAGAGTTGCATTACTTCGTTCTAGTTTGATTAGCATCAAAAAGAGAAATCCATGACTATCGCGTTCAAAACAATGCGTACATCTCACACAAGTCTTCATTTAGGGAGACCTTCCTATTGTTTCATTGGTTGTCTAAAATTATCAAAGAAAGAGGTGATTTGGAGTCCTATAACTTCGTTCTAGTTTGATTAGCATCAAATGGAGTAATCCCATTAATATCAAGTTCAAAACGATGCGTACATCACACACAAGTCTTCATTTATGGAGACCTTCTTATTGTTTTATTGGTTCTCAAAAATTGATAAAGAAAGAGGTGATTAGGAATTTTATTACTTCTTTCTAATTTGATTTGCATCAAATTGAGCAATCCCATGACTATTGCGTTAAAAACAATGCGTACACCTCACACAAGTCTTGATTTAGCGAGACCTTCTTATTAATCTATTGGTTCTCTCAAATTAACAAAGAAATAAGTGATTATAAGTCCTATGACTTCGTTCTAGTTTGATTAGAATCAAAAAAAGCAATCCTATCACTAGTGCCTTCAAAACGATTCGTACATCTCACACAAGTCTTAATTTATGGAGCCCTTCTTATTGTTTCATTAGTTCTCACAAATTGTCAAAATATAGGTGATTCTGAGTCCTATTACTTCGTTCTAGTTGAAATTAGAATCCAAATGAGTAATTCCATCACTATCGCATCCAAAACGATGCGTAGATCACACACAAGTCTTCATTTAGGGAGACCTTCATATTGTTTCATTGGTTGTTTCAAATTTACAAAGAAAGAGGTGATTAATAGTTGCATTACTTCGTTATAGTTTGATTAGCGTCAAAAGGAGAAATCCATGACTATCGCGTTCAAAATAATGCGTACATCTCACAAAAGTTTTCATTTACGGAGACCTTCTTATTGTTTCATTGGTTCTCTAAAATTGTCAAAGAAAGAGGTGATTAGGAGTTCTATAACTTCGTTCTAGTTTGATTAGCATCAAAAGGAGCAATCCCATTACTATCATGTTCAAAACGATGCATACATGTCACACAAGTCTTCATTTAAGGAGACCTTCTTATTGTTTCATTGGTTCTCAAAAATTATCAAAGAAAAAGGTGATTAGGAGTCCTATTACTTCGTTCTAATTTGATGAGCATCAAAATGTGCAAATCCATGACTATGGCGTTAAAAATGATGCGTACACCTCATACAAGTCTTGATTTAGGGAGACCTTCTTATTGTTTCATTGGTTCTCTCAAATTATCAAAGAAAAAGGTGATTATGAGTCTTATGACTTCGTTCTAGTTTTATTAGCATCAAAAGGAGCGCAATCCTATCAATAGTGCCTTCAAAATGATCTGTATATCTCACACAAGTCTTCTTTTAGGAAAATCTTTTTACTGTTTCGTTAGTTCTCTCAAATTGCCAAAATTCTGGTGATTATGAGTCTTATTACCTCGTTCTAGTTTAAATTGGCATCAAAATGAGCAATTCAATCACTATCGCATCCAAAATGATGCGTAGATCTCACACACGTGTTCATTAAGGGAGTCCTTCATATTGTTTCATTGGTTGTTTCAAATTTACAAAGAAAGAGATGATTAAGAGTTGTATTACTTAGTTCTAGTTTGATTAGCGTCAAAAGGAGAAATCCATGACTATCGCATTCAAAACCATGCGTACATCTCACACAAGTCTTCATTTAGGGAGACCTTCTTATTGTTTCATTGGTTCTCTAAAATTATCAAACAAAGAAGTGATTAGGAGTCCTATAACTTCGTTCTAGTTTGATTATCATCAAAAAGAGCAATCCCATTACTATCACGTTCAAAATGATGCGTACATTGCACAAGTCTTCATTTAAGGAGACCTTCTTATTGTTTTATTGGTTCTCAAAAATTATCAAAGAAAGAGGTGATTAGGAGTTCTATTACTTCGTTCTAATTTGATTAGCATCAAAATGAGCAATCCCATGACTATCGCGTTAAAAACGATGCGTTCACACGATTCTTGATCTAGGAGACCTTATTGTTTCATTGGTTCTCCCAAATTATCAAAAAAAGAGTTGTGGATTACGAGTCCTATGACTTCGTTCTAGTTTGATTAGAATCAAAAGGAGTAATCATATCACCAGTGCCTTCAAAACAATCCGTTCATCTCACACTAGTCTTCATTTAGGGAGCCCTTCTTATTATTTTATTAGTTCTCTCAAATTGCCAAAATATAGGTGATTATGAGTCCTATTACTTCGTTCTAGTTGAAATTAGCATCAGAAGGAGCAATTCCATCACTATAGCGTCCAAAACGATGCGTAGATCTTACACAAGTCTTTATTTAGGGAGACATTCATATTGTTTTATTGTTTGTTTTAAATTTACAAAGAAAGAGGTGATTAAGAGTTGTATTATTTCGTTTTAGTTTGATTAGCGTTAAAAGGAGAAACCCATAGCTATCGCGTTCAAAACCCTGTGTACATCTCACACAAGTCTTCATTTAGGGAGTCCTTCTTATTGTTTCATTGGTTCTCTAAAATTGTCAAAGAAAGAAGTTATTAGGAGTCATATAACTTCATTCTAGTTTGATGAGCATCAAAAGGAGCAGTCCCATTACTATCACGTTAAAAACGATGCGTATATCTCACACAAGTCTTCATTTAAAGAGACCTACTTATTGTTTCATTGGTTCTCTAAATTTGTCAAAGAAAGAGGTGATTACGAGTCCTGTTACATCATTCTAATTTGATTAGCATCAACATGAGCAATCCCATAACTATCGCGTTAAAAACGATGTAATGCGTACACCTCATACAAGTCTTGATTTAGGGGGACCTTATTATTTTATTGGTTCTCTAAAATTATCAAATAAAGAGGAGATTATGAGTTTTATGACTTCGTTCTAGTTTGATTAAAATTAAAAGGAGAAATCCTATCACTACTGCCTTTAAAACGATCTATACATCTCACACAAGTCTTCATTTAGGGAGACCTTCTTATTGTTTCATTAGTTTTCTCAAATTGTCAGAATAAAGGTGATTATGAGTCCTATTACTTCGTTCTAGTTTAAATTAGCATCAAAAGGAGCAATTCCATTAATATCGCGTCCAAAACGATGCGTAGATCTCACACAAGTCTTCATTTAGGGAGACATTCATATTGTTTCATTGGTTGTTTCAAATTTACAAAGAAAGAGGTGATTAGGAGTTATATTACTTCTTTCAAGTTTGATTAGCGTCAAAAGGAGAAAACCATGACTATCGCGTTCAAAACCATGCGTACATCTCACACAAGTCTTCATTTAGAAAAACTTGCTTATTGTTTCATTGGTTCTCTAAAATTGTCAAAGAAAGAGGTGATTAGGAGTCCTATAACTTCGTTCTAGTTTGATTAGGATCAAAAGGAGCAATCCCATTACTATCACGTTCAAAACGATGCGGACATCTGACACAAGTCTTCATTTAAGGAGACCTTCTTATTGTTTCATTGGTTCTCAAAAATTGTCAAAGAAAGAGGTGAGTAGGAGTTCTATTACTTCGTTCTAATTTGATTAGCATCAAAATGAGCAATCCCATGACTATTGCGTTAAAAACGATGCGTACACCTCACACGATTCTTGATTTAGGAGACCTTCTTATTGTTTCATTGGTTCTCCCAAATTATCAAAGAAAGAGGTGTGGATTATGAGTCCTATTACTTCGTTCTAGTTTGATTAGAATCAAAAGGAGTAATCCTATCACCAGTGCCTTCAAAATGATCCGTAAATCTCACACTAGTCTTCATTTAGGGAGCCCTTCTTATTGTTTCATTAGTTCTCTCAAATTGTCAAAATATAGGTGATTATGAGTTCTATTACTTCGTTCTTGTTGAAATTAGCATCAAAAGGAGCAATTCCATCACTATCGTGTCCAAAACGATGCGTAGATCTTACACAAGTCTTCATTTAGGGAGACATTCATATTGTTTTATTGTTTGTTTCAAATTTACAAACAAAGAGTTGATTAAGAGTTGTATTACTTCATTTTAGTTTGATTAGCGTTAAAAGGAGAAACCCATGGCTATCGCGTTCTAAACCATGCGTACATCTTACACAAGTCTTCATTTAGGGAGTCCTTCTTATTGTTTTATTTGTTCTCTAAAATTGTCAGAGAAAGAGGTGATTAGAAATCATATAACTTTGTTCTAGTTTGAGTAGAATCAAAAGGAGCGATCCCATTACTATCACTTTCAAAACGATGCGTATATCTCACACAAGTCTTCATTTAAAGAGACATTCTTATTGTTTCATTGGTTCTCTAAAATTATCAAAGAAAGAGGTGATTAGGAGTCCTATTACTTCATTCTAATTTGATTAGCATCAACATGAGCAATCCCATGACTATCGCGTTAAAAACGATGCATACACCTCACACAAGTCTTGATTTAGGGAGACCTTATTATTATTTCATTGGTTCTCCCAAATTATCAAAGAAAGAGGTGATTATGAGCCCTATGACTTCGTTCTAGTTTGATTCGCATCAAAAGGAGCAATCCTAACAATAGTGCCTTCAAAACGATCCGTACATCTAACAAAAGTTTTCATTTAAGGAGACCTTCTTATTGTTTCACTAGTTCTCTCAAATTGTCAAAATATATGTGATTATGAGCCCTATTACTTCGTTCTAGTTGAAATTTGAATAAAATGGAGCAATCCCATCACTATCCCGTGCAAAACGATGTGTAGATCTCACACAAGTCCTCATTTAGGGAGACCTTCATATTGTTTTATTATTTTTTTCAAATTTACAAAGAAAGAGGTGATTAAGAGTTGTATTACTTCGTTCTAGTTTGATTATCGTCAAATTGAGAAACCCATGACTATCGCCTTCAAAACCATACGTACATCTCATAAAAATCTTCATTTGGGGAGACCTTCTTATTATTTTTTTCGCTAAGTTTGATTTTATATTGAAAAGAAAGAAAGATAAAACATTCGCAATGGGGCATACCCCAGAAACATTAGAATGGCCAGCAAGGGACAACCCCCAAGAGGACAAAACTAAAGACCAATTACAAGCACGGAACGAAATAAAAAGGAACTAAGCCAACCACAAGCAAACAAAAAAAGGAAACCCAAATCATTAGGCCTAAACAAAAAGCCTAACCAATCAAGCAATGAATTAAACTCCTACAGTCCAGAAACTGCAGCCCAGAGAAAATAAAGCATCTGGCAATTTTCAGCCAATAACGAACGACTGCCCAAGGGAACCAGCCTATCAAAAGAACCCAGTACCTCCGAAAACCAAGGCTGGCCAAAGAATCAGCAACCGGAGCCATCCAACAAAGGAAAACCGAACCAAACCCCACAGAAAGCTGGACCGAACCCAACACCCCATCCACTGGTCCCGACAGCAGCAGAAAAACCCAGCCTCCTGCAGAAAAAACCCAGCCTCCTGCAACCTCTGACCCAACCCAGCATCCTGCATCCTGCAGCCTGCCAAAACCAAGACCAACAAAAGCAGTTCATCAACAACGCCAGCAGAAAAACCAATAGAACTAACCCAGCCAAAAACAACACTCCAGCCCCCAGCAGAAATAGACCAGAAAGCAACCGAGCAGAAAACCCAACAAGAGCAATCAACAGAATTACAGCCATACACGAAGGTTAGGACAGTTCTGAACAGCTTTAAGAAATTTTAAGGAAGTAGATAACCTGGACTTGATGACAGTTATTATTTCCCTAACCAAAACCCCCACAGGAAGTTTGACCCTATTATGAACAATAGAGTTCCTAGCAGCCCGAATTTTGTACATAGCAATAGCGAATGCCAGCTTAAGAATATCAGACCTTATGGCGCTCCCTCTAAATTGAATGATGTACTCCACAAGACTGTCCCAACTCAGAGGGGCATGAGACCAAACACCAGTGTTTAGGATAGAGGAGAGAACAGTATAAGAATAGGAGCATTCAAAGAATAAATAAGAGAAGGTCTCCACATGGTTATCGCAAAAAGAGCAGTTCATAGGATGGTAGCTAGAGTAAGATACGAACCTATCATTAGTGGGTAACCTGCGACGAAGAGCCAGCCACAATGTAAAAGAGAAACGAGGAATATGGTGGGGGTGCCATAACAGGTTAGCCCAAGGAACCTTCGGAGCACGGGACCTAATAGAGTCCCAAACCGTGACAGCCTTAACCGATTTCAGATCGTGGCTGTCCCAGTGTATCAAGTCCTCAGCATCCGAAGGAGGAGAAAGGGAAGAGAACATGCTGCAAAATTGAAACACATCATAATGGTTACTTGAAGGTAGGGACCATGCTCCCATGGAAATAATAGTAGAAACACGGGCGTTAGCGGGTATTTTTGCATTGGAGAGAAGAGATGAAGAAGGATTAATGGCTTGGCCATTCAGCCAAGGATCATGCCAAAGACTGAATAAGTTACCGTTCCCGAGTCTATATGAAAGGAAATTAATAGCTGTTGGGCGAAGTTTAAGAATCTTACGCCAGATCCAAGAGCAATCCAATGGAATAGATAGATGCCAAAAGTTTTTCCTAGAAAGCACTGTAGCTTTGACCCATTTAGCCCAAAAAGATGAAGGGGATGGGGAAATGACCTTAAGAAGATGGAGAATAATGAGGGCCGTATTCCAGTCAGTGAGATTTTTGATAGCAAGACCACCTTCACTGTAATACCCTAGAATTTCCATATATTATTAAATAATATATTAATGGAAATGAGAATTTATTTGAATATAAATGATTTTGTGTTATGAGATGAATAATTCAATTATATCTAATGAATAATTATAATAATTGAGAAATTGGTGGAGTTTGTGCATAAACTCGTTTGATTGCCTTGTGTGGCACAGTGGCGTAATATAAGAATGATTATATTAATTTAAGCGAACAATTAATCTATATTAATTGTTAATCGAAGAATATTAATTAACTGTTATAAAATACTAATGAGGATCGATTAACAATATGTGATTATTATTATTGCAAGAAACTTAATAATAATGAGCAACGTGTTTATAAATACAATAAGATTTATATCAAAGTGATAATTAATCATATAAGGGTTAATTAAATTGTTATGGAGGTTAACAATTATATTGATGGATGTAGGATATGTGTATTATTAATTAATATTCAAATTATAAGATGAGAAATTATATGTGCAAGCATGCGAATTAAATGTATAGTAACTATATGTTATGATATGTGTAGGTGACAAATGATGTGTGGATATACATTAAAATAATGTATCATGGATCTATTATAAATAATTGTTGAGTAATACAATATGATATAATGTAATGTGGTAGTATCCGATGGTATTATATCAGTAAGATAAACGTACCTGGATTATATGTGTGTAAATTACACTTATTACATTATGTGAAGTACATTGTGATTTAAATTATAACCTAAGAGTACATATATATATAACATATGTATATGGTGTGTATATACAAGTGTAGTATTTGCAAATGCTGAGGAGTTAAATCAATTGTCTCATTTTAAGTGTCCCATTTGCTCTTCACGTGCTTGACATACAGCTAAGGCCTATTCCTTCTTCTTCTCCCCAAACTCAGCAACTAGCATTTCATAGCTCATGATTGTGGAGGGAGTGGGATTCATGATGAATCCAACCACTAATTACCTACCCTTTGATAACCTTCATGCATTCCTATAATCCGTTAGTTTGATATGGGATACAATTGCTTTGTCTGTATAATGGGAGTTCTATAAATATAGCCTCATCTCCTTCACATTTCTTTTGCTGAGCATTTTGGCTAAGTGAGACTAGAGAGCATATATATATATATCAGTGTTATTGAGATAGCAGCAAGCTTAAATCATTTACAGAGGTATAAATCCTCTTCGTATCTTCATTGTCATTTTCTGTCAAAATTTCTATTCGTGAATTCTTGATTTCAGTTGGAAGTTATGGTTTTGTGAATTGAGAATAATAATTAGTTGTTTAAAGGACTTATATATGTGATTAGAATTACTATATGCTTCATTGCTCTTCAATTTCATTTTTGGTGTTTCCATTTCTGAGATTTCTGTAAAAACATCAAATATCGTGAAATTAGTTGGTGTTCATGAAATTGGGAATTGATAATTGCTATTGACTATTATATAAGCATATATGTACGTGTTAGTAAGTTAAACAAGTCTAATAGCATTTGGGTATGTTGAAATCGATGAAATGGGAGGTTTTTGGTCGGATTTCGCTGCAGTCTGAACTGCAGAAAACTGCCTCGACGCCGCAGCGCCGCAGCCCGCGCCGCAGCGCCACTCGCGCCGCAGCCCGCGCCGCAGCGCCGCACGCAGCGCCACTCGCGCCGCAGCGCCAGTAGTGAGCTGCTGTGCCGCGCCGCAGCGCCAGCCTCTGTGTTCAGTTTTTCTGCATTCTGCAACAAAACTGTTATGAACTAATTGTTTGATTTTTGTTTAAACAAGCATGAAAGCATGATTAATACTTATATAAACCTAATGAGGCAATGTGAGCATGTTTTAGTATATTAGCATGCATGGTTAACCAAACGACATATAGTTTGAAAACGAACTTAAAGTTTCATGAACGACGTTAACATATATGAAGCATGTTAATATTCTGACTTTCGAGACATGTTAGTATGACCTAGAAACACATGAAATGCATACTAACTTATGTATATAGGTTCCGTGATATAATATGGACATGTGAACCCAACTAGTGCACCTTTCTAACAAAAATACAAGTTTTGAAGGTTGATATTGACATGTAAAACCATGTATACATTCTGACTTTTCGAGCATGTTTATAGGGCCTTGA
>JAINUT010002907.1:0-143492 GCA_020205555.1 Panax stipuleanatus
TATATATATTATATATTACAAGATATATACCATCTATACTATACGTAAGAAAAACACACAAAAAATTCTCTGAGGGGTGTATAATTTATAGTTTAAACAATGTATCACTGATACTTAAGAAACCACCCCAAAGAATTGAAGTTTAGAATATAGTTCAGGTAATATATCTACACAGAAAGAAATCTACAACATCAAAAATGTGACAACCACTAAAATGACTAAAGCAAGCAATGAGGGAGCTGCAGAGGAAGACCATGAGGTCGCAGCAATCTGAATTGTGAAATTGCATTCCCCTTGTGATATATTCTGTGTAGTCACCACGGCCAGACCTTGAAAATTGCAGCTCAAATCCCCTTGATTCGCCACTTGAAAGTACGCATTAAACGCGTACGAAGCGTTCCCATTAGCATCCAAACCATTACAAGAAGACCCGTATCCAAGCGCAGTGCAATCAGAAAATGTG
Organism: Panax stipuleanatus; assembly: GCA_020205555.1. Taxonomy (NCBI): domain Eukaryota; kingdom Viridiplantae; phylum Streptophyta; class Magnoliopsida; order Apiales; family Araliaceae; genus Panax; species Panax stipuleanatus. The sequence goes on from JAINUT010002907.1 coordinate 464, forward strand.
CAAGCATAATCTATATTCTGTGCTAGTTTGCTTAGATCCTTTGCATTTGGATTAAATGTGCACCACTTTTGAGGCTGATACAGCACATTTTGTGCAGCCACAAGTAGCTTGTTTTGCCCTTGGCCCGAGAGATCCATGCCATATTTTGGCTGCCCATCATATCTAAATATCCCCCAGTGGCGCTCAAAACTGCCGGGAGCTACACTTTTAGCATCTTCATCAATCAGTCCAAATAAGTAAACCTCGACGAATCCAGGCCTGAGTGGGGTGCCTTTATTGGCTGCAAGTCTGGGTAAAAGCCCGTTGTAGAATCTAAGAGCGTAGTTGATGTTGGCATTTTTGTCTCCGTTTGTTGGCCACCCCACCTCGCCTACCAGAACAGTCATGTCCCCAAAGCCTGCAGCTTTTAAGGCCGATACCAAAGTATCAAAGTTGGCGTCGAAAACATTTTGGTAGGCAATCCCATTATCAGTAATGGGCCTGCTCACGCCATCAAAAAATGCATAGTCAATGGGGAAGTTGTCATTGCCATAAAGACTAAGGAAAGGGTATATGTTGACAGTGAAAGGCGCCTTGTTGTGGTCGAGGAACTGGACAATTTGGGTCATTTGTCCGATGATATCTTGCCTAAACCTTCCGGCGGAAGGGACTGGGTTGTCGGCGGGTGAGCCGTAGACATCGGCATTGAGAGGAACAGTTGCTTTTATGGAGTCTCCAAACCCAGCTTCATTGAGGGCATTTTGGATGTTCTCAAGTGCTGGGAAGGTAATATTCAGGAATGAGTTGTTGTAGGATGTTAGGAAAGGCTCATTACCTACTGCCACATATCTGCTCCAAAATAAAAATTAAAGATTGATGATGATAAGTTCACACTCCTGTTGCTTAACACTTTGAACAAACTTTAGCACTAATTTTAATCCTTGTAATTAGAAGGGAAAAGATCAAAAGTAATCATATGATGAAGGTGAGCCAACTTTCTGTTCTCATTAAGCCTAGCCTAGCCTGTATGCTAAGTTCTAACCAATCCAAACATATACACAAAAAATAATGCTACTATCGCATAAAAATGAAACACATAATGCTCACATACACACACATGCATATTTGTGGGCCCCACATGTCACTTGGGGCCCACAATATGCATGATTCATGGTCTGCCAACAGGGAAATAACTGATATTTTCGTCATCCCTTTAGTGAGTGGGTCTCACTTTCACGTGAGAGTGACTCATGTGGATTCAGTTTCCTATAAATACTAAATAACAATAAATAAATAAAAATAAAAAATAAGAAGAAGAAGAAATATAAGAAAAAAAAGAAGTAAGGTGCTAGTACTTTGAATCCTGCACATTTTGAGAAATTCAAATACACAAACAACTAGTGACATTATTTAAACAAACAATAAAGTCAACAAATAAACAAATCTTAGCTAACAAACACACACCTTTAAACACAGATCCGCATGTAAGCTACTACTTGCATTATTTAAAGAATAGGCCAAAAGTAAAAGGATAGCATGGTTGCGCAATACTCTTTGTGTATGCATAATTAATTCAAATTATCATCAACTAATATGCATTTAAATGCCCACACATCCAATCAAAAGCTAATAAATTCTCTAAATTCCATTGCATATAGTATAAAAAATAAAACTTCAAACGGGCATCCAAAAAGTAAATTACTTGCAATTGTTTTATTATACAAATAATTCAATGTAAAAGAAAAATAAATATGGGTTATTAACACCTCCATTGAGATTACTTCTCATGAACTAGTAATAAATTATCTAAATTCCCTTGCAAAATATAAACAATAAGAACTTCAAACAGGCATCAAAAAGCAAATTACTTTGACTATGCAAAACCCAATTAATTCAAAATAAAAGAACAATAAATAAGGGGGGGGGGGGGGGAATAATCTTACTTGATATTGACACCTCCATTGAAATTGTAACGGGTAATATTGTGTTGCACCCATTGTTTAGCTCTTTTATAACTATTCATAACAGCAAGCTGATCATTGGGAATTGCAACCATAACTTCGAGCCCAGAGCCAGCAAGAGCACTCATGGTGGTCTGATCTGCATCAAACAGCTTCACCTTTTGAATTCCATTGTCTTTCAACATTTGAACCACCACTTTTGGTGGCAACTTGTGAGATGCCATGGTACCCCAGTTCACACCTAGACCTTCAACATTTATTATAACACCCAAAAACAAAATATACATAATACCCCTCGACATTTTTTTGGTCAGAATTGGAATATAAATACCTCAAGGAGGATAAAAATTGAATTTTTATATAGTAGATGGAGAGCTTTTTCAAGAAAAAAAAATGGGTTTTTCAAGAAAACGGAGGCAAGTTAAGAAAAAAGGGCAAAAAAGTTTGTTGATTTTTTTCCGGTCACTGGAAAGGAATGGGGAAAGGCAACTATCTTTATGGGGGCAAAGGCAGGTGGGGTAGGGTAATGAGGAATCGTGAATATCAAGCGATATTTAATTTACCCACGAAAACTGAGATTCGGAACCAAATATCTATATGTAGATATTTACTCAATAGGTATAGAATATATCTATAAACGTAAGGTGTGTAAAACGAAACGCCCCACAAGCCGACTAGTCAGCTTTTGTAAAAGGTTATGCTAAAAACAGACTGATGGAAATTGACAAATATGGTGTTTGTAGAGAGTGTGATAGGGGGATTGATGAAGAAGGGTAAAATTCAAGCAAAGTGATCTCTCACTCCCAAAATTAATCAAAAAGATGGTTTCTTTTTAATCTCCCAAAATTAATCGAAGGGTAAGAAAGAAAAAGATGTTTCTTTTTGTGTTTGAATAACGTACAAATATAAAGAGGAGGTTAATAGAGGGTAAAACAGGGGATGGATGGGTGTGTCTTAAGAAACAGAGAGTGCTGATCAGTGTGTATATATATAGATGTAGATATAGATATATAGAAAGAGAGAAGTGGGGAAGAAGAAGAAGAAGAAAGCGTGTTTCTATAAATGGGTTTGAGAGAGAAAACGGAAGCTTCCTTTTCTAATAGAAAGCCATGGTAGTAAATAAAGAGATATTAATGGTAAATAAATGGAGTTGAAGGGAGGGACGAGGGTGAGATGGGTTGGTTATTGTGGTAAGAGTGAGTATAAACCCAGCAGCAGCATCGCTAGCAATGGGTGAGAGAGCGTTAATGGTTTCTTTTTGTAGGCTGATTTGGGACAGAGAATTGGGACAAAATGCTGCAGCTCCTCCTAACGGCTATAATCCTTTTTTACTGGGTGGGGTGGCGGGGTGGCGGCGTGGGTGGGGGGGGGCATGGGAGGGGGAGAGGGAGGGACTAACTAGGGAGAAATAAGAGTAACTTAACTATCGCATAAACATTACATATTGTTGATGTGATAGTACGTAATTTGTTATTGATATGACCCACTTAACTCAACAACAAAATCACATACAGCCACATCATTATTATGTGAGAATTATATGACTCACTTTATGTGATAATAGCATTATTTGAGAAATAAATAAGATTATCTATTTTCCGTAAGAATATGCTATTATCACATAAAAAGTTACATAAAGGTCACATACTGCGAGATGTCAATATGTAATTTGTGTTGAGTTAAATAAGTTATATCAATAATAAATTATATATTATTACGTCAACGATATATAAATGTTATATAATTATTTTATGTGATAGTAGCGTGACTGTTTCCGTAAAGGACCAAAATTAGTGCTTCTTAGTGATTCATTGTGTGGGGTGGGTACGATTGTTGAAAAGTTTCCTCCTTTTTGTTTCCATTCTCTCTTTTATCTTTGCATTAAATAATTTTGAAATTCGCATAATATATAACTCATTATTAGAGCAAGAATATTTTTATAATTATTCTGGTGACAATTAATATTTTATGTGATATTTATTATTTGATAATATTATTTTGCACTAGTAACATTGGTATGTTATTATAAAAAATATTCCCACCGTTCTAGAAAAGATAAGTAAAGTACAATTTGCATACATATTAAAAAAAATATAAAGAAAATAGAGTAAAAATAAATAAAGTGATAAGCATTTTATTTTTATACTAATAGACCCTACTAAATGACTAAATTAACTTTCAATTTATGTACTTTATCTCGTTTTTAAAGACAAAAATATTTATATGATTAGTCATTCTTTTGAAGACGGAGAGTATACATTTTACTATATTTATACATTATTATAGTGATATTTAACTTTCAGCTATATTTATGAGAGTCTTGCGATAAATCGCTCGATTACAATTGCGAAACTTATAAATACATGAGACTGGTAGTAGTGGCGAAGTCAGAATTTTTATGTAGTGGGATTAAAATATAGGTTTTCTTAATATGTGCCCTAAGGGTAAGGGCACATGCTAAGCATGAAGTCTAATGAATAGGTACTGAATTCAAGAAATAAGATTCACTGAAATATAATTTTTAAATGCATATGGTCCCACTAAAATATTATTTTAATTATATTTCAGTAGACCTCATCTCTTGAATTCAATGCACATTCATTGGACTCCGTGCTTAGTATATGCCCTAAAAGCATATGTTAAGAGAACCTTTAAAATATTGTGATGCTATAAATAATTTGACGAGGGTTCGAGGGCAGCATCCTCAAGCCAATTTTTTTATATAATTTTGTATTTTTTGACCTATTGTATATGTAAAACATGTATTTAGTTACAACATTGTTAATATAACAAGTAATAACATTAGAAAAATATATATATACACAGCTGTGTAGTACACAGTTGTCATTGGCGACAGTTTTGTTGGTATGGCGACGAATGAACCGTCATTATAACCCAAAAAAATCGTCGTTATAAGGCGACTTTATAATACACAGCTGTATATATACATATAGTTCATAACATTATATATATACACACACACTTTATTGACCTCTAATACGCCTTTCTAATCACAAATCTGCTAATAAATATTTAAATTTCTTATGTTATAAAAATAATATAAATTAAATTATTATTTATTTTAAAAATATTAAAGGAAGATGCATACATCAAGGAGTAGAAGTAATATAAAATTAAAAAAGTTATAAAAATTCAATTTGACCCCATATATTAAAAAATTATAAAATTTCAGTGGGGTTAATTTATTCATTACACTTAAATTTCTTCTAAATTTATCATATATTATAAAATATATTTTTTTTCAGTGGGATCAATTGACCTCACACCCTTGAACCTGCCTTCGCCTCTGACGGGTAAGAATTATAAGAGAGTTTTACTTAGTAGACATTCCTCTAAAAAAAATATCATTAATACTTATTTATGTAACTAACATCCAAGAAAATCGACCTAAATATTCTTAATATATATCATTTACCATTACTAAATAACATATTTATTCTTTATTTAATGTACTTATTGCCATTTTTTGAAGACAAAAAAAAAAGTATATCTCGAGTCATCCGGAGAGTACAATTTTAGTGTCGACAAAGGTTAAGAGGTCATACTCGGCATGGGATGAATAAGGTGCGAGAAGCTGGACCTACAAAACAGATATTACGTTCGTTTTTGGCGTTTAGGTATAATATTTGTAGAATAATGTTAGAGATACAACTTATTTTATAACTATTTTATAATTTACTGATGTGGCATACTCCACCTCAGCTTTTATGTAAAGCCGAATACTACATCAAAGTAATTTGTTCATCAATATGCTGAGGTGAAATATGTCACATCAGCAAATTATAAAATAGTTGTAAAATAAATTATCTCTAACATTACTCATATTTGTAAACGCAGCCTTATTAAATAATTTTATGAGTTTTAACGCCTTTAAGAGTTTGTTCAGCAGAAGTTCAACAAATGACTGAAACTTCAGTTTAGATCTTCGATTTGAGTCTCTTAAAGGCCATGTTCGGCAACTCCTAATTTTAAATGACTTATAAGTTAAAATATAAATTGATTTATAAGTTGTGATTTATAAGTAAAAGCGTTTGGCATCAATTTAATTTATAAGTTAAAACAATTTATGAAGGCGTTCGGCTCATAATGACTTATAAGTTAAAATAATGTAAAAATTACTAAAAATGATATTAATAAAAACAGTGGCAAAATAGAAAAGTGCCAAAATAGACGTTACATTTGGTCAAACTAAATTATTTTAAAATGATTTATACGTCATTTAGTCATTTTAAAATAAGTCACAAAAAGTTAGTTATTTTTTTTGACTTAAAAACCAACTTACAAGTTGAAAAATAAATAAATCCCAAACACTCAAACAATAACAAAGAACTTATAAATTAGTTGACTAACTTATAAGTCATTACCGAACACGCCCGCATCTCCCTCGTGGGAGGTAAGTAAGTTTGAACCTCTTTCATCCCTCTTGGGAGATGTGCATCAAAGAATAATCTTATACTCTCTCCGTCCCTTAATATAAGACTTTTTAGAGTTGTGCACAAGTATTAAAAAAATAATTGTATAACATTAAATATAATATCAAATGTCTATATTGTTCTTGTATTGGAAAAAAAGATTGTTATTTATTGGACAAAAAATAGTAAGAGAACCAAAGTTGTATTTAATACTTGGGGTAATATTAAAAACTAAGCAATTAATGCTTACTTGGAATTCTAAAACGTCATATATTAAAAAACAAATTTTTTTTTCTAAAATGTCTTTTATTAAGGAACGGAGGGAGTACGTCCTACCTTGTTGTGGGACTGCCTGCCTACTCTTGCAACAAAATTTTTAATATGCCAAAAAAAAAATGAGCTTTAAAATTGAGTTTTGTAAATTTATTTTTTTGACAAATTCTAAAACAATGGAGAATATTCATTTATTCAATTATTACGTTTGTAAGTTAAATAAAATAAATTATTGACAGACAAATAAGATTTTCAAATATATTTTAGTATCCAAACGCACTAATTAATTAACCTTTCATAAGTTAGATAAAAAGAAAAAACAACACTAAGTTAATTTAACTTAAACTCTTCAACGCTTGAAAAAACTAAGAGATCTATTATTATTAGGAACAATTACATATTATAGTACATTTTAATAAAATATTACAAAAAAAATGCATAAATAAAATATTTACAAAATTAGTGCATATGCAATATTTAATTACAAAAAGAGTGCATTCTTATCCCTTTAATTATGCCCATGATTCTCCTCCCACGATTCTTTCCCATGATTATCTCACCCAATTCTCTCTCCATGATTCTCTCCCACTCAGTCTTCTTCCTCCTCTTCCAACCCACCTTCTTCCTACTCTTCCACCACCGCCCCCCCCACTTCACTGTTCCGCCGCTCCGCCTCCCGCCCCCGCCCCACCCTACCCCCGCACTCCCGTCCTCCGCCTCCCTTCTCCTCCCCCCGCCAACGCCCCACCCCTCCCTCCGCCTCCTACCGCCACCCCTTTATCCTCCTCCCGCCCCACCCCGCCTCCTCCCCCTCCCCTCCCTGCCCTCCGCCTCCCTTCCTCCTCTCCCGCCCACTCCCCACCCCCTGCCCTCCGCCTCCTACTACCATCCCCCTCCTCCTCCCGCCCCCCCCCCCCTTTTTTCCTCCTCCCGCCCCCGCCCCACCCCACCCCACCCACCCCACCCCCCCTTCACTTCCTCCCCCTTCCTCCTATTCCCCCAAATCGATCCAAGGTGGCCGTCGGTGGAGGCCCTGCCACTGGCCGCGGTGGAGGCCCCTCCACCACCCGTTGCTTCCCTTTCACCACCGGTCCATTCTCCAACTCCACTGGTAACCAAACCTTTATACGTTGGTAACCAAACAGGCATACCAAGGTAACCAAACCTTCATACCAAGGTAACTGAACCTTAATATGAAAGTTTCCTTGTTATGAAGGTTTGGTTACCTTGTTATGAAGGTATGGTTACCTTGGTATGACGGGTTGGTTACCTTGGTATGGAGGTAACCAATTCAGTTTTATTAGGTTACCAATTTATTTTGAATGTGATGCAGTTGGTAACCAAAATTCATGCAGTAGGTTACCAAACAGTCATACCAAGGTAACCAAACCATCATACCAAGGTAACCGAACCTTAATATGAAGGTTTTCTTGTTATGAAGATTTGGTTACCTTGTTATAAAGGTTTGGTTACCTTGGTATAAAGGATTGGTTACCTTGGTATGAAGGTAACCAATTTAGTTTTATTAGGTTACCAATTTATTTGGAATGTGATGCAGTTGGTAACCAAACTTCATGTAGTTGGTTACCAAACCTTTCGATAAGGTAACCAATTCAGTTTTATTTGATTACCAAATTTATTTTGAATGTGATGCAGTTGGTAGCCAAACTTCGTATAAAGGTAACCATTTTAATTTTTATGGGTAACCAAATCGTCAAAAAAAAATTCAGAATAGCAACTCCGGCGATATAGCGGTGGCGGCGGCGATTTAGCGGCGGCGGCGGGAGGCGGGGGACGAGAATGATAAACAGTAACTCTTTTATAATTTTTTATTTTTAATTTTCTCATTTTGATTTAAATTTTGAATTATGAATTTGAAATTATTGTTAGATCTAAAAGATTTGAATTTGAATTATTAGTTATCCTTGATTTTAGATTTCCATATTTAATTTGAAATTGAATGGTTTGAATTTTTGCACTTTTTTTGTAATTATTTTATGAATGCACTTTTTTTGTAATTACTTTGTAAAAGTTGTATAGTTCTGTAAAGGACTCTTATTATTATTATTTGTTATATCTCGAAAAAAAAACTAAGAGATCTAAAAAGAGAGTTGAATTGATCATTTAAAAATTTTAATTTTAAAGATTTATTGCCTACTTATGATTTAAGCAGATTAATTTAATAATTGTATACGAGGGTAAAGATGGTATAAATATCATTCAGCACTACTTCACAATTTTCTGGATGAATCGTTCAGACACATTCAATGTTTAAAAATAATAAAACAAACAGTTGACTTAATCAGTCAGATTCAAATGTAAACAAACAATCCCAAAGTCAAGTTTGGTGCTCTAAAAACAAAAAAAATAATACTACCTCTGTCCCATAATAAGTGCTTTTTTAGCTTAAATCACACATACCAATACACAAGTTAAAATGACAAAAATACACTTAATATACTTTGTTTGTTTTGTTTAAGACTTTTTATTGCATTTTGGTCTCTCTTTCTCTTTCTTCAACCTTTCAACTTCCCAATAAATATGCAATAAATACCATCGGTTGCATAAAGGCACATATGAAAAATATTGTAAAAATTATATTAAAATTCTAACACCACTTATTTTGGAAAAAAATATTAAGCCTAAAAAAACACTTATTGTGGGACGGAAGTAGTATACAGGAAACTGCCATTAATATGACAGTTCTTAAAATGTAGCGGCATTGTAGAATTTTTAAGGGGCAACAAGAACTACTTATCCATATAAGAGGCAGTATAAATGAAGTAACTTTATGAAGAGACTTGTTGAGTTGTGAAATCACAAATATCAAGGCTAGGGGGAAAAAACAATAGGCATGTCCAAACTATAAGTTTATATGTTGAATCCTCAAGATTGTCAAGGGATTCACTCTACATAATTTACACTATAAGTTCATCTTCAAGATAGTTGTACTCAAATCTGAATTCAGTCTTGATTCTCTGGCACCTGAACAACAACAATATCAACAAATAAATCACAACCCGAAATAAGTAGAATTTTCATTTTGAATGCTAATCAAAGATGTCTAATAAAGCTTTGGTGTTGAGATATACAGTAACTTTCTTTTACCAAGCAATGAAGGATAATATTGTTACAAAGACAAAAAGTTAATCAAAAGCATGACGAACGAAAATGTCATGAAAGGAGAGTAGGAGATTAATTATCATAGTTACTTTTTTGGATAAAAGAAGAAAGTGTATTAATATAAAAAGAGAGGATACAATAAACTCAGGAGCAATAAGTCCACCCTCTCCAAACTAATGAAAAACAAGACCAAAATAACACTTGCAAAAAAATGCAGCCCCACTATCTACATAGAGTCACTAAAGTATTCGTAAAGGCCCCTATAGCAAAAAGGCCGAAGGGAAACAAGGAAAATAACCACATTAACAACTTACAAAGTAGCTCCCTCTAAACAGTTTACCTTTACACTCAATCCAAAATTTAAAACTAAAAAGAAAGCACACTCGACTAATATAATATAATCCAAATCTACATTACAACACATCCATGTACCACCATAATATTTAGAGAAGCCAACCTACAACCTTAAAGTAATAGTCAAGTGGTCCATCCAGATTATATATTATAGGTTGACAGATTTCATTGTGCCGATGACACAAGTACTCTCACATTCTTTACATGCAATCCCAACTCGCACAAGGAGACCAGGAAAACCAGAAAAAGGGAAAACAAAACCACGCTAAAGGCAAATAGGAAGACAAAAAATAATGCAAATAAGATGAATGATGCACCGGCTTTGCAACATCCAAAACTAATATAATGTTAACAAGTTGGACCTAAAAACCATAGCTGCAAATGGGAAGAGCAGTTCATTGGCTTGTAGGGCTGTAAACGAACGGGGCTGCCGGCAAGCCCGGCTCGACTATACCCGGCTCGAGCTCAACTCACAAAACTTTTAGCTCGTTTAGTTATATGAGCCGAGCTCAAACAGTGTGGTGTTTGACTCAAGCCCGTCTCGTTTAGCTCCAACTCTAGCCCGCCTCGAGCTCAACTCGTTTAAGCATGACTCGTTTAGGAATTATTTATTTAAAATTTTATTTTATTTATATATTTAATTTTTCCAAAAAAGGTGAAAATGAAAAAAATAAAAAATAAATTAATGGGTCGGGCTAAGGCTAGAGCTCTCGGCTTACTTAAAGCCCAACTCGAACTCGAGATTTCAAGCTTGTTTAAAGCCCAACCCGGCTCCGCTCGTTTAACTTTCAAACGAGCTTGAGCTTGGCAAGCCAAAACTCGGCTCGGCTCGGCTCATCTCGTTTATAACCCTGGTGGCTTAGGAGACTTGGATTTACCTGCTGGGCCAAGATCACTTGCACAATCAAATGTAAATATATGATTCTGATTGGGTTTATATATTGATTTTCATTATCATGACATATATATATATATATATATATATATATATATATATATATATAAGTTTCCACTTACAGCCATATGATAAGAGATACCTGGCATGAGAAAGTATTTTTAATATATTTCTCAGACAATGTCTTGAGGTGTTGCTACACGCTTTAAAGGTCCCCCAATAGCAACTTAAAAGACGAGGAACACCCTCTAAACAGTATTGCATCACGCTCATTCCAAACTCCGCACAAAAATGAAAAGAAAGCACATTTTTATGAAATTTTGACATCCATCTTGCTTCCAAATCCTCGGAAGTAAATTAACCGCATATCTTCCAAAGCAACCGAGTACACTCATTCCTCATTCCTCTCTGATAACCCCAAATAAGAGTGCTCTACAATCCCCAAGCAACAAGGACAATGCATAAATAAATAAGCTCATTACTAAGTTTGCATATTTAACAAATGTCTGAAAATGCCTGGAGAAGAGGCTATAATAGGATTTGTGAGTGTGATAGAATCATTTGTGTTCAAATACCAAAGCCTCGACTTTGGTAGGAGCCTTGGGTTTCCAGATGTACAAAAGCCAATGGGACAAATTAAAAAAGAGGAATAACTTTTACAAAGAAAGTTATAAAATAAGGATATAAAGTCCAGATAAGCAAAGAAGATCATAACCAGACAAAATCAAGCAACATAATAAAAGATACCAAATCATTTCTCAAAATCTGTGAAAATCCTAAAAAATGCATCCCAAGAAAAGTTCAATAGAAATTTTATTTTCATGTTTTATGAAATTGAAAACGAGAGCATTGCGACGAAGAAATGTGATATAGACAATTAAAAGCTAGTGAGAGTTGGTTATATCACACTCAAGAATCCTCCATGGTTGTCAAGTCATCGCTTAAACTCTAAAGGCAAGGTGTGGGTACGACTTGTTACTAGGCACAAAGTCATTGGTCAGACTTGGACGATTTGTGGACAACTAGCTCAACTTAGTACCGATTCTCCATCTTTTTTTTCCTTTTATTTTTTAAAAAATTTTATTTTAATATTAGAATATTGTTTATGAACAAAATATGGATTGTTTCTTTTGTATTTGTTGGTGTAGTCCTTTTTTATATCATTATTATTTGTTGGTGACATGTAGCATTTTGCACTTATTTGACTTGTGATATGTAATAACTTGCTGCATCTTTTACCCTCTAATTGTCGCTTGTTGAAATTGTTTTTAGTATCAAATGCTACATTTTACCCTCTAAGCTCGGCCTACATCAATCCTTAACCCCATATCTGAAATCCATAACCCAAAAAAAGTATAACATGGAAAATTACATTTCCAAGTACTCGCCTTGGTAACTCGAGTCCCAAAACAGAAATCCCACCCATCCAACTGCATACCAAACTTACTCCTAATAATTTTATGTCAAATAGAATGAGGTTCCAAGGAAATCTCCAAAGCCAAATCCCATAAGAGCAACATTCTTAACCTAATTTCCTAGTCCTGAAACACCCCCCCCCCCTTCTCTCTCACACGCACGAATCATACAGACATGTTGAATAAATATCTCACACAAAACAATAGGAAGGAAAGGAGTTTAGTAAACAAACCATCCATGTTGCAACTCATCACTAATATGGAAATCGAAGTACACATATGTCCCCTGCTCATAATCATCCGTGGCGACTTTTGGCTCCTCGTGCCGTTGAAACCATGTATTGTACTTTTTATGGTATCTCCACGATTGCTTTTTCAACTCCTTTGCGGCCAGATATTGCTGATAAGTATTCTGTACGCAAGGGACGAATTGAGAACAAGCAGGGAAATTTTTTTGCTGCCACATCTATATTATAATTAAGAGAAAAAATATTTAATAGAGATAATAAACTACCTGTTGATAGTAAAAAGAAAAAAATAGTGTATCAGTGCCAAAATTATCAGCTCCAAGTCTTTCCCAGAAGGCAGGATTATTGACAATGGGTGCCTGTCCTTGGGGATAGCTAGAAGGGGTCGCAGCAGGGTGCCTCTGTAAAAAGCCAGAAAATGTATTATATTCCACAGTAAATTTGTATCAGATGGTGCAACAAGGTGTAGATCAAGTGACTATCATACTGGAGTGTAGTTCTTTGCGCGTTCCGAGTCTTTGGGCTGAGGAAGTTTGTAGTAGGCAGAATCAAGCATCTGCAGACTGTATAAATGATCATGCATACCCCCAGAATTCACAGTTGGTCCACCAAGGTTATCACCAATGGCACCAAGGTCAGAAACGCTTCTCCGACCAATAACACCTAGGCTGCCTGAAGACTGATTGGATTGTAAAGGTTGCCCGGGAGAGAGATCAATGTCCCTTGGCCTTTGGGCAGGCTCTGCCAAGGACCCAGTTACTCCAGCCTATAGTAGAAATTACAGAAGAGTTCACAATCAAATACAAAAAAGGACTTTCATATCATAAAATAATCAAGTAATCAGAAATCCAATAATATTATATATAATACAAAAGGGAAGCAAGAATCCAATATTAAGATCCCAAATTTGCACCTTTCAGTGGTTTCTAGACCAAGACCAAAGATAGGATGTTTGAGGCAAGCAGTCGAGGAAAAGTTAGGCGTGATTTAACTACAGAAACTCTCATGAATAATCTTCTACGGGATACTGGAAAACTGATTATTGTGAATGCCGAAATATCTGAGAACTGTTTAGATTCGCTAACCTAAAATTTTGCTAGAAGAACATAAAGAAGAAAAATTGTTTGATTCACTAATTGGGACACTTTTGATGTGCAAAGCAGAATCAGATAATCTGAAAAAACAGGTTACCCTTGCTTTTTCAGATTCAGCAAAAATTTGTTTAGGCTAAATAATCTATAATCCAGACAACTGAAATCTGCTTACTGATTATAAAAAGCTATACTCGGATTCTGAAAAACATATAAACAGGCTCATCAAACTACAAAATTCTCAACATGCGCAAGTGGGATGAAATGTTATCCAAATTAGTTCCTTTCAATTGTGAAATAATTATAGTAGTCGACAAAACAATCAAAACCAGACGCCTAATCCCCACTCAAAATCTCTTAGGCACCTATTTATAACAAGCAACTCTGAGACCAAAATATATAATATCTCATCTATCACCAAGAAAGAAAAGAAAAGGAGAACCACAAAAATGGAGTAAACAAATAATCTGTAAGAACCACTAGTTAAAAAAAGTAAGTTGCACAAGCTGTGAAACATAATAAAAGAAACTAGAGATATTAAACATACAGGTGAATCTAAAGCATATGAAGCTTTTAGATCATCCTCATTCATGAGATTCTTGACAACACCGGTATTCATAGCAGATTCGGCAACTGAATCATCAGATAGAGTCTGCTGGTGCTGCAATTCCTCAATTTTTGCAGGGCCAACTTCTGCATTATATAGAAATTATAACATATTAACACGTTTTGATACTGCATAAATATAATGGGCTGCCTTCAATACCAATTGAGTTTCAACATAATCAAAAAAACTTCTACAAAGGTGAATGCACTTAAATTACTCTTTACCCTGATTTAGGGGGGGAAGTTGAGGATAAACACCAGAAAAACAAATATTAGAAGATACATTCTTCGTTAAACTACAAATACCTGCATCCTTATGACTAGATGACATCATTGCCTGTTGAGTGGATTGTTGATGAGTCGAGTTTGACTGTTGTTGTAAAGAGGCAGACGTGACAGCATTAAGACCTGGTGCTTGGACTCCAACTCCCAACCCAACTTGAGGCGAGACAGATGAGCTTTGAGAATTGAACTGAAAACATGATCAAAAGTCATGCAATGAGATTACTTCGCTAGCAAAATGATAGGCAACCAGTAGTATAATGATATGAAACATGCATTATTTCTAGACTAATAGGAATAAGGGATAAAATCACCAACAAAAGGAAGGTGTGGTAAGAACAAGACCCCCAGAAAAATAGACGTAGGTCTATCAAGAATATCAAGTACTTATTCTTGAGCCTTCTGTTCTTCTGGCAGAGTGCAATCTATTGTGCATATCAAATTTGGCAGAGTGCGGGTTATTCTGAACATCAAATCTTAATCTTGATCCTTCTGTGTTCTTCTGGCAGAATGAAATGTTTCCTGGACCATCTATTGCTTTTGTTGATTTCATGTTTGAGTTAGCCTTGAAACAAGATGTATGTTATGTCTTGGTGGCACAGTTTTTCATTCTTTTTTGAAGCTCCGTTTGTACATGGGTAGCACCCCCTTGTCGCCACTTTGTATATATTTTCACTTTTGAAAAAAAGGATCCCCAAAAGACAAAATAATGAGCATCATCTAATCAGATCCTGTAGGTCAATTACAGATTAGATGAAGTTCATGCAATGGAAGGAGGGTAAATTTGTAAACCATAAGATGAGAAATTGTCATGATTAAAACCCTCCAAAGTTGATAACAATATGATACATAAAAGAGGGTGATGAATGGGATTATGGGAATATCTACCAAAGTACAATTAGCTTTTTCTATTCTCATGGCCTCAGCTCTAACCACATGAAACTTCAAACTGTAAGATTGACAGACAATTTTAAGTTCTCTAAGACATCAGCAGTCTCTATGCCCCAAAAAGCAAAAAACAAGATAAAGTAAAGCTACCAAATAATTTACTTAGTTCTATTTTTAAGGGAAAAAACTGCCAATTGATTTAGAGGCAAAAAGATGGAGAAAAACATAAGATTATTAAATACACGCGAGAAAGTGAAAAGAAAAAAACAAGGGGGAGGTGGGGCTCATGAACGTCAGAAAAGCACCTGCTGCAGGAGTGGATTTTGTGGCTGTGACGAGAACTGCTTGTGATTTCCTCCAGCAAGGGGAGGCATGCCAAGCAGGGTACTCTGACCCTGTTGTTGCACCTGTTGGAATCGCTGCAAAAACTTCTCCCTCTGATCTGGTGCAATTTCAGTTCTTCCACGAAATTGTCCCTGAAAATGCAAATAGATCATTTCCACAAAACAGAATAACTTGCTCTAGGAAAGGATAGCGAATCTATAAACATATCACTCTTTCCTCAAAGAACAACATTAACACATTATAGGTTCACCGTTCACCAAAGGCATCAAACAGTCTGTTCAAGAAAATATATAATAAACTAACAGTAACTCCTTTACTTGCATTGGATAGCACAGCGAAGCCCACTTTTTTTCTTTTTTGCTTTTTTTAAGAAACAAAGGTGTGGCTCATAAATCTCACATATAAGGCATGAAACGAGTTGTCAGAACAGTCTTCTTTCAAAGAAGATTCTCAAAGGAAAATTGTCCAGCTTTAAATATGATTGTATTGTAAAGTTGCCTTGGATAGTGAAGGTTATAATCTACTAACAAAAAAAAAAGGAAGCAAGGATGGAGGAGCAAAAGCAAAACAGAATACAAAGGGGAAAATATCAGATTCGAATTACACTCGCACGGGTTATGGATGAGTACAAGCACTAGACATTTGACAAGAAACCATTGAAACCGAAGATCTAGGTAGACTGAGAGGAGTGCTAGAATCTTTGATCCTGAGCACCCAGAATTGCCTGACAGATACTGGCTAAAGAAATCCTATACTTGGTCAAATGCAGACTGCAGAGTTCCACTCATTTCCACAAGGCCTCCCAACATACAGATATTTCTTCTTGGTTCATTTAGAGAGTGTATGTTTTTGTTAGTATAGTCTGATTGGTGTTGTTACAATTGTTATAGCAGCCACATCGTTGGGTTTCTCCATTTGATGTTTTTGCTATTTTTATGGGGAATGCCGAATGCCACTTAGGTGGTGTTTGATAAAACTGAACAATTAAGATCAGAATGGTTAGTATATCTTAATAAATTAGATCATCTGAGTGAAATAGTATCTGAACTTAAAAAAGTTGATTGGTAACTAAAAAGTATAAAACATCTGAATGACTTTTAAATTTAAAAATCTCAAATTGACTTTTCAAAACTCAATAATGATCTTAAAATTTGGAATGGAGGAAGTACAATATTTATAAAGGCTCCATAGATTTAAATTTTTCATTAAGAGACAGCTCTTAATGATTTAGATTTATATCTTCCTCTTACCGATTAAGAGACGATAAAAGGCAAACAAAATTTTACCAAACAACTTTACCCTCTTACCGAATCAGATGTAGAGTTGTTAAGAGCTATTAAGAGGTAAACAAACACCACCTTAATCACTGTAATTGTCTTTACTTCTAATATAAATTTTACTTGGCAAAAAAAAATAAGATCTAGGCAGCATCTGTTTTCATGAAAATTTATGTACAGAATCTAACTTGCAACTTGGTGGAAATTTTCTTGAAACTGGTCATTCAGTAATTTCCTAATACCAAGTCATCATGCTTGCATCTGTATCAATAATATCAGAGATATAAACATGCATCGGGAATACAAAGATATGGATGAACACACACCATGCACACAAGGATCTTCATGGGCATCTGTTGTGCATATTGAGAACACATCCCAAAATATATACCTGGTCCCAAGTAATCAAATCAGAAGAACAAGGCTGACATACCGCTTCATTTTGGTTTTGGAAAGAACTTCCAGGCCTCCATTGTATACCAGTAACTACGGAAGGGGAAAAGACCCTACCAGCCATAACTGCAGCCTCACCAACATTCCCGCTGTCGCTCGAATTAATTCCATCATTAGCCATGGCAGCTTGTGGCAACATCATTCTATTACTCAGCGGGGAGACCATAGGCTGCACCATCCCAGCACTCCCAAGTCTCTCATCAGCTACTAATATATTTCTCTTTGCCATTTCAGAGGCCGAAGGAACTAATACAGCAAGAGCTCCATTGCTAGGAATTGTGCCACCAGAACTAAGAGGATTACTAGTTGATAGTGGGCTGTTTAGACCACCTCTACCAACACCCCTTACTCCAGTTTCAGAAAGAGCTGGGGATGTTTTTTGACCAGGAGAGCTTGCAATATCTTCTTCCTTAGACAGAATAGCTATGTTTATGGGAGATGAAGATAAAATAGCACTGACATTTTCCAAGATCCCTCGAGTAGAAGTGGAACCTGAAAGGATTGCTGAAGCAGTAGACACACCAGGTAAAATATGAGCTGTGGCATTCAGTGTACCAGTTGCATGGCTTCTTGTTGGTGTTGTTGGAGCAGAAGAACCAACAATACTATTTTTAGAAGATGGAGTTTTTGGAGCAATATCGGAGCTACTGTCCTGTGAAGCCATCTCCTCAACTTGCTCTTGTACAGAAGAACCCTGTTGGTTTGACGATGTCACAACAACCTGGACATTGAAGGAACCAAACAGTCTTCATATTACTGTAGGTTCCATTAAAACACAGACACCAAATACAGGAAATTAAGGACAGGGATATTTTTACGAAGATCACTGATACAAGCATACGAGTAAAATATATATTAGGATTGCGAACTAAGTAGCAAGTCCCTTTAAGGAATGAAGCGGTACCCTTTCTAAAATTAGTCATCCTTGAATAGCCCTAGATTGCTAGATATGTGTATTTCACACCACAGCTGAACCACTCAAATATAATCAGCATAGGCACACCTTATCTCCTTCCTTTCTTACAAGTGAACTTAATGAAGCCAATGGAAAGACCTCTAAATATTTTATATCATCAACATAAAAGATATCCATCCATCTCCGGTGATGAGACAAGAGCTAATGCAGAATAAAAATGACATTATTATCCAAGCATTTTGAATTCTCAATCCATGAACGAACTAAGATGAGGCAAAAGGAGAATGAAAAACATTGTGGAAGGTGAGAGTGAGTGAGTGAATGAGCGAGTGTGTGTGAGTGTGTGAGTGTGTAGACGTGTGAGTGAGTGCGCGTGCGTGAGTTAGTGCCTGTGTGGGAGTGTGTGTGCGTGTGAGAGAGAGAGAATAAAAAGTAAGGGTCAAAGGATATCCATATGAAGCACCAGAAATATGAGGTTGCTGATATAGGAAGAACAGCTAGTAGTTTAATACATATATTTTAACAGGTAGTAGCTTAATACATATAGTTTACATGGCTGCTTTATGAAAGAGACTGTGCAGAAGTCAAAAAAAACAAAATAGATTCAGCTTAGCATGTAATTATTCACTTTAAAAAATCAAATGATTATCAAGAAGGCCAATTACTAGGAATCGGAATCCTTTCGGCAAGCAGCATATTCAGACAATATTTATAATAGAACAAAGTAAAGTAAAATAAAATGGTAAACTAAATCTACCTAATCCAAAATCATACAACTATCAGTATTCCATAAACATAACAAACTAACCGCGTGAGAGTTCAATCAACCAAAACCTATAATTATAGCTTAAACATCAAAAAAATAAATTGAAAAACTCTTGAACCACACTAAGGCCAACCATGAAACCAGAAACCTATTCCTATTCCTATATACAAGACTAAAATACCACAACAAAGCAGCTAAAGTAAATAAAAAATAAAGATAGAACACATTTTACACGTGAAAAGATGTATTTATTTTCTGTAAATTAAAGTTTAAAGAAAGGGGACATGTATTATTTGTACATGCCAGAAGTCATCAGAAACCCTGCTGTGGCAAGCCCTGCAAGAATATCTAATAATGTAAATACTTCTAAACCAGACACGCTTAGAGCATATGACATCAAAAGAGGCCAGAGGTCATCAGAAACTATGTCATAACTCAATCGACATCGCATGATACTCCCAGCTTGTAATAAATCCCTGAATTGGAAGGATGCACCAAATCCAAACTAAAGAAATCTCCAAAAAGTTTCTCTACACTGAAACAATCACCTCCAAATTAAACCGTCTACTCTAGATACTGAGAGATTACATACCGGAGGTTGAGCTGAAGATGTCATCAAAGAGGTTTTCAAACTTAAAACGGCACTGGTTGCACCAACACCCTGCGGAAACAGAAAAAGGAGACTACTCTTTTATAATAACATCTTGACATAGAAGAGCACATATAACGCATCTCTTCATATGATTACTAAGAGACGCTCCGAATTGTAAACAGGCTTCCATGAGGCCTAAAGTTCAGGTAACAATCCAAAAGATACCATAAGATACAAGCCTTCCAATGTATACAACGAGATAAGACCAAGTAATTAAGAAAATTCAACTTTCATACTAATACGCATCGCAATCATTGCTTATAGCTACTGAAAGATATATGAAGGAAACTCCAAAAATTGGTTGAGACGCATTGGCATCGCGTAACATAATGGAGTTCTGGAGATTAATGACAGCATTGCGGACAATAGAAATGTCATTTTTCTCTATCTCGTACTCAGAATATTTTTTGCATAATACCTAGCCCTTTCTAACGAGACGTCTCTCGTTTCTAAAGAAACATTTCCTAGCATTCTGCTGTTTATATATTATAGATGTGTGTAGTTAAGTCCACATAAGAAACCTAGTATAACATATATATGTGTGTGTGTGTGTGTGTAAATAAATTACATGCAAAAATAACACAGAAGTGCTAGGGCACAAAACCATGTAAGTTTAACACCTTTTTTTGACAGGTATGTAAGCTAAACACCTATAAGGCACGTATTTCCGGACATGATAGTAGCAACAGTGAGTTGCCTAGGCAACAGTATAATATGGCATAATAGTCCTCAAACATATGCATCATTTTAAGATTGAAAGAGATGATTTTTGTGATATAAAAGAAGAGTATATTAGTATAAAGAAGTCCACCCAATACAGATAACAAGTGGAAGAAAAACAGTAATATAAGCTGCTTTCCGATCTCACTGCAAGTCCAAAGTTGCTATTCCACTGAACACATGAGCATAAAGAAGCTAATTGATTAATTTTATGGGAGGTAATTGGAATTTTACATGTGTCCAACGTTAGTAAAAAACAAGGTTAAGTCGCCATGTTTAGAAATACAGAAAAACTATTAACTTTTAAGTGTGCCTCCCAATGGAGTATAACATTTGGTCCGTTGTTATTAGGAAAAAAAAATTATTACAAAAAAAAGTTATGCGCTAATCAATATCGTATTTACAGCAGAATGAAAGTGTGCATTAGAGGGGGGGAAACAAGACTCAAGACCACATACACCATATGAAACACACAGATGAGCATAGAGATATGGAAACATAAAAAAGGTATCATCAATACAATTATTAATTACTGTGGGGGGAGTCAGATTATTCTAAGTTGCTAATCAAAGTCAATAACTTCTACTAATTTCATAACCCACATTCATCCACAATAATGGGGAACATCTCATGATTCTCACCAAATCATGGCACCAGCCCGGCCTAGTACTCCATGTCCATTACTCCAAGCATTTTGGTTTCTTTACAGGGTAATATCAGGTTAAACAAATCTCAATATTGTCAATTAAATATAGTGTACACATGATAAGTAGATAAGAATAATCAAAACAAGGTACCAACTCACAAAATAGAATAATATTCAGCAGTACAGTGTGACATGACATAGAGAATTCACCTTAATGCCAGGGGGACCAATCGTAACCAGATCTTCAAGAGACTCCACCTTTTCTAATGGCAAAGAGCTGTAAAGATCATCCACATCACTAAATTCTTCAAAGTCCTCCTACAGATAAAGTGCAACAAGAGAATGTTAAGTTTTTCAGTGCCACAAAAAATATAATTCCAACAGCCGTCCTTTAATAAGTAAACAGACAGATAACAAAAAATAGTGAACCCAAATCTAACTCATCCTCCTAAATTAATGTAGTGAGAAAATAATAATGATCACACGAAAGAATAAAGATAATAGGAAAAGTTTCCTTCAAATTCAAACAATAAGAACAGGATAATTGTCGCTGAATCATAATAGTGGCTAATGATGCAAAGAAATGAAATTGAAGTTAACTTAAGTGAACCTGATTACGTTCCACATAGTCATCTAAGAAATCCTTAACATCGTTGACCTGCTCAGGGCTTAACTCATCATTATCCAAAAGCCTCAAAATCAATTCTAACTTCATGATATGAGCCTTGTGCCGAGTAATAGAAGTCTCCAAATGTATCTGTGAAACAAAAGCTCATTCGTCAGTAAAAATGAAGTAAGGAAGAGAGAGAGAGAGAAAGACATTTCTCTAACCAATCTTGGTGGCCTCGTTTTCCCTTTCTTAACAGAGAGCCCTTCCATCTCTGCTTCAAAGCTATCAATTTGAGATTCCAACTCGCTAACCTACTCAATGACATACAATATCTTACACAATTTGTTACCTGATAATCCAAAGAAAGATGAGCATATCATAGTACAATCGTATAAAAATTAAATAACACCAATGCTAATGTATAACACTATGGGTCTTATGGAACCTGCAACAATGGGTCTTATGATCTTCATGTATAATTCTCAAAATTGAATTAATATCATTTAGTAGTATATATAAACATTTTCTTTTTATCACTAAATTAGTTAAGCAAAAACTCTGTTACGTACCACATTGTTTAACCAATCTCTTGTCTCTGATTTGGCTTTCTCCTTTGGATCCTATCACAAGATAATAAACAAAGTCAAATCAAGTCAAATTAGAAGATCAAAGCAAACCTATATACTTTATTTTAAGATTCATATTTTCACACTAGAAACATTCAATCATCAAATCATGAAAACAAAGTTTAAACTCGTTAACATGTTCAAAATATAATACTTGATAAAAATCAATTCAAAGGATAACAACAAAGTAGTGCACTAATCCTTACTGTTTTAGGTTGTTGACCAAGACCTTCTTTGGAGAATGCTTTCGTCTTTGTTTCCCTTTCACATATCTTAAATCTTTCCATTTCACGCTCAATAAGCTTCCGAGCATCCATCAGAGCCTGCTCATAAGATGCACTAACCTATGTCAACATATGTCACCAAAAAAAAAACTACTGTCAACTTCAGAATTAAGGAGTAGACAACCAAATATGATCAAATTCAACATTAATTTAGAAATAACTTAATAAGATGAAGATTACGATATGGTTGATGCAACAAAATAATACATCTAAATAACACATGACTGTAATGGGATAAACTGGGACAAATAGAACAGATAATGTACCAGCACACTAGAAATTCAAAAATATTGGTGATCATTGTAAATGATGCAAATAAGATAATTGAAAATATAAAAGTGTGCAAGCCATAAATTCATCATTCCTTTGTAAAATGATTACTACATATAAACTTAAGTCATTCTACAACACATCTTGTCCTAACTTAAGGCTAAAGAAACTGTCATGCAACTCAGTCTCAAGCATTCAACAAATTATGATTCACAAACTTGAAGATACCCAAACAACAGCAACACATAACTTGATCAAACTGAGTGCCTTCGATAATGTTACTGATTTCAGGTTTTCCAATTTGTGTACAAAACTATTAGGGTACTAAGGCAATTTTACCAAACCTGGTTCATTAGTAAATTGATTCTCTATACTATTTATGACAATAGAAATAGATGATGAACAGTGGAAGAACAGTGACAATGAACAAGTTTTAATTTTTTTTATTTTTCCAAACTCAAGATCTCCCAATATTTAAATATTTTATGGAGAAATTGTAATACCAAAATGATGCCGGACAAGTTTTTGGAACAAAGATAAACAAAAGAAATAACTGAAATTAGCTTGGGTGAGGCTCCATTTCTCACTACCCCAATGATCTATATCTTGGGTGAGGCACCGCACCTCACTACCTCAATGATCTATATCTTGGGTGAGGCTCCACACTTTGCCACCACAAGTTCTCTCAACCGCAAAAGAGAGGATAATAGTCATAGCTCAATCAATATGAATAATCAATAATCTGTTGAATAATAATCTTGTGGTGAATGCATCACACTATTTAAAGAGACTCAAAACCCCAATATTACTTGGAGAAAAAGAGAAGTAGTAAGTACAAAATGTAATACCCTATAATCACATGCATCAATTTTCACAATTAAACATAATAAAATTTTTATAAAATAAATTTAAACTTCTTCTCAGGGAATGTCGTCCCCGTCACCATTGCTGGTTGTTCTGGGTGCCAGGAGAGAAAAAGTGTCCACTTTGGTGTTAATTGTTCTTGAACTTGCTCTTTTATTGGCTCCATGGAGCTTTTCCAAGGTACACTACTTCATTTATAGACTTAATACTAATGAAACGATAGAAAAGTTGCAATTGTTCTCAGAAATCCCGTGTTTCCAAGTTTTATAAAGTTTGGTAAGTTATTAAAAAAAGGTCAGGAAAGCTAAAGAAAATTATGCCCAACTTTCCTTAGAAATTTTCTTAAACAAAATAGTAGGAAAAAAAAGGAAAAGAAAATGGACTTATTGAAGTTTTTGTTATTCTATAAATGCCCCGAGCTATAAAACATAAAAAATTTGACCACCATGTCCCTCATGCATGTACTTGTCAACTTTCTCCCATTTTTTAAGGGAGCAACAGTAATAATATAACTCAACTCTACTTTATAATAGCAATAATATATGAATACTTATACTTTCCTTCATTATCCTCACCAACTCAAAAACGTAAGATAAGCAAATTATCATATTTTGCTCAATAAACGCACTAACAAAACTAAGAAAGTCATTCATAAGTTAAATTCTGTATGATTCCTTATCCGAAAAAATCACAAACAAGTTGTAAGAGTTTTTAAGGCGTTTGGCTCAGAGGTAATTATTGTTCCTTTACCCAAGTTTTTAACCCTTTAGACACAAGCTTTCAAAATATTTATCTGAGGAATCTCCTATTAATTTAATTTTAGTCCAAACATGATAAGTAAGATAAAATTAAAGTCTGTCATGAATATATCTACTTTATTAGGAAAGAATCACAAAACAAACATAAAACTTTATACAACTACTTTTTCTAGTATATGAATGTACCTTTACCCTAAATAAAAATTGCTACTGACTGAATATAACACCGTGCATAAAGCTTTTCTTTTTCTTCTTTTTCTTCTTTTTCTTTTCAAATAATCCATCCCTCTTAAGTAGCAGAAATAAAAAATAATATATATATAATAAATATATAAAACTGAAATTCAGATAATAACTAAAACTTTAACTAACCTTCTTATCCTTTATTTCACTTGATTGTATCCAAGTTTTTATCTGGTCTCTGTACCTCTGAAGTTTCTTAATCTCCTTCTTCAAATCCGCCTCAAACTTCTCCTTCTGATTGGCATTGTCAGTATCATAAACCTAAAGAACAAAGCATAAATCAGTGAATCGAACTGAAACATTTATGCGAAATTGATTTCGAACCAAATAAGAAAAATTAAACTACAAAAAACCTTATTCCAAATGCTATCAAATACATCAACGCCCTCCTGAACCTTCTTCAGAACTCTATCGATCTCGCCCTGCAATTTTCTGCTTGCTCCCATTGTGATGTGAAGAACGGATCAAATCAGGGAAGTTTATCATCCAAAACCCTGCCAAGTTATATAATGCAATTGGGATGCTTTGCAAATTAGGTTATGGTTATCTGAATTTTTGCAAGGGTTTAATGTTTCTTGATGAGACGCATATATGATGAATTTAGCCGTGAGGGAAGGGGAAGATCATAAATACAATAATTATATAATAACGGGCCGGGCTAATGTAATCGGGTCTAGTTTGTAATTTTTCTAACCCGCTATCATTAGAGGAATGTTAGGGACAAGGTTATGAACGAGTCAAATCGAATCGAACATAATCGAATTTAATTTGAAATGTTAAATTTATACTCGAAACTCGATTCAAATTCAAATTATATTTAAAAAATTATACTCAGATTTGACTCGACACGAATATTTATTACTCGAATTCGATTTGACTCGGATCCAATTATAATCAAACTACTCACGAGCTTCAAATTTAAGTTCAAATTCGAGTCTCTACATAATAATTAGTTTTATAATAAATATAATTATAAAATAAATTTGTTATTTTACTTAGAAATGATAAAATATATTTACTATTACACTTTACAAATATAAAATTATAATTAAAATTAAAAACAAAACAAAACAAAACAAAATAAAATAATAATAATTAATTATCTTAATTTGATTTAACTTTGTAAATATTATAAGAGATTGTATCGAGTATCTAATCAAATATGTATCAATCGAGTATGTATTGAATCACAATACATAATTCAAATAGTTTTAATCTTAAACGAATCGAGTATAACTTTGTTCATATTCTACTCGTATTTTTATTCGAACTATTTTTTATACTCAACTTTGGATTATACTATTTAACGAATCCGAATTTTGCTCATATTTTTTCGAATCGAGCTCGAACTTTTAATTCGTTTACAATCTTAGGGACAAGGTTTTCAGACCTAGACCGGTCATCGAACTGAAAAATATACCGACTCGATGAATCATTGGTCCAATCAGTGGTCAAACCGTTATTAATTCAGTGACGTCATTGATATATAAAAATATATATTATTAATAATTAATAAAATTTTAAAAAATCTATTTTTTTATGAACTACAACATAATAAAGTTGAGTTATAATATTACTAAAAGTGGTTACATTTAATATTAAAACTTTTTTGGTTCAAAATAAAAATAAAAAATCGGTTCATTGGGTCAATTAACCGGTTGGACCGGTGGTCAATCGGGTCAACTAATTTTTGATCAAATCAATAAAATTGAATTTAACAGGACCGGAGAGCCGACCGATTCTAATTTTTATTGGTCAGATCAACAGACCAATTCGGGTTTAATACACCAATTATATACACAAAGTTGTATATATAGTATAAAAAAATAGAGAGACGACTACAATTAAATGTTTTATACATTTTTATAAGCAATACACGAATCATACTCTTAGTGCACAAGTCTTTTGTATGCAATTGCTGCACATAGTATTATCCGTTTAATTTAACAACGTAAGGTTTAAAGAATATTATTCAAATAATAATACTATGTGCACTAAGTGTACATAAATAATTGTGTAACAAGAGTATGATTCGTATATTATTTACTAATAAAAATGTATAAAGCATTCAATTGTTAGTCTCACTCCTTATTATCTCTTTTTTTGTACATGATTTTTTATATATAATTAGTGCCCTAATATTACTCTTATTCAAATTAACACTCAGTCGTCTATGTGTTTTGTGTGTAAATAGTATAGGAATAAAATAATAATTTTATCAAATTTGAAAGATTAAATAAAAAGATATAAAAGTTCTAATTGAAAATAATAAAATAATAATATAACAATTTCTAAGGCAAAATAAAAAACAATTATGGGACCTAGTTATACCAAACACGGCCATGACCGCATTATAATATAAATAAAACTAATCATAGTATATTTTATACATATATATATATATATATCTATACCATAAAGCCTATATGAAAGCTTATTTCACAAGTTTAGTATGATTATGTCACACTTTTTTTTTTTAACTCTTTCATCTTTACAATTTTAGATATATTATTATTTTATTATTTTTAATATTAACTTTTTATATTTTTCTATTTATTTCTCTATATTTTATAAAAAATTTATTTTATCCTAAATAATTTACATACACAACGCGTGTGCAACGACGACTAATATATATAATATAAGCTTAAGAAAAAATAAAAAGTACGTATTTTAAACGCACAAATTTACGTGTGTTTAAATTTAAAATTCGTAATGTAATGGTGAAATATCACAATTTTCATATATGAAATCTCTCGAAATTATAGTACATAGATAAATTTGTGTGTCTAAATGTATATTAAAACAATTTGTGTCGCTAAATGTATATTAAAATAAATTAAAGGATAAATGACTGGCGGAACACCATCCAAGAAACTTCATAACCCCCTAACCAGACTCCTCCTTCATTACGAATTAGGCCCCCGCACTCGCAGCCTGCCATCCCCCGGATTACCCCCTCCAATAACCCATGAATCTAGAGGCAAACACCAACTAACAAACTGCTCCTGCTCATGGGTGTTTTTGAGTTTTATTAAAATTTTAATGATTGAATTAGGCTAAATTCAAGCCATTATAAAATTTATGACCAGGACTGCCATTGAAGCTGAAGATCAAGTGTTACACAGTTTTACAGGTTCAATCTCATATATATATATATTCCTGAATTCCTCCATATTCTTTAATGATTTTGCCAAACATTTATATGTTTGTTTATTTGGTTCTATTTAGATTAGTTCATATGCAACTCATTTGGCTTTTAATAATAAACTCAAACAAATATCAGGCTAGAAGCTAGCTAGTAATGTTGTAGCCATGGTCGTAGTTGAAGTTGTAATGCAGTAGGTTTCAGTTTCACTTGTTGTCAGCACCAGCTAAAATCATGCATTCAAGTCAAATTGCTTGCGTCTTGATGCAGGATCATTATTTTCATGGATGTTCAGGTCCAACCCTTGTGCTATTTCCTCATTCTGGGGTTTAACTGAGTCTCTTCTTTTGGTGTTTCTAAATTCTTCTTCCGTGTAGGTGTAGCCATTCAATTTTTTTTCTCCCTCAACTCCAACACTCATTGACAAATCACAGGCATCTTTCATCGCTGGCAATGCAGAATTTAGGCACTTGGAGGATACCTTAGATACCAGTTCAGATCCTATTGCTCCCAAATTCTGTCTTCCTAGGGTATCTTGTGCTTTCTCTAGCACTGCTTGCAGGTATTTCCCTTGAGCTTCTATTTGAAGCTGCACATGTCGTTGTACCTCAAGCTGCTCATGTAGCTGTCTTTGCACTTCAATCTGCAGATGTATTGCTTCACTTATTTGTAAACTTCTGAATAGATCGAGCATCTCGTAGTTAGATCAAAAATAATTTAATGTGTTGATTAACAAAAAGAGTGAAAAGGCTTTGGCACGCATACTTGTTTGTTTGAGGTTCAATGCTTGAATTACTTGTGTGAGTTCCATTTGCCTCGGACATCCTGTCTTCCGCCATTGCAGCCATTCCTACACTAGCAAGTCATTCTTATGTCCTCTTTAAAATAACCGGTGTAAAAATTTGAAATATACATGTCCGATGAAATTTGAGCATCTTACCAATTTTGTTTGCCCTGGTATTTGCTTGTCCATGTAGATTTTTGCTGAGTCTGTACTTCTGCCCGCCGAAAACCAAAAGTCAGTCTTCCAACTTATATTGTAAAACTGAGGCCAGATAGTAGCTAGGTTGCTTCAACTCTAATGAAGAAGCTTACTAATGTACTTATGAAAGAAAGTAGATGGCCTCAACTCTTATATGAAGAAGCCTACTAATGTAGTTATGGGTAAACGTTTACCTGAAGATGGCTCTTTAAATGGTATAAGGTAAGCCTCTGAATCCCCATTAGTTTCAAAACCGATTTTGGTGTAGCCTCTGCGGTAGAATAATTAATAGACACTTCAGTTAGGTAAATAATTAGTTAATTTTTGCATGGTGGTATTGAACATTAACACAGTTTGAGTACTCACTGTCTGCTCCACCGAGATGATTAACTGCTTCAATGAACCGTTTGTGAAGGTCTGGCGTCCATTTCAATCTAGGTTTTGCATCAGTTGAAAGGACAAGTCCAGAATGATCTCCTGCAGAATTATTCCCACCACCTTGTAGGAAATGATGTCTTTCTGGAGTAATTGGCATTCTTGAGGAAGGTTGGATATTATTTGCTCGATGATGATACATTTTGTCTTCAAAATAATTGCCTTATGATTAGCTTCA
Organism: Panax stipuleanatus; assembly: GCA_020205555.1. NCBI lineage: Eukaryota > Viridiplantae > Streptophyta > Magnoliopsida > Apiales > Araliaceae > Panax > Panax stipuleanatus. Next base: position 30,185 of record JAINUT010002907.1, read on the forward strand.
TGGTTGTAGCACAATAATATGATCCTACAAATGAATAGTTATGGTTTTACCTGCAGGATGATTAGTTCTGATACTTGGTAAAAAAGCTGTCTTCTACAGCTCTTATCTATCTCCTCTCTTAGCTGACCAAGTCTCACAAACCAGGGGTGTGCTCAAGCACACCTTATAAGGCAAATGGAAAAAGGACTGGCCGGGGGGGATGGGAGATGGAGTCTTACTGAGGCATAGAATCTTGGGCAGACCCAATCCAATCTTCACAGCAACTCAGAAAGAGATCTTGTCCTTACAGTTCTGAGAATCTGTGCGTGGGACCTATCCCATAACTCCATTTTCCCTTCTCAAGCAGCTCTATCAATCTAAATTATATAACTTCCTGCAACACTTGGCACCCCACCAGACTTTTCTGTGCATTCATATTCGTCGTATGGTAAAGTTAGGGAATCTTATTCTCGAATTTAAGAGTAAAATTTTCTGACCCATACTTGGGGAATCCACTATCTCAGTTGTCTTAAAACCTTCAAGCTAGCCATCTTCTCTTCCCATAGATGATTCTTAAAAAACCTATTACATTGATCCTTAATTGGACTCGCAGTTATTTTTTCTTGTCGACGTACCTTTCAAAGACTCATTTGCTTTGCAAATATAGATCAGTTTTTAAGTCATCTTAATTACAAGGTGCAGACAGACTGAAAAGATAGGAAAATTTCAACTGGTTTAACTTGGAGAATGTAGAAGAAGATTCTGTAGGCCGGAACATCTAGTTTTAGAATTGTCTGAAAGGCCAATAATGGAATAAGGAATACATTCATTTTTGTCTCCTTCCAAAAGTTTGGTACTTATTCAGACTAGGTACAGTATTTACATTGATTAAAAGAGGTGCCCCAATTAAATATTTTCTATTCTTCAATTGGTATAAGGAAGCCAGGACCCTTACAGCAGGAAAAAGATGGATTGTACTTGCTCCATACTTGCATTTCATGGAAAGTATATATGACAATTCGTGGACCGGAGAGGACCACTTGCGTTTCCCTTGACTTGAACCTCGGTTGGCTTTGCAGATTCTCTGGTAAGAATCTACACATCCTTCTTGCTGTCCTAATTCTTTTAATAGTGGATTAAAGCTTGTTAATAGTTATGCATGCATGCCTGCCTCTGTATGACATACAAATAGTCAAATAGATGATATGCTGTACTTGATTATACAAGTTTGCATCAACATGCATAACTCTTACTTCACAATAATTTGTAATTAGAGACTGTGTTTCTACATGTTAAAAGGATTACTCGTGCATTCATTCCGAAAATGCAACTTTAAATATATGCACTAGCTTATGCATCTAAACTTGAATGCACTCTAGTCATGTAGTAGAGATCTAGAGTTTTGGTGGCTTATTGCTTCGCATCTCATTTTACGGGCTATTATGAGTTACTGATATGCTTATGCCTTGATTATTGCATGACAATTGCGCATCTTGTTCCAATATGGTTAATATATTCAGGAACAATATGAAATATAAATAGAAAGAATAATATCAATATGATTAAACAGCTAGCAAACCGGAATAAATTCATACATTACGCAAGAGATCAGATATGCCAAGTCACGACTAACGTAACAAGAATTAAGTAAAAGAGCTGTGAACAAATGAGAAATCTGATTTCCGATGCCATTTTAAGGAATGTTTTTTTAGCGTCTACAACAAGCATTTCAAGATTACAAAGAAGCTATACGACGACGGCAACTTTGTTCTTTCATCTCCCTTATCTTTTTCTGTATGTGATTTTACCTATATACATTTAATTATCTGGCATGCCTTGAATAAAAGAAGTATCATCACCTAACTAATTTCAACTCACAACTAAAGTTTTTAGATAGATGAATTTGTTCTGATATATCAGGATATTTTATGTAGTCATGGGAATATGTGGGGGAGGCTTTAGGTAAAGTGTAGGTTAAAGAAATTCCTTAATAGTTTGCTGGCATGTGGATAGGAATAAATTCCAGTAAGGGGAATTATTTTGTGCTGTAAAATAGCTCCTGTTATAGCCTATAGCCCATATTCTTCAAGCTAATGACAATTTTGTTGTCAAGATGTTATATTGTGCTTAAATTTTGGCAACAAATCATGTTTTCATGGCATTATAGCCAAACCAAACCATAAGTAGAGTTACATGTTGCTACAATTTTGAGTTCACATCTTATCTTTCCAACTACTTTATGTTGGGAATATCCAGTCTAAATATGCTCATATGTAGACATGGTAAAATCGGCCCAGGCCTGCGGGCCGAGTGGACTTTGGGCTTCACCTTTTCAGTCCATAAAAAATGGGTCGTTTTGGCCTGACCCGCCAATGACTCTTTTTGGCCCGGCCCAGAAATGTGTCAATATGTGGTCAGAAATCAGTCTAGTCCCGCAGGCCGGGCTAGCCCGCCCGTCAAAAAAAAGGCTTTGGACATCACTTTTTCAGCCCATAAAAACTTGGTCCGTTTTGGCCCAGAACACCAATGGACCGGTCCGGCGATGGCCCGGCCCGTTTGCCAGGTTTACTCATCTGAAACCACATCTTGACTCAAAAGATTAACACATTAGGTCTCTAGTCCGTTAAAGCATATATGTCTTCAATCTTTCTCCTTGTATTTCGATGTGAGACTTTACTATCACGCTCCTTGACATGTAAAGTAGTTTTATTTTGAATGCTTCCATCAAGTCTAGACTGCAATTCACTTTCTCTTGTATTTTGTGTGTGGGCATTTATTCATTTATGTGCTAAAAGGGGAGCACTTAGCTTTTACCAAATGTTGTGCGTTATTTTCAATATTCTCCACTTTAGAAGATGGAAACATAGGTTGTACTTATATATTTTTCCCTTTCGAGACTCGTGTTAATATCATTTGGATGGGCTGGTCGGTCAATCATTAGTGAAAAATACTTGCCCGTGCCAGTTGCTTATTGGTTTCTTGACCACATCTGACAAGGATTTGCTCGCAACATAAAGAAGGAAATGACCACGGAATGATATTCCCTTCGGAAAGGAAACAAAAGTTGGAAAGATTCCAAGGAATGGGATTTGAGAATCTTAACTCAAAGTAAAGCCAATTGGGGGGGGGGGGGGGGGGGGGGTTTGGATTGGATTCTCAAGTCAAGAATTTTTAGTTATTCTTTTCTCCTCAAACTCACAAAAAATGGGTTTCCACTCACCACAATACAAATTGTTTACTTCCCTCCATTCCTTAATATAATTTGTTTTAGAGTTATGCACAAGTAAAGTATTAAGGAAATGATTGTAAATCATTAAATATAATATCAGTTATTTATATTGTCCTTGTATTGAAAAAGGAGAGTGCTATTTATTGGACCGAGAATAATGAGAGAACCAAAATTATATTTAATATTTGGGTTAATATTGGAAACTAAGCAATTAATATTTACTTGAAATTCTCAAACGACTTATATTAAGAGACAAAAATATTTCTTTAAAACGACTTATATTAAGAGACAAAAATGTTTTTCTAAAACGACTTATATTAAATAACGGAGAGAGTAATTTCTAGCTATATGGAGTATAAGATTGACAAATGACAATAGATTAGATTAAGATGCCTTTCAATATTCACAATCAATGTTGTTTGTTGTTGTTTTTGATTTTCCTAAGTATCCCCAGGCTCACACTTAGACTAGAAAATAAAAAGTCTTTATTTTTTGTATATTCTTCATCATTATCTTTTTCTCTCTTATCAACATGACATCACATCTGGACCATAAAATGGAGAGGATCCTAATTCCTCACACTTTTAGCTTGTATTCCTCCGAAGTACAGTTGGAGTTCGAAACGGAAACCTCTCCCAAGAAAATTTGTTGCATCCACAAGGGCTCGAAACAAAGACTACTTGCTTAAACGATCAGAGGCTCTTTCACCCAGGACAACCTTAAACGGTTTGGTGGTGGTGGTGTTGTTGTGTCCTCATAAGTAATGCTACTTTCTTGAAAAATATTTACTATGTTTAGGCAAGCAAAATCAGAATGAATCTGAACTGTCTTTGTGCTTTCCGTCCAAATCAATTAAAATGAATCTGAACTGTCTTTGTGCTTTCCTGCCCAAAGCAAGAAAGTTTGCTGCATTCGCAAGCAGTGGCAGAACCAGAACCATATTACAGGGGGGTCAAAATCTCTCAGTAAAAAAAATTTATTTATTGACGCTTGAACTGCTTCTTTCGGCTATACGACTGAGAGAAGTCAACTATATTCAGTGACTGCATAACTTGAAAACGTCTCAAAATTTGTTCGTTTTCAATTGTTGAAAAAATATCATTCTCAATATAAACTATCAGACTGTCATTCATCCACTCGTCTCTCATTTTATTACGCAAGTCAATCTTGACAATTTTCTTGGATATGAATAATAAAAAAGATTTATAGAGATTATACTTATACCTGACAAAAAATCTCAACACGGTAATGATGAAAATTAATAATAAGAATACATTATATATTATGCCAAATGGAGATGAATTGAAAATATGACATGGGGAAATTAATATATTGACCTTAATTGATGAAATAAAGAAATTAATTCAATTTAATGAAAAATTGTATTATGTTACAATAATTAAATGTAACAGAAATAATGGCTTAATATTTGATATTACGTCAAGTGAATATTGAATATGTTTGAAAGACCAATATATAATATATAAATATTGGTGTCAAGTTAGTAAAGTAAATTAATATCTAATTTATGGTTAAATGTATAGGTTAAATAAATTGTTTGAACACAATTTATGAAAGGAATGAGTAAATTTAATTTAATTGTACAATATTAATTGTATAAATTAAATTAGCTATTTAAAATAATTAATGAATCAAATATTAATTAATTAGCTAGTTTGGGTAATCTTAAGTGCACCAGTTCAGCTTAATCCACTAGTAAACTTTGATGGCTAGGGGGCTCGAGAAGAAAACAACAGGCCAATAAAATAATCCAACATATAGGCCTTTTCCCACAATATGCCCAGTACCAACTTTGTTGCGTGAGACACAAAGGAGCGGGAAGCTTAAGCCCTAAATTGTCCTAAATCAATTTTTTTTAGCTCAAGTTCTCTCTCTGCAATGGCGGAAGAGAATGAAGAAGCAGCAAATTTGAGAAACTGCCGGCGATGGAGATGGAGGTTCGAATCGAGGGTCACGGAGGGAGATTGGGGGGGTCAAGAAAGGAAACTTGGCCTGAAACTTAGCCTGAGGGCCGGAGTTACCAGGGTCAGATGACCCCCCCTGCCCCCCCTTGCTTCCGTCTCTGTTTGCAAGGGCTCGAAATCAAAATCACTTGTTTAAGCAATTAAAGTCCCTTTCACTCAGGTCAACCTTGATTGGTGTTGTTGTTGTGTCCTCGTAAGTAACACTACTTTCTTGAAAAATATTTACTATGTTTAGGCAAGCTTTTAAGAAAAAAGCGCTGAAATTGTCATTTGAAAGGATGACACGTTCGTCTTCTGAATATACTATATTTTATTTTTGTTATTGTAACACTATATAATCGAAACGGTTGTGATGAAAAAAAGTTTAGAACTTACCTTAAAAATTTGGGACACAATATTCATGGCCCGGGTCAGAATTTTGTAGAAGCCCAATTAATTGCACGGTTACTTTCATGGGCCGTAGAGTTTCAAACGAGGTGTTTTGTTTTAGAAACCAATAAATTTAGAAAAACTGCCCGCTCCGACCCCTGTTTACCAACGAATTTGCTGATGCAGAATTTTTAGCTTCCCCTCTACATGTTTTTTTTATAACGATAGACGTAATTTATGAGTTTGCAAATCAATTTCATACGCGTTATGTATTGTTCTTGATTAATGTTGCTTAATTTGGACGAATTGGCGACTAATTTCTAAAAATTGGTGAGAATTTGGGAGGGGGACTGAATAGATCTCTCTGCCACCAAACATGAGAGTGGCATTACCACCGTCGTCGACGCCGTCAACGGCGGTTAACGACGGGAAAAGTTTCAAAGATGCCGAATCTTTATTCCGCACAAAGGCAGTACCGGAAATCCGAAACGTGGAAGCGGCTACCAGAAAACAGATCCTGGACAAGAGCGAGGAGCTCCGGCAACTTGTCGGCAATCGGTACCGAGATCTCATCGATTCGGCTGACTCCATCGTTCTCATGAAAACCTCTTCCGAATTGATTTCTGCAAACATCTCGGCCGTCCACCACTCCATCCTCCATTCTCTCTGCTCCACTTCCACTGCCAAATCCGCCGTTACTCCGAGCCCTTTTCGATCCAAAACCTACGGCATTGCCTGTAGGGTCAAGTATCTAGTTGATACGCCGGAAAACATATGGGGCCGCCTCGACGAATCCATGTTTCTCGAGGCCGCAACTCGCTACATGCGAGCCAAGCAGGTTCATCAAAGCCTCAACCAGAATGATTCCAACAACAAAAATGTGCTTTCGAATTTTCCTTTGCTGCAGCATCAGTGGCAGATCGTGGAGAGTTTCAAGGCCCAGATTTCGCAGCGGAGCCGTGAGCGGTTGTTGTTTGATTTGTCACTCGGCCTTGGGATTGCTGCCTATGCTGATGCCCTAGCTGCTGCTGCCGTTATAGATGAGCTTGATCCGTATCAGGTTTTATCTTTATTTATTGATTCGAGAAAGTCTTGCATTTCTCAAAAATTAAGTGCTTGTGCAAATGCTAGTGTTATTAGTTCGGATGTGATTACAGTATATTGTGAAGCGTTAAAGATAATTCAGGTTAGTATAGGTCAAGTAGGCGAGTTGTTCTTGCAAGTATTGAATGACATGCCGTTGTTTTATAAAACTATATTGAGTTCCCCACCTGCATCTCAGTTGTTTGGTGGAATACCGAATCCGGATGAAGAAATTAGGTTATGGAAATTATTTAGGGATAAGTTAGAGTCTGTAATGATAATGCTTGACCGGGATTATATTGCCAAATCATGTTCTGATTGGTTGAGAAACTGCGGGAAAGATATTGTTTCTAAGATTAATGGGAAATACTTGATTGATTCGATCGAGAGTGGTCGACAGCTTGCTGCTGCTGAGAGGTTGATAAGGGAGACAATGGAAGGGAAGCAGGTGTTGGAAGGGAGTTTGGAGTGGCTTAAGAGTGTATTTGGTTCTGAGATTGAGTTGCCGTGGAATAGAACTCGTGAACTTGTTTTGGGAGATGACTTCGATCTATGGGACGAGATTTTTGAAGATGCTTTTGTTCGGAGGATGGAAGCTATCATTGACTCTGGGTTTAATGACCTGAATAAAGCTGTTAATGTGAAGGATTCTATTCGTAACATTGATGAGTCTCCTAGGGACCGTGTTGATTTCCAGACATACTTGAATAGAGCTCCATTGGGTGGTGGGGTTTGGTTCATGGAGGTAATTGGTAAAAAGGGTGGTTTAGTGGCTGGTTCTAAAGCTCAGTTCGAGGATAATGATTTCCGTACTTGTCTCAGTGCTTACCTTGGCGCTGAAGTCAGCTGGATAAGAGATTCAGTGGACAGCCTCTGTGAAAGTGTCCTCGAGGACCTATTGAGCTTCCTAGAATCTCCAAAGGCTTCTTTGAGGTTAAAAAGTGTAGCGCCTTATCTACAAAATAAATGTTATGGGAGTATGTTGACCATACTGATGGAACTAAAGACTGAGATGGAGGATTTATACGCTGCCATGAAAACTGGCAGCAGGGAAGGTGAAGCTGTGCCACTGCCAGCTATCATTGTTCAAAGATCTCTATTTATTGGGAGACTCTTGTTTGCATTCCAAAAGCATTTGAGGCACATTCCAGTGATTCTTGGTTCACCTAGGTTATGGGTGAATGAAGCTATGGCTGCCGTGTCTGGTAAGTCACCTCCTGTCTTGAGGTATTCTAGATATACAGTTGATTCTCCCATGCTGGATAGCCCCGGAAAGAGAATGGGTGATTCCTTGAAAAGACAAACGTCTCTGGCCACTGCTGCTCTGTTTGGAGTGAATGACAGTTCAACCCCACAACTTGAAGAACTTAATAGAACAACATATGATCTTTGCATTACAGCTCACAACTTGTGGATATCTTGGGTTTCAGATGAACTTTCTGTTATTCTCTCTCGGGATCTCATGCAAGATGATAGTTTATCAGCGACAGCTCCCTTGCGAGTAAGTAACTTTAACAATGTACTGATTAAGATTGGTTCCTGTTTTTCTTCTTGTTATTTTTTCACTCTCCTTCCTCTCTTTCTCTAATCTCTTTTTGCTCGTACAATATTTTTTTTTGAGAAATTTGCGTTATGCTGTAGCACTAGTTCTGACTACAGAGTTACTGGAAATAATTCGTATTCTGGTGCGTTGCATCTTGAAACACACATACAGTATCGTGTTATACTTTACTATTGGATACTGAACTCAGCAATACAACCATTTTTAAGACAGGCCTCAATGGGTCTTCGAATTTGTTAATTTATATGGAATGCATTGCATCTATATTTTTCACGATAATTCTGAATACTACAGACCTCCATGAGTAACAAAGGACTTGCAAACTTTCTCTATTTAGTTGTCATCTAGTTTGTGAAAGAAAACTGATTTTTTCTTCGGTTTATAGAAATGACATATTTTTAACAATGTAACCTGCAAAGCTTAACCCTAGCTGATCACATTATATCCTACTCTCGTCTCCTCTCACATACTAATATGTAATGTGCTCCATTAACATTTATCTCTCATCTATTGAGAAAGATTAGAATGTTATATATAGATTACTAAGACCAGTAAGTAGCATTTCTTATCTTGTAGAATTTGGATGTCATATTTGAGCTTAAATAGACTTGCAAAATATGTAAACTAAGTCAAAACCCACTGAATCATAAACAAAACTCATTGGTGAAAACTGCAATAGATTTCCATTAAGGCGTTTGTTATCTAGAGATTTATGACTCCTGAACTTTAAAAACATAAAAACTTCCGACAGCATAAAATGCATTGAGCCAATTTCCAGAAAGTTTCCCTTCTCTAAATACACTTTTTATTGGCCTGTTTCAGTAGCTTTAGGTAGTCTTCTGCAGCCCCAAAGCTTTTAATCATCTTCCCCCCCTACCCCCTCCTTTCATAAAATGGAAAAAAACCTTGAAGGTGCCTTGCAGTGTTGAGTGAGCTTATACAACATATAGAAGGAAAGATTTTTACTGGTTAGTGGTGCACACCTAACATTGTTGGAATCAGGTTGTAAAGGCAATGGCTTCACTTCCTAGGTCTATCCAATATATTGCGTTATACATCTAGTTTGAGGTTGGTGTTTACTGTATGAGCTTATATAATCAAGAATCTATATTAATGTTGGAACACGCACACATCTTTGAGCGGAAGCGTAGCATCTTCTTTTGTTTTGGGGGGTTAGAAAGCACTGAACTGTCTTCCTTTATTTATCACAATTTAATCTGGTTGTATTGCTGATTAGTAACTTCATATTCGAAAACTTCACAAAATGTAGCTAACTCAGCTTTTAGGAAACATCTTATAAAGCTAAAACTTGTAGGTGATTCCTGCTGCCTTATAACTTACTCTTTGAGTTGTCTTCCCTTCATTTATCACAACTTTATGTGCTTTTCTTGCTGATTTGTAACTTCCTATTTGAAAACTTCCCCATATGTAGCCAACACATCTCATATAAGAAACACGTTATAAGGCTAAAACTTGAAGTTAAAATCTTATTTGTCCTCATCTTTTCCCTTGATCTTCTGTGTTTATATGCTTACATGCAACATCGTATATGCTGGTTCAAATATTATTTTAGAACTGATAACTGGATGTTTTTATAAAAACCTTAAGCTTAATCATCTTCTTAAGTGTTGGGTAGGGCTGGGAGGAGACGGTAGTCAAGCAAGAGCAGTCTGCTGAGAGCCAATCGGAGATGAAAATATCACTGCCCTCTATGCCGTCCCTTTATATTACTTCATTTCTATTCCAAGCATGTGAAGAAATTCATCGAGTTGGAGGCCATGTTCTTCATAAACTAATTCTGCAGAATTTTGCCTTAAAGCTATTGGAAAAGGTATTCTACTTGCTTTTAACACTGATTATACTTTATCTTTCATATGTTCTAGCTATATTCCTTGATCCATGATTCTGCATTGATGGGAAACCTGTGTGATGACCTTTAAGTAAGTATTAATTCACATTGAAATCTTTATGGTTGTCTCTTGGAACATCAAACCTTTTTTAATCGGTATGTCCATTTAAGTGTTGATTATTGTGGTATAATGAACTTATGCATTATAGTGGTACCATAATTAAATCAATTCCTTGGCCTTGTTAATGTTGAAAGCCATTCATCATTTAAGAGTGACTTGGGTATCAATTCAAGGTTTTGGGTACAATTAGTAGCGAAAAGCTGATGTTGTTTGACTAGGCTATCTTTGAAAAATGGTAATGGAAGCCCCTGGGCTGTAGAGGACTAGAGGGTATCTTATGGAGGAGGGCGGTGGTCAAAAAGCAACAATTGGGGCCAATGTGAAATCCGGTCAATTTATTTTATTGTATTTTGAAATCTTGGATTTATACATGCAAATGGTGAAATTATGCCACTTTGTGAAATAATGCACAATCTTAGATCTGTATGCGGTTATCCCTCCCTCTGAACCATGCAATGTTCTAAAAGGCGCTAGGCGGGAGGCAGACTGCCAGGTGGAGCCTAGGCGAGATTTTTTTATTTTAAGCCAATTTTAATCTTTTATCTTATATTTATCCAAACAAAATAATAATATAAAATAAAACAATTTATAATAAACATAATAAAGGTCTTTGTTTAAAGTTCAAACACATTCATATTGCTAATGTCAAAGTTCAAGCATGCAATTGTTCAAAGTTCAAACATATCTTTAACGTATTAGTTTTATTCATAAACAAAATTGCTATTAAATAATAAAATTTAAAATTTCAAAAATTCAATTCAATATTAAAACTTGAGAAACTAAACATAAATTTAACAATTGTATTGAATTAAACTAAATATTACAAATGTATATCATTTATATAATTTGAAGTTGGTACAAGTTTAAAAAATTACAACTATAATAAAATTATTCATTTTGACTTGATCTTGTTAACTTCTTGTTGTGATTTGATATGCTACAACTTGTATTATGAATATGGTAAATCATTAGAAAAATAAATATATCAAGATTTGGTTTGGTTAGTTATTAAAATAAAAAAAACCTCTCCGCCTAGGCCCCGCCTAATTTCCTGGAGGGATTTTTTTGCCGTCTTGAGCCTAGGCGAGGTGCCATGGGGGCGTAGCGCCTAGGCTAGGCGCTAGGGGGGGCCTAGGCTTACGGGGGGCGTCAGAGGGGGCCCTAGCGCTTAGGCGGGCTCTAGGCGGGAATTTTTAGAACATTGAAACCATGCATAAGCAGGATCCTGTTGGTAATATACCCCTTCTATCGTGTCAGGGGGTTATCCCTCCCAGCACCATGCAGAAAAAGGATCCTGTCGAATATAACTCTTCTACCTTGTCAGCGGCCATTGCATGGTTCAGTGGTAAGTGAAGCTGACAAACTTAAGATTGTGGTTTCGAGTCTCAGAGGCAAGAGCAGCCATTTGTTGCAAATTTGCCAAATATTGTCTCTGTACCTAATATCCTTTCCTCTTATGTAAGCAGGAATGTATATCAATACATGATAATAACCTTTCCTCTCTTCTTGTTTACGTCGTCCGAATCGTATATGGAACATGGTAGACCTATTTGAATGTGATTAAGTGAAGAATTCAGGATATAAGTTGCACATATTCTCTTCTACAAATTTTGTGGTGTATCTTTCCACTCAGCTATTTAATTTGCTTTAACAATCTGGTTTACATAATCTTGTTGCTTAAAAGAAAATCCAAGCTAATCTGGGCATTGTTGTAATATATGTTATGCAGGTCATCGGTATTTATGGGGATTTCCCTTCGACTGAAGAGGTTCATGGATCCCAAGTGTCAGAAAAAGGAGTTTTGCAGGTTCTATTAGATCTAAGATTTGCTGCTGACGTTCTTTCTGGGGGTGATCCCAGTGGAAGCGAGGAACAATCAAAAACTCCAAAAGTAAAGTCTACTTTTAGACGAAGGCAAGATTCAGTACACCAAACAAAGTCGGCCATTAGAGAGCATGTAGATGGGTTGGTTAATCGCCTTACACAGAGGCTGGATCCAATAGACTGGCTCACGTAAGCTTTTCTATCTGGTTGTTTTCTGTGCTAAAGTTTAGATTTCATCATTACTTTTCTTTAGTCAACCACATTTTCTTGCCTTTGTCATTATTTCATAAAAGGTAGGCTTCGTATGAATTATCTTTGAAGAAATTTTAATATATTTCGGGGCCGTAATGAGAGATTTTTCTTTCTAATCTTTTACCCTGAACCTTCATTATCTAGGTTTTCTTTCAACTACGAATTTTATCTACTTTTTTGTCCATACAAAGTGAGAGCTTAAAGTTGGGTCCGCGGTTACTGTTGCTACCCTAAGGTCTTGTCATTTTTTTACTCCAAACCAATAAAATCTAGTTCAGCCAGTATTCCAGTTACTGCCTGTCTGTCTTAAGCCTGGTCTTGAATATGAACCATACAAGGAAATGCATCTTGAAATTAACAGGTTTATTTACTCTTCATTGATAATTAAGCAAAGACATAAAAGCATGTTATAGTGTTGGACAGACGTTGAAACAGTAAACGGCATAGTCAAGTAGAATTGAATCAAGTAACATAGTGGCAGCAAGTTCACAAGTATCATGTGACAATAGAAGTGTATGAAAACATTAAGAAACTATTAACAACACAGTGTTTGTGCTTGGCCTTTGATTTAGTTTAGCAAGGTTGGTATATTTCTCTGAACTAATTATTGAAAATACATTTTCTGAAGCGACAACTTCACAAGTACAATGAACAAATAGAAGTTTATAAAAACAGAAAGAAACTATTAATAACACTGTTTGTGCTCGTCTTTTGATTTTAGTTCAGCAAGGTGGTTGTTAAACTTGTTATATTTCTCAGAACTAATTATTGAAAATACATTTTCTGAAGATTGTTAAAACACCCGGTAACTGGAAAATCCGATCTGTCTGCATCTGTATCCATAGAAAGTATTATTCGTATTTGTTCAAAGCGGATATTATTCTTATTTGATCAAAACGGATGTTATTCATATCCGACCAAACCCTATATTTTCAGGATTCAATTTAAAGGTGTTAACTAATAAACAAAATAAGGATACCTCCTTATCCGACTCCATTTATACCCGTTTACACCCCTAATTGTAAGGACTAAAAGAAGTTTACTAATTATTATGTTTAGTATTCCCTGTAGTGAAGTGAATTACCAAAACTGAATCATCTTTTTGGGTTTCTTGATACGTTGATTTTTTTCCTAGTGGAATTTATGAAAATAATTGAGCAAATAGATTGTGGTTAATGTTCTCTTAGAATACCGTTTCAAACACTATGACTTGTGTAAATTCCAAAATATCACAAGGTTTCAATCTGATTTATTTATCGGATTCATTGCTTAGAATGAGAAGTGAGAACACTTGACGTCCTTCATTGTCCTGCAAAGATTGACCCAAATGTCACTCTTTCAAAAGTACATGGGGTGCAAAAGGACTGAACTTTTTTATATGGACCGTTCTAAATTCAAGTTGTGGATTTTTACTTCTCAAGGGTAATACTGGAAATTATTTCATAATTCAGAATTTGGTTTTCAACAATTGATTTCCTTAATTTGCGCTAAGGTGATAATATTTGCGACACGTAGGGTAATAAGGAAACTCTAATGACACTGTTTAACCTATCAGTGGAAAAAATTTAATCACTGAGAAACAAGAGAAGAACTCCTTTAAAACAGAAACATCTTTCGATATCATTCGGTTCAACTGTTGCTTCAGCAATAATTTTCTTTTGCAGGGCCTATTTAACAATAAATGTTGCAATTCTTGTGTGGCATCCCTTTTTTCTAGAGGCTTATGTATTTATGTTGAACTGTTGTTCCTCCCCTATCTTAATGGTACTAGAATAACCATATGTATTCTACTCATTTCAGTTATGAGCCATTCCTTTGGGAGAATGAGAGACAGTCCTACCTACGCTACGCTGTCCTCTTTGGGTTCTTTGTGCAACTTAACCGGATGTACACAGATACCATGCAAAAATTGCCTACTAATTCAGAATCAAATATAATGAGATGCTCCACAGTTCCTCGCTTTAAATACCTTCCAATCAGGTTTGTGTTATTATTGCTTTCAACTAATCTGTTACTCGTTCATTTCTACGCATTTGTGTTTTTATATACCAATAATGGTCCTCCCATATTGGCTGGTGGGCTGTATCTTCACATAATTATCAATGGACTTTCACAAGTTGATGGTGGCTAAGATAACGGTCTTTCTTCTTGTTAAATTTACTTTTCATATTGGGATTTTTCTTAAAAACAAAATAATTAAAAATTACTAAAATATTGAGTGCTATAAATTTACTTCATATTAGTTACACTCTTAAGTGAGTTCTAAATCACTTTTATTATCCAGTGCTCCGGCATTGTCGGCGAAGGGAACAACTAAAACATCTATCTCAACATCTATGGATGATGTTTCCTCAAGAAATTCGTGGAAAGGTTACATGCATGATGATCTCTCGCGAAAGATTGATATGGATGAAGATTCAGGTTTCGGGATGGCAACACCATTTTTGAAGTCTTTCATGCAGGTAAAAATTTTCTGTGCATTTACATTTGAGCATGAGGTACTTGAAGCAACTTTTAATTTATTAATAGCAAGAAGTCACTCTTAATTTGGTTTGCACACAAGAAGGGGAGAGGGAGAGCTTGAGTTGATCTATTATCATTTCTCTCCAACTCACTTATTGTCACAGGGTGTACAATATGACACTATTTTTTTCGCGTCTATGCCCTCCTTGTGATGCACTGATTCGCCCAACCAGTCAGCAACAATCACACACACAAACACACAGTCTATCTAGTTAGCCACACACACAGTCAACACAGTGTTTACAGGAACTCGTCCCAACCTTTCTTATTGCTCTCAATAATAAGGAATACAATATCTGACTAGGGCTGCAGACTCACTTGTTCAGTGATTTCGTGTCAATGCCAAGCCCTTATGCTACACATATATATAGGCATACAGAATTTAGGCTGCAGTTGACAGCCCCAACTGTTAGGACATTCAGCCAATAGAAAACCAGCATTTTGAATTTTTAACCGACCACTAACTGCCCACTAGCAGGTGTGCTCGTCCCATGATGTGCAATTGCTGGAGACATGCCAATCATGTGCATAGAGGTTGGCTGACTTCTGTAACCGCCCACAACTGCTTGTCAGTTTGGTCTGGGTCCAGCCAACCAACCCAATCAGCCCACAATGTCTGCCCATCTCGTTTGGTGTCTTAGCCCACAGTGTCTGCCCACATTGTTGATGTTTCAAGCCCACGAGTTGCCCAACATGTTGCCACCAAACCTGCCCATGGTCCCGGGTAACCTTCACGGAGTACCCCTCCCCTAGAGTAGCAATTATGAAAAAAACCAAGTTGCCACGACTGGACATCAGGTGTGTTTGAAGAGTCATGACGTAGACCCTCTAGAATTGATAGTTTTCTGACATGCGTTCATTTGCTGCCCAATGACCCAAGTTGCTGCATAGTGTCGACCATTGCTGCACAACGCTGCTCAATGGCCCAAATAGCCGAGTGTCAAAACTGGTTTGTTGGTTAAGTGCGCCCAGCGCCCTTGGCTGCCGCACGCTGCCGCCCGGTGCCGCACACTGCTGCTCAGGAATGCCTTGTTGAGTGTCAAGACCTGACTTGGCATGCTATTTGAGCGTCCCGCATGCCAAGTGCGTGTTAACCTACTATGGGGCTAACAAACCACCCCCACCAGAAGAGCCCGACGTCCTCGTCGGTGGGTGTGCCCAATACTCTGCAATTTGTTTCTCAAACTGCCATAACATAACATCTCGTTCCCAACTCGCGTCGGCCTCATTTTCATCTTTCCAATGCACCAAGTAGTCTGTCCTTCGATTTTTCTTGCTCTGACCTTCAGTCCTATGAGTCAAAATCTTCTCGACATCCTTGTCAAACTGCTTCCTAATCACCAGCGGAGCCCTCTTGACTTGTTTCCTGCCAGCATCAAGCAATTCTTGCTGGAATGGCTTTAGGTAACTCACATGGAATGTCGGATGCACTTTTAATCTGTTTGGAAGCTTCAGTCTATAAGCCACAACCCCAACTTTCTTTAGCACTTCGAATGGGCCGTCACACTTGGGAACCAATTCTCTATGCACTGACTTGCTATTGATCTTCTTCCAGATCTGAGGTGTTAGCTTCAGCAACACCATGTCTCCCACTTTGAATTCCAGCGGCCTTCGATGTGCATCTGCATACTTCTTCATCCTCTTTACTGCCTTGCTCAGACTATCTCGTGCTACCTCAAGCATTTCTGTTCTAGTCCTTGCAAATCGATAGGCAGCAGGACAATTACCTCCTGTACGCTGCACCGCCACATCATTCGGAGTCCTTGGCTAAAAACCCATGCTCAGCTCAAAGGGACTCGTACCCGTTACAGAAGATTGATGCAAGTTGTAGCAAAACTGTGCTGGCTCAAGCAGCTCCAACCAATTTTTCTGACTTGCAGTCACATAATGTCGCAGATACTCCTCGAGCAACTGATTCATCCGCTCAGTTTGTCCGTTTGTTTGGGGTGATTCGTCGTACTGAATTTCAACTCAGACCCAATCAAACCAAAGAGAGTCGTCCAAAATCTGCCCGTGAACCGAGAATCTCGATCACTTATGATATCTTCTGGCAACCCAAAGTACTTCACCACGTTTTTGAAGAATAGTCCAGCAGCAACATCTACTGTGCAAGCATGTGGTACTGGGATGAACACCGCATACTTGGAAAACCGATGAACCACTACAAAAATTGATCTCATCCCATCAACCTTCGGCAACCCAGAAATGGAATCCATTGAGACCGATTGCCAAGGTCTGTCAGGAATGGGAAGAGGCTGCAACAAACCTACTTCACTTTTTCTTTCGAGTTTGTCAACTTGACAGACTATACAAGATTTGACGTACGCTTCCACGTCATTCTCCTTCTTTGGGCAGTAGTACGAGCGAGACAGCAACGCCAACATCCTCTCGATGTCTGGGTGACCAACCCATTTTGAATCATGCGTTTCGTGCATGATTTGTCTCCTCAAGTTCCCTCCGCTAGGAACATACAGCCTACCGCCCTTTGCATACAACAACTCATCATCAACCCAATATCGTCGAACCAAGCCCTCCTGCACTTGTGAACGAAGTTTTTGGTAAACCGCATCATTTAGGGACTGTTCTCGTATCTTGTCCAGGTACTCGGTCTCGATCACTGTGAGAGCAGTAACAAACTCCTGGACAACTTTCCGACTCAATGCATCAGCAACCGAATTCTGCACCCCTGGCTTGTGCACCCACACAAAATCAAATTTTGCCAAGAATTCCTGCCAACGTGCCTGCTTCGGAGTCAGCTTCTTCTGAGTTTTGAAGTAGGTGTTGGCTACATTGTCGGTGACCACCACAAACTTCGTGCCCATCAGGTAATGCTTCCATGTTTCCAAGCAATGCACCACTGCAGTCATTTCTTTCTCGTGAGTACTGTACCGTTGTTCAGCATCCTTCAGTTTTCGGTTCTCATAGGCAACTGGATGGTTGTCTTGCACAAGCACCTCTCCAATAGCTCTGTCTGATGCATCAGTGTGCACCTCAAAAGGAATCTCAAAGTCGGGGAGTCTCAGCATGGGCTCCGACGACACTGCCACTTTTAAGTTGTCGAATGCGTCTTGGCAGCTTGTTGACCAGTCCCACTTCATATCCTTCTTCAGCAAATCTGTTAAAGGAGCCACCTTCTTCGAGTAGCCCTTGATAAACTTTCTGTAGTAGTTTGGCAGTCCCAAAAACGATCTCAAATCAGCAACTTTTGTAGGGGCACTGGCAGTCCATTCAACAATGGCCTGGACTTTTCTCTCGTCCATTCGTGCGTGTCCTTGGCTAATCCAGTGCCCAAGGAACATCACCTCTGCCCTGCAAAACTCGCATTTTTCTTTTTTGACATATAATTGATATTCCCTCAGTTTTTGGAATACCAATCTCAAATGTTCCACATGACCATCTAGTGTTTCGCTATATACCACAATATCATCTAGATAGACAACAACAAACCTATCTAGATACTCATAAAAGACATCGCTCATAAGATTACAAAACGTTGCTGGAGCATTAGTTAAGCTAAACGGCATTACAAGGAATTCGTATGAACCATACCTTGTCACACATGCCGTCTTAGCTTCATCACCAGCGGCAATCCTCACTTGCCAATAGCCTGCCCTCAAGTCCAACTTTGTAAAGTACTTGGCACCCGACAATTTGTCGAACAAATTAGCAACATTTGGAATAGGATACTTGTTTTTGATAGTAACCTTGTTCAATGCTCGATAGTCGACGCACATTCTCATTGAGCCATCTTGTTTTTTCTGAAACAGCACTGGAGCACCATAGGGAGCCTTTGATGGTCGAAGAAAACCAGATTCCAACAAGTTAGCCAACTGTTTCCTCAACTCAGTCAATTCAGTAGGTCCCATCCGGTAAGGGGCTTGAGCAGGGGGTCTCGCACCCGACTCCAACTCGATCTTATGATCAACAGCACGCCTTAGAGGAAGGGTCTTTAGGAGTTCTGGAGGCATCACGTCTTTGAATTGTTCCAGCAACTCGCCCACAACGTCCGGCACCTCTCGAGTTAGACCCTGCTTGATCTCTATCAAGGCACATAGGTAGGTCTCCTCTCCTCGTTTGAGTCCAGACTCTAGTTGTACTGCAGACAACAAGCCAACCTTTCGCTTGCCTTCCCTCTTCTCCTTGTTTGGATATATAGCAGTAACAAAACCCGACATCTTGTCATCAGTGATCATTATTCCACTAAGAGGTGGCATCACTATGCACTTTGCCGTCATCAGAAATTCAATTCCTGGATGAGGACAAAGTCATCCAAAGGAACAACCATCAAATTGCACTCTCCCTCCCATGGGCCAACCTTCAGATCTGCCACCGCCGTGCCACGAATAGGTTTCGCCTTGGAGTTTACAGCCTTGATCTTACTTGCGTTTTGCTGCAAGTCTAATTTCAGATTCTCCACTTCCCTTTCAGCAACGAAGTTGTTGGTAGCACCGGTGTCCACCATCGCCAGCACCTCTCTACCATTGACAACAACTGATATGTACATCAGTCCACGCGGAGTAGTAGATGTCTTTGCCTTTTGGGTCTGCAAAGCACCTAGTATTTGCAAAGGGTTCGTCCGTGGTCCATCTGATGTTCCTTCTTCATTCGAGTCAGCAACTAGAGCATTCACCTTCTCGCGCTTCGGGCATTCCTTCATTCGATGAGGACCCCCACATAGGAAGCAACCTTTGCTCTTGTCCTTGGACTGTCCATCAAATTTAGGCTTTGATTGCTTGTCACCGCCTTTCTTAAACTTCTTGTCCTTCTTGCCATCTTTGGATCCGCCCTTGTCTTTCTTTTCCATCTGCTTTTTCTTTCCATCAGCGTTGGAACCAGAAAACTTGTAGTCGACAAGGCCATCAACCGCTGCAATTGCTGTGGGCAGGTCTTTGACACCCTGCCTACGCAACTCAGTCTGCGCCCACTGTTGCATACCCGACAGAAAATTGAACAGTTTGCCCTCCTCGGACATGTTCTTGATGTCCAGCATCAACGAACTGAATTCTTTCACGTACTCTCGAACAGACCCGGTCTGTTTCAAATGCTTCAAGCTGTCCCTTGCCAGCCATGAAGTATTGAGAGGCAGAAATTGATCTCTCAATTCCTTTTTGAGAACTGCCCATGTCTCAATCTTCGGTCTGCCCGCACTCACGTCATCCTCAGTTCGAGTTCGCCACTAGAGTTTAGCATCCTTCGTCAGGTACATGCTTGTGATCGTGACCTTCTCTCGATCTAGGATATTGGCTGCCACGAAGTATTGCTCCATGTCCCATAAGAAATTCTCTAGTTCCTTGGCATTTCGACTGCCCCCAAAGGCTTTGGGTTCAGGAACTCTAACCTTCGTCGAGTGTCCATCTCCACTCGTTGGGCCAACAGCCACAGCACGTCTCACCAGCGCCCTTGTCTTCAGCCATTTTCTCGAATCGCTCGGTCACTTCGAGGGTCGTGACAGCCACCAGATCTACAGTCAGGTCGTCAACCTTCCTATTGAACTCGACGACATGATCTGCAACTTCAGCACGAAGGTTCTCCAATAGAGCAGATGATGCTCTGAATTGGTCAGCCAACGAACCTTCTTCACCAACCAGCCGCGTACCCACGAAAGTTTCCAGCGCTTGCAACTTCTCCTGCAAATCGTTGATTCGATTTGTGTTGTTCGCCATCGTTTGCTAACGAAGCTCTGTTACCAATTGTTACAGGGTGTACAATCTGACACTATTTTTTTCGCGTCTATGCCCTCCTTGTGATACACTGATTTGCCCAACCAGTCAGCGACAATCACACACAGTCTATCTAGTTAGCCACGCACACAGTCAACACATTGTTTACAGGAACTCGCCCCAACCTTTCTTATTGCTCTCAATAATAAGGAATACAATATCTGACTAGGGCTGCAGACTCACTTGTTCAGTGATTTCGTGTCAATAACAAGCCCCTATGCTACACATATATATAGGCATACAGAATTTAGGCTGCAGTTGACAGCCCCAACTGTTAGGACATTCAGCCAATAGAAAACCAACATTTTGAATTTTTAACCGCCCACTAATTGCCAACTGGCAGGTGTGCTCACCCCATGATGTGCAACTGCTGGAGACATGACAGTCATGTGCATGGAGGTTGGCTGACTTCTGTAACCGCCCACAACTGCTTGTCAGTTTGGTCTGGGTCCAGCCAACCAACCCAATCAGTCCACAGTGTCTACCCATCTCGTTTGATGTCTTAGTCCATAGTGTCTGCCCACGTTGTTGATGTCTCAAGCCCACGAGTTGCCCAACATGTTGCCACCAAATGCTTTGTCCAACTAGCCCACACGAATGTCCACCTGACCACGCACTTGCCTAAGGTGCTGCCCAGTTCTGCTGTGCACGGCCAGCCCATGCATCTGTCCACATGCTTCAGCCTTGTTGCATGCTGGGCATCAGCCCATGCCATGCTTGCATGCTGGGTGCCAACCCATGCCATGCCTTGACATGCCAGCCCAACGTCTGTGTCATGCCCAATGTTTGTCCAACAGCGTTCTTGCTTGTTTATGCCCAGCTCATGAACGATCTTCGTTGATCCGATCCAAGCCACCAATTTGATGTTTGACATTGTTGGAGGGGAGCCCAACAATGTCCCAAAGCCCCGCACGCATCGCCCATGGCACCTGCCCATGGTCCCGGGTAACCTTCACGGAGTACCCCTCCCCTATAGTAGCACTTATGAAAAAAATAAAGTTGCCATGACTGAACATCAGGTGTGTCTGAGGAGTTATAACGTAGACCCTCTAGAATTGATAGTTTTTTGACATGTGCCCATTTGCTGCCCAATGACCCAAGTTGCTGCATAGTGTCAACCACTGCTGCACAACGCTGCTCAATGGCCCAAATGGCCGAGTGTCAAAACTGGTTTGCTGGTTAAGTGCGCCCAGCGCCCTTGGCTACCGCACGGTGCCGCACGCCGGTGCACACTGCTGCTCAGGAATGCCTTGTTGAGTGTCAAGGCCTGACTTGGCATGCTATCTGAGTGTCCCGCATGCCAAATGCGTGTCAACCCACTAAGGGGCTAACACTTATCTACTAGACAACCTGCGAGCCAAGTTGATTTCCATGTGGCTATTCAACCATAAATTGCCCATCACTAAGATATCAGGATTCTTCCTTGGAAGATCCACCTAGTGCACATTTTTTTTCGTAGAGGGGTAGGGGTACGTGTCAAGGTGTATAGTGAAAATAGTATACATTCCTTCCCATTTAAAGCCCCTTAACTGGTACAGTTAAAAAAATCAGTACCTCAACTTTGCTTTCCTCTATGAATCCGAGTTCGGAAATTTTAAGCTGTCCCTTTTTAAATGAAAGAGGAATATAGTCAAATTGAACAATTTATACATTGTTACATGGAATAGATCACTTATTTTTCGACATCACAAAATAGAGAAGTCACTTTAATCGGGACAGAGGGAGTAAAAAAATCAATATATATCTGCTTGATGTATGGGGATATCCAGTGTTATGATCCACAACTGATTCATCAGTTCTGGCAAACTGTTTTCCTTCTTGGATTGGCAGGTTGGCAGCAGATTCGGTGAGAGCACGCTGAAATTTGGTTCCATGCTAACTGATGGGCAAGTTGGCAGGTTCGGTGACATATTACCTGTCCAAGCCGCTGGGCTTCTTTCATCGTTTACAGCTGCGAGATCAGATTCTTGACTATCCATGTCACCTTTTTCTGTCCCTTTTCCCGAGACATCTCGAAAGATTGTAGTTAAATGAAGAGCATGGTATGAAACACTCGCAAAGGTTTGACGGCTTGGGTTCAAATCATCGTCATTATAGTCTGAGCTGAAGTGAGAAATGCTGCTGGGTCTCAGGTGTAGTGCATGAGTATTTTTTACTCTGGTTGAAATTTATATAAAGCGAAAAGATGTAAAGAAATGGGAATAAGAGTCCATTGTGCTGGTCAATTTTGTATTTTATAGGGACGGTAAATTTATAGGACCAAATGAACTCTTTATAGTTTGTGTGAAGTTTGTGAGTTTGAAAGAGATGAAATGAATACAAACATTTTATATAGGGGTGAAAATGATCCCGACGTCGAACATTACTTTTCTCCGATTATACTCAAAATATTTTCAAGGTATTTGGATTCGTTTGACTCTACTTATTTTTTAATTGCATTACACGAGAGGACATACGAATTCAAATTGGAGCACTTCAAATTTTATAGAGCTTTGTAAAAAAAATTATTGAGATGATATTATAACTCTTGAAACAATTAATAAATTACTTTTAATTCTAAAAGTATGTGGATAATTTAGTTGTTAAATAATATATATTAAATAAATTGAGTATACTATATATTGTATACAAGTAAGAATCAACGAACTTGTATTGAGTATGTATTAGTGAGGTAAGGAAACAGTGGATGAATCATATTCGACTCGTATAAGTGTCTGAGTATCAAAATATATTCAAATTCGACACGTTTAAGTATCGAATCCGTGTCTCGCTTAAATTTTTTGAGCCGATTTCAAACTGGGTTTTGAACAATTCGGATTTATTTTCAGCCCTAATTTTATGTTACTCCTATATAAATGCAGACTGGTTAGGCTATAGCGTGAGACCTAAAACTTTGCTTGTTCGTAGTTTTTGAAGGAAAAGGAAAGAATTGAAAAGTTGTAAGTTTTTAATTATGTTGTTTATGAGAGAAAAGTTTAATAGATCTTTTGTTCTTTGTTGACTTGATCAGCAAAAAAATCAATTAACTTTAGTATTTTTTTTTATCAACTTTGTTTTTTTCAAAAAAAACAAACAAACTACAAACTTTATTTTCTTTCAATTAAACCAGTGATATCTTAAAAAAAACAAGAATAATTAAAATTTAACCAAAGTTAATTATTGATGATTTATATGTGGAAGTTGTATTTTTTTTAATGATTTATTGTTCAGATCATATTATGTTTGTTTAAATAAATTAAAAAAATAATTAAAAACAACTTACAACTATAACTAACCATTTTATTTAATTAAAAATGACTTAAAAATAAAATTAGCTATTTTATTTAATTAGAAAAATGATATTTCTATATTTCTAACTATACTTGTATAATCGTTCTAAAAGTATCCATTCTCTCTTGAAATATCAATAATTTTTATTTTAAAATTTGATATTAGTAAAATAAATATGATGTTATTAAAATAAAAAATATCACGCATTGTTAAAATAATTATAAAAATGTCGTTGAATAAAATTTATAAATGTGAGAGAAATAATAATTTTTTTTAAAGTCATTATATTCCCAATTTCATTCCTCTATTCCAAGAACATAAACAAGGGTGCTAGTTTTGGCAGAAGGAGGATGAAATATTATTAGGTCGTGTTTGGACATCACTGAAAATCAAAAGCAAATCACACAGAATTCCCCAGGTGTTTTACTTGCTTGAGAAAGAGAGAGCGCTTGAGCTCTAATGGGGGATTCAAAACCTAGAAATTGTGTGAGATGTCCGCACTGTGCAGGTCCTCTCTCCAAGGAAATGGTACTTATTCTCATATAACTAATGTCTAATCTTTATATCATATTTTCACATACACTGCAGTCCTTGTACCGCTATTTATTTTGCACTATAGATATCAGTATATATATTACAAATCAATCGATTATAATATCAATCAATTGCAGTTTAGATGTTGAAATTTAGTCTCAGGTTGATATTGTATGAATTTTTATGTGTTTTGAATTTATGCCAGGAAACCAGCGATTGGACTGTTGCACCCCTCATCAGGGATAGCTTTTCCATGGTATATCTCGCATCTTTTATCAATTTTTGAATTCAACTTCTCACAATTTTAGAACCTTCCATGTTAACTAACTAAGTACCACATGTAAAAGAGTCCAAATGAAATCATAAGGTACTCAGGCCCAAGAAATACTATTGAGACAGTTGGTTGGGCCCGCGTATGTTGTGATTTGATTTGGATTCCGGATTTGAACTGGGTTGTTGCTGGAGGAGAGAGGATTTTGAATTATTGATCATATTTATTGGGATACTAGAAAAGAATTTAGGTTCTATTGTTGTTTCTGTTATAAAGAAAATATTGTATCTAGTCGACTGTTTCTTTTCTTTAGTTTGCTATTTGCTTTTTCTTTTGGTAATATTTTAATTCATTATAGATTGGTTCTGCTGTTGGTGGTACGGCAAGTGCATTCTACGGATTCAACCATGGTATAGTAGTACTTACTTCTCTTTATTTTTGTCTGTTCACAGTTGATTACATTGGCATCATGCTTATAATATACACTTGTATGTTTCTTGTTGTGATCCTATTAAGCTTACACGTTATCCCCACTTGTACATGCTTTCCCATCTTCGGACAATGGAATTTGCCATGACCTCGGGGGTTTTATCCTTCTTGTTTTCTATCGTTCTTTTGTTGCATGTCACATGATGATTTTTGTTGTTGCTATTATTATTATTGATTAAAGAAATAGCGAGGAATAACATGCATATTTTTGCAAGGATATTTGGTTTAGTTGGAGATTAAATTTTAATAGAAAGGAAGATATCTCTCACCATCATTTTATCTCATCATCATTTTATTGTTTTTATTGATTGTTCACTTTTTCCAGTGATGCCAATTGTTCGGAGATGGGTTAAAGGACCTATGTGGCTACATTTCCTCGTTGGTGTAAGTGTCTCAGTGCTATTGTGTTGTTTTCTTTGGTTGCCTTTCTGCATGATTTCTAGATCATTTTCTTTTTTCCTGTTTATTTATTTAATTTTCTCTCATGACATTGAAGATTCTTTGAGACTTAAAATCCACTTTATTATTAGCTTAAAAATGATAGCCCCCATAAAGTTATTTTTAGAAATCTTTCTGGAAAATGTGTTTAAGAATAATTGTATTAGATATAGTATTTCTCCTTTTGCTATTGTTTAGTGTCGGATGTATCTCTTTATGGATGCAGGCCCCACCAGTGATAGTTTTCTCTTCAGCTTGTGCAGGATTAGCAGGTCAGAGTTTCTCGATAATGTTTCATTTGTCATACTGTTTGCTTTTACTTTCTGCTTGTTAGATGTATAATTTCAATCTATATATAATGTTGGAGAAACTTCGTGTTGGGGAGTCCACAAGAATTATCCTAATACTAGTATATTGAGCTTTCAACTTCACACTCAAACACCAATGTGAGAGTATGTCACGTCACATGTTACCTTTACAAATCTTTCCCTTCACATGTGACTCTAAAGTCTAAATTTGACAAATTGCTACTTACGAATATGAACATATACTCTCAAATCTGAATGGTTAATCCTCTGAGATTTGCGCATAACTTGAGCAATTGCTTGTGAACTTTCAATACTCAACACGTCGAATCTTGTACATTACTTGAGCAATTACCAGAAAGCCTTTCTAGAATCACAGCTTTGATACCAATTTGTTGGGGAGGCTGGATAGTCCATAATGAATGCCTAATACACACCTGCTATGTTAAACATGTACTATGCAAGCAAAGCAACTGATCTATCATATTCCTTCTCTTCTTTATATACTTTATACAATTGCATGCACATGACATGGTAATTGTAGGGCTGTTTCCTTTTCTTAGTTGTAGCCTACGTGTTACGTGGCTTGAGGTGGCAACTTTTTCCCGATTCATACGTGTAATATGACTCAAAAATCAATCTCTCTAAGAGGGGATTAATGTCTGGATTTGCTGCAAGCATTTTGAGTTCTCTGAGAAACCTTTCTGGATTGTTAATTTAGACAAATAAGTTGTCTTCTCCTTTGGCCATGGACCCTAAGTTTATTACTTGCTCTCTAATTTTAAGGGAAAGTTGACATTTTATCTGGCCATGGAGGGACTGGACGTAATTCAAAGTTTCAAACAGGGGGATTTAGGGAAGAAATTACGGTTACCACCCCCCACCCCCGGCGCAGTTTCAATTTATTTTTTTATATAATTGTTAGGCCTCAACTGTATATAGAGATGATTTATGAAGTAGTAGTTGATTGTTAAATGTATTTGGGGATAATGTTCATTCTTTTAACTTTGTCTATTCAGTTGACATATATGTGTGGGTTTATTATTCTGTAGGTGGTGCTGTTCCTGCACTTGCTCAGCTTGCATCTTCATCTTATCATGCAGCTGTCTCATCTCCGTCATTGCCGCCTCCATCCTCTCCATCCTCGCAGGATGGGAAGATGAGCAAATCAAGAACCTCCTCCCCCCTGTAAGGATTTCCTCGAGCTCCCATGGACTTATATGCCAAGGTGAGAGAGGGAGAAAAGAAATATAGACTCCCTCGAGCTTATATGAACGGGGAAGTATCTGTGATTAGAGCTTCAATGGATCAGATGGGCTACTGGGAATAACAGAGGCTGGCTTCTAATGTGTGCAGAGTTAATTCACTCTTTTAAATTATATATATACTCCTACATATATGTAAAGAATTTTATCCACAGGTCAAGGTCTTCCCAAGTTATTTTGAGCTCATTACCTATTACTTTGTAACCAAACATGTGATTTTGTTGCAACTAAACATGTGATGTGATGTGATGTTTTCAAATATAACAACACTATTTTAATGATTTTATATTACCACTACTAAACTAAAATTCATTATTATGTTTATGGATAGACATCAAATAAAAATAATTTGTAAAGTAATTATTTTTTATTTTTTTAAAAACAGGAGTAAAAATATTTTTGCATACTAGGACAGGATTGATCAACACTCAACAGTAAAAGGACAGAAACTCGTCCAACTTAGGAGTGTTGGATGGTAGGAGGTTGGTGTAGTCTTCCTCCAACTTGGGAATGTTTGTTGGATGGTCAGACTTTGGTGTGGTCTTCACGATTTGATTTAAAAACACCTTTGAGTCCTGCCCAAGCACATATTTTTAAGCCTGGAATTAATTTATATATATTTATATATATATATATATATAATCTATCTATACAAAACACAAATGATTTTAGAAAAAAAAATCCCGCTCAACCTAATAAATCATCCGGACCGTCCAAAATTTCGGATAAATCTAACTCTTAGAAGTGCCGGAGGCACGGATTTCGGATACTTTACAAACTT
Source organism: Panax stipuleanatus (assembly GCA_020205555.1). NCBI lineage: Eukaryota > Viridiplantae > Streptophyta > Magnoliopsida > Apiales > Araliaceae > Panax > Panax stipuleanatus. The sequence continues at coordinate 58,033 of JAINUT010002907.1, forward strand.
GTTGAAGATGATAATGTGGATCGGACTATTATGCATCGGTACCCGAATGAGTATTTGAACACACTCAATCCCCCTGGACTACCACCGTTCAAATTAGATTTAAAAGAGGGTTGTCCAATAATGCTTCTAAGGAACATTGCACCGAAAGATGGCCTTTGTAATGGTACTAGACTTATCATAATCAAGTGTGGTGCTTTAGTACTTGAAGCAAAGATTTTAACTGGTGATAAGCATGGCGACTTGGTATTCATTCTAAGAATTTCTTTGACTCCTTCTTCGTCTGAGTTAAGTATTAAAATGACAAGAAGACAATTTTTAGTGAGGTTATCGTATGCAATGACAATGAATAAATCACAGGGCCAGTCTGTCAAATTTGTTGGGGTAGATTTATGTACGCCAGTATTTAGTCACAGTCAACTATATGTAGCTCTGTCAAGATGCACAAGTTCTTCCCGCTTATGCATACTTCTTCGTGAATTAACTGACAAGGCCACAATAAATATTGTCTATCATGAAGTTTTGTTATAATTTGATATGTTTGAGGTACCATTTCTTATCTCCGTGCATTATTGCTCTTCTTACGATAAAAATTTTGATATTTATTTTTTAAAAGACATAACTAAATGATTCATTTCAATTTTTACAGTCTTGAGATGATAAGACTATTGAATGAAAACGTGTTCATTCAGCAACAAGTCGAGGATGGAGAAAAGTTAACACGATTATGTATATTTTATAATTCTTAAATCGTATTCAAGTAATCACGTGTCAATTGTTTCTTTCTTGCGATACTATTAACATTTTACTTTCTCTTATAAATAACAGATTTTTGTTACAAACAATATTTGTTGGCCGTGGGCGTTGCCGATGGATAGTCTTTCTTTTTAGAGGTTTATGTACCGAAGACATGGTAGAGCTTGACAGATCTACAATGAAAATGTTGTTATATGTATTTTTAAGAACATAGTTTATTAAAAGTGGTAATATTTTTTGGTAGATAATTGAAAAATAGATTGTTGTAAAAAAATTTATTGATATACGCGATGTTGTATTTATTATAAATTTGGTAGATAATTGGAAAATAGATTGTTGTAAAAAAAATTATTGATATACGCGATGTTGTATTTATTATAAATTTATATTAGTAAGTGTGTCATCCATTATGTGTATAGAGTTCGCACGTGGTCGATACAAATGAGACATTGTTGTGAAGGTACATGTATTTTGATTATTCACTTTCTCCGAGAAAGTGTATAAGTGGAAAGTATTTTCTGTCCATAACTTATACAAAAATTGAAGATAATCTTCATTATTTTATTTACTTTACTTGTAAAGAAGGAAAAATATTTTTTATTTGAATGACTAACTGTGTTTGAAGGACTAATATCTACTTTTTAAAGATCAGTATGACACCTTCAGTGGATCGGCAACATCCATTTTGTGTCATTAATTTTTTTTTCTCTTTTCATTGATTTCGTATTATTAATTTGAGTCGAATTGAAAATAGGGACTCAATTTTCTCAATAGTGATAGCGACAAAGAGACTATATTCATATTGGTGCTGTCAATTTAATGCTTTAGCTAACTAATGAGCATATAGAGAATTTTGATGAACAAGTAAATAATGAGCATGTAAATATTAGAGCTGTCAATTTAATATTTTAGGTAAATAATGAGCATGTAGCGAATTTTAATAGACAAATAAATAATGAGCATATAGATACAATTTATGACAAAATTTTTGACTTCTTTATATTTTGGATGAAATATTTATCTTGATTAGAAATTTTTTAATTTATAACAAATAATTATAAATTTTTTTAATTTTCATCAAATAAATATCGTTTTTATATCGTCTATTCATATTTTTTATTTAGATTCATCTTTAAGTATTAAATATTTACTGAGACGGAATATATATCAAGATCTTACCCAACTCACATGTATAACCCCTTATTTATTCTCTCTCCTAACTTACGACTCAGCCAAAACAACACTAAGGCGGCATATCTCTCGTGCTCTGTCGCCCATCTCTCGATCCCGTCCTTAAGGCTCTCACACCACCGTCGATTCACATTAAGGAACCGTCGTCTTTTAGCGACTCATCCATCTCGTCGATTCACACCAAAACGTCTCCGTCCATCTCGTCGATTCACTGCAAGGTAACAAAATTAGATGTGGGTAGATGGATTTCCTTGGCGTTAGTGTTGAATTAGGCTTAATTTTTTACATTTTGTGTTTTGGTTGTCAATATTTGCTTTTTAGGGCTAATTATTGAAGAGGGGCTAATTATGGCTATAATGTTATAAATTAAGCCTAATTCTAGGTTTTTTTCTCTGATTCAACAACTCTCTTTTTATTTATCTTAATTTTGGGTCTGATTTCTTTATCTAAACAGCTAGCTGTTCTAATGGGTAAATCACATTGTTTCTGGGTTATGTTTGTTTCCATTGGAACTACTAATTAAAAGTAAATAACATAGTTTTTGGATATAGAATTTCAATTTTCAGTAAAAATGTAACAGCTAAGTATGTGTTTGCACAGTAGCTCAAAAAAAAAGAAAAGAGGGACTATTTTCAGTTAAAACCAAACTCCGTTCACTATTTTCAGTCGAATTTTGTGCTGAAATATGTTTTGCTGCAACAGGACAAGTTATTTTTCCGATTATACAGCCTAATTTAGTATGGAACCCAAGCTTCTTCATCGTGTTTTTAAGTTTTATTTTTGGGGAAGGAAGGGAAGAGAAAATTGGAACACTTTCCTTTTTATTCTTTTGGGAAGAGAGGCTCCAAGTTTCGCTTCCATGCCTGCCAAAATAAAACTCAAAAACAGGCCATTAGCTAATTACACAGTTGATGCGGTTGTTTTAGATGATAAATATAGTCATTACCATCTATTCTTACTTGAGTAAGTAGTTGTTGAGGAGTGGGTGAGGTGGATTGATAAATACAACCTTGGAAGAATTGATTTTTTTTAACAAACTAAAATATAACTACTTTAGTAGCAGGATAAACTATATTATCGTTCAATTTCTTAATCTAGACCGTGTTTCCCATTGAAGCCTATGCAATTACATCTCTTCTTAGAGTCCCTAACTATGTATCTGTTGGTTACACAAGTTACCATCCTCTTGTTGTCAATCTATGGACTTGTATAATCCTACATACAGTTGTTTATATAGGTTGCTAACCTGTGTGGTGTGGCTACTTCGATAGACATACTTTCATGGCATTGGTGACCTGTGCCATGTTTGATGTTTTTGGATTGTGCATTAGTATATTAGTTTGCAGATCTCTATGTATTTGTCAGGTACATGGGTGCATCTCACCCAACAAATCATATAGCCTATTAATTAGAACTTTTAGAAACAGGATGAAGAAGCTTAAAAACAGGATGAATTGTAACTTAAAAACATATAGCCCATTATACTTGCCGTCGCCGATGGTTATTTTTCCGCACATGAATTGTAACTGACCTGTTAGTTGTTCTCTAAGTGGAGTCTTGATTAGGTTGATTTAGCGTACTCTCAAGGTGATTATGTATTTGTACTAACTCGATTGGCTCATTCAGTGGTACTGGTTTCAAAATTCAAATACCTTTAAAGTCAAAAAATTTCTTGTTCATGGCCTCTTAATTTACAAGGATGATTTCATGTTTTGTATTTGCAGCCATGAACGCCCTATGTGATTGTGAGAGGCGAGCTCAACTAAAAATAGCATGGACCGATACAATTGAAAACTTCTTTGTTTACAGAGCAATGCTTGTCAATTTTTTGGTTGGTACAATCCTCCAATGTGTGATAGATCAAGGCAAATAATCCCCGGATTACTAAGAAAGATTAACGTAATGGAGCAAGAGAGATGGATAACATGCGTGCAATAGGCAACAAAGGAAGAATAAAATTAATTATTACACTTGTTTGTTCTTGGATATTGATTTTAATCCTGTTATTATAGACGGAGTTTTTATTGTCATTTGGGTTGATTAAACTTCTAGTATAGTTTGTTGCAACCTTGTCTTTCGTAGAAAATTAGTTCGATTAATCAAACTGCCATCTAAAGCAAGGTTACTAATTTCCTACGAAAGACAAAGTTGCAACAAACTATACTAGAAGTTTAATCAACCCAAATGACAATAAAAACTCCGTCTACAATAACATGTTTAAAATCAATATCCAAGAACAAACAAGTGCAATAATTAATTTTATTCTTCCTTTGTTGCCTATTGCACACATGTTATTCATCTCTTGCTCCATTACGTTAATCTTTCGAAGTAATCCGGGGATTATTTGTCTTGATCTGTCGCACATTGGATATGAATAGTGCCATGCGCAACAGCTTGTAGAAGCTGGGACATATTAATATGAATAGTGTCATGCGCAACTGCTTGTAGCGGCTGGGACAATTAAAAAGAGACTCAGCCGCTACAAGCTGTTGCGCATGTCACTATTTTGGTTGTTCCAGCAACTAGTTGCCATGGATGCGGACCCATATATATATATATCAGTCCATTTCAAGGCTGACCCTTTATTTTATATACCATGCTCACCACATTTAACTCTTCCTCTCTCCAAAGAGCTTTGCTAATGGCGAAATCATGGAGGTTAAGAGGCCAAAAACAAAAATTGTGTGCACATTGGGACCCTCTTCGAGATCGGTGGAGATGATTGAGAAATTGCTCAGCGCGGGCATGAATGTGGCTCGCTTCAAGGAGACTCTTGATAATCTCCGAACTGCTATGCGCAATACTTGGATTCTTTGTGCTATTATGTTGGACACTAAGGTATTATTTGATTTTGTTTCATGGGTTTTCTGCCTACTTTTGAGATTATATTTTTGGGATTTTTGTCTTGAATATTGAGAATATTCCATAGTCAGATGTTCAATATTAGTTTTAATTTACCTTCTGAGTGTTGCTACCATAAAATTATGTCCATATTACATTGAGTGTTGCTATATATCACGACAAAATTATGTTGATATGAGAGGGTGTAAAGAGGGGACACACATTGGTCGCACTCTACCTTCAACATAAAACTAGACATATGAATCATTTTCCTTTGCCTATCGTAGGACTGATCCCCTGACCATTGAAAAAATTTAGGAAATAATATTGTTGGAGGACTGTTCTTATGAAATAGTTATGCCTAATTTTAATTGATTTTCAAAAATTTTATCTTACATATAATTTTTTGTTTTTTAGTTCCGACTTGAATCATAGTTTTGGGTGCAACTAACATGCCACACCTTTTTGAAGTCCTCATCAGTAAGTCTTGGTTTAGATATATATATATATATATATATATTTTCATTTTGTTATCTATAATTTCAAAATATATGCTTTCAACTATTGAGAAACTAAAGATCTATCCTCACCTGTATTAGGTAGTTAGAATTATGTGAACGTCAAATTCTTGGATAGAAGTTTATTTGTGTTATAATCGACTTTTGGCTTACCTAATTTCATTGTAGATGCTTCTTTCTCACTTATATTGATACCAAAAGGTGTACATTTATGGATTCACATCAACACTTTGAATTTCTCCTTATTCAAGTCAATAAATTATATTTCTTAAAAAAAAATAAATCGTGGATTCATTATATCAAATATGAAAGAGTGTGCAAGACTATCTAGCATAAATGCTTATGAAGTTTTTTTGCAAAATTATGAAAAAAGTAGTTTGAGACCTTTTCCAAAAGTGGAGTTTTTTTTCCGTTTACAGGGTCCAGAGATTCGAACTGGTTTCTTAAAGGATGGGAAGAAAATCGATCTCAAACAAGGTCAAGAGATCACCATTTCTACTGACTACAGCATACAGGGTGATGAGAATACGATTTCTATGAGCTACAAGAAGCTGGCTGAGGATGTGAAGCCACAAAGTGTGATATTTGTGCTGATGGAACAATATCGCTCACGGTTCTGTCTTGTGACAAGGAAAAGGGCTTGGTCCGATGTCGTTGTGAAAACTCTGCAGCTTTGGGTGAAAAAAAGAATGTCAATCTTCCCGGTGGTGTTGTTGATCTCCCAACCTTAACTGAGAAAGACAAAGAGGATATCTTGGGTGGGGTGGGGGATTCCCAACAAGATCGACATAATTGCTTTGTCATTTGTACGCAAAGGTTCTGACCTTTAAGAGGTTAGGAAGCTGCTCGGTGAGCATGGAAAGACTATTCTACTGATGTCAAAGGTTTGATCTTGATCTTGATTGTGTTTTTTTATATTTTGGTAAAGAAAAACTTTGGAAATTTGTTTCGTTCATATCTTACCTGACATATGATTTTTTTCGTTTGCTTTGGTTAAATTGTAGGTTGAAAATCAAGAAGGGGTAGCTAATTTTGATGATATTCTTGCAAATACAGATGCTTTTATGGTAGCTCGGGGTGACTTGGGAATGGAAATACCGATTGAGAAGATTTTTCTAGCACAGAAAATGATGATATACAAGTGCAACGTGCAGGGGAAACCTGTAGTGATTGCGACTCAGATGCTGGAGTCCATGACCAAATCTCCACGGCCTACTAGAGCTGAAGCCACTGATGTTGCCAATGCAGTTATTGATGGGACTGACTGTGTGATGCTTAGTGGTGAAACCGCTGCGGGTGATTACCCTGAACTTGCTGTTCAAACAATGGCCAAAATTTGCATTGAAGCTGAGGATTCGCTGAATTTTGCACAGACGTATTCAGAAGAATTATGGAAACTGTGCCAAAGCCAATGAACCCACTTGAGAGTTTTGCCAGTTCGGCAGTGCACACTGCCAATTCCTCGAAAGCAACTTTAATTTTGGTCCTAACCAAAGGCGGAACTATTTCAAAGCTGGTGTCCAAGTACAGGCCGAGTATGCCATATTATCCGTGATTCTACCAGATATGACGAGAGATTCAGGGTCTCCGGCAAGGCACGGTCTTATATACCGGGGACTTGTGCCTATATCGAGTGCAGGGTCAATTATACCATCATTTCACACAGACTCCACCACGGAGTATGCAATATTGGAGCACTCTATTCAATATGCAAAGGCCAAAAACCTTTGTAAGACTGGAAACGCAGTTGTGGTGTTGCATTATGATGGAAATAGCGGTATGATCAAGATCTTGACAGTGAATTGATTCAAGTAGGTGCTCATCTTTTTTCAATTGTAATTATGGCTGGCTTTATTTAAGTCAACTTTAACACACGTTCTTTGGAGTTTAGAAATATATTTAAGTGTCCTATTCTTTGGAATTGATTCTAGTTTTTGAGTATATTTAAGTAGGAGTGATCATTCGGTTATAACCGAACCGAATAGGCTATTCGGTTATATAACCGAATACCGAATTATCGATAATTCTATTATCCGAAATACTAAGCGAAATTTGAAGCTAACCGAATACCGAATTATCAAATTATACATTCGCGTATTCGGGTAATAACCGAACTTGAGAGAAAAGCACGAGAAGAAGCCAGCGGAGGAGAAGAAGCACGCCGAGAAAAAGCTAGCGGTGGAGAAGCCTAGAAGTATAGAAAAGAAAAGGAAGATGAGACGAGCTAGAGAGATTCAGAAGCAGCTATCCAGCAATAATTGGGGGATTTTTGACAAGGGTTTTCCGATTGGGTGGAGCGCGGTGGTGAATCTGTGTGCCAGTCAACAGATCTAACAATCCACAGATCCAAGCAATCCAAGCCGCCGTTGCCGCCGCCGACGATTCTTCTCTCTCCAAAACCTTTTCCCGTTTCGTTAAATCCGACCTCCCACCGATCAGAATATTGGTAGTTTGGTACAGAACTTTGTTGTATATTGACACTTTGACAGTTTGATTTGTGGCTTGGAACTTTCAAGTTGATACTTCCAAGTTGCAATCGAATTGGGGATAGATAGGCCAAAGCCTTGTCGGAATTGGAGGAGATAGTACCGGAGGTTGCCGTAGAATAGGGAGGAGATGTTGCGTCGCCAGAGCTCCGGGAGGCAAAATTGGAGATGAATTAGCCCAGCAACTTCTCTGTTTGAACTGAAGAAGAGAAAGATGAATAGCTGGTTTAAGTTTTAACCCCTCATAAGTCACAAGGACATTCTTTGTTAATTCTTATATCCATAAAATCAAACTGTACCAAGTTGGAAGGGGAGGGTCCGATTTGTGCTTTGGAAGGGGAGGCTGTGAGTGTGATTACCTGTAAATTGTGATGGGTCTGAATCAGGATTATGGGATGATGAAGATTGAAGAGGAGTGGTTGGGGTTCCACTTGTGCGGTGGATAATTATGTGGTTAAGGTTTTGAGTAGTGGGTTGAGGAGTTAGTGTGATGTTCGGTTATTCGGGTATCCGAATAGCAGCCTATTTTTTAAAATCATACCTGAAACCGAATACCGAAAATTAAATCGGATATAACCGAAATTAGGAAAAAAACCGAAAAAACGAAATAATTCGGTTAAAAAAATTCGGTTGTGTTCGGTAATTCGGTTTTATCCGTTTTTTGCTCACTCCTATATTCAAGTGTTTAATGTATTTTTTCTATTGGAAAGTAGTGGTTAAAATTATGTTCTTTTTTTTATTTGATGATAATATAGCATGCTGACATTTTAACATTGGCATTTTAGAGGGGTTATAGTTGCAAAATTCATTTTCCTTTAAAGTTGCAGGTTGGAATCGGGGTGAATTAGAAATTTTTGTATCATTTGGCTTTTTTCACTGCCCTCTTTCACATTATTTTGGGGCAACAGAAACACACACACACACACACACACATATATATATATATATATTATAAAATTATAACATATGGATGTCTAGATTCATTCCTCCCACCTTTAATACCATGTCCTTTAAGCTTTGCAACTCTCATGTCCTTTCAAGCTTTGAAACTCCCATGTATTTTAAGTGTTGATTATGATCTTTTAAAGTTTTGTAACCTCCAAGTGTTTATGTACATGTGCTTATAAATAGGAACATGAGATACACACAAAAGAATACAACTTATATGAAATACGAATTTTTTTTTCTTCCTCTAATCATCATTGTTCTTAATATTTAGTATATTTTCATAACACGTTATTAGCACGAGGCTCTACCCAATTTTGAAAAATAAGTTCTCTCAACTCACTGTAAGTATTGTTTCATTACAATTAAATTTGATATACAACTTTGAAACCTCTAAGAGTACAAATTACGTAAGTACACTACTTTTGTGATGTAGTAGTATTAGTATAAACAAATAATCACTCCACCTCCCAATTCTCCTACTTTGAAAGTGACTAGAGAAGGGTTAAATACTTTTATTGGCTTCATATAAATTTATACTTAGTTATTTAATTTCTTACGTAATTATATATTTATATAGATGTCAAATCTTATAAAACTTGAATTTGTTGCCCTTGATATTTCGGATAAGAATTACTTGTCATGGACTCTTAATGTTGAGTTTCATATACAAGCAAAGAATTTTGGAGATACAAGTAAGATTGACAATCAAGCATCTCTGCAGGATCGTACAAAATTAATTATTTTTATACGCCATCATCTCCACGAAAAATTAAAATACGAGTACTTTATAGTGAAAGACCCACTTGCCTTATGGAATGATTTAAAGGAAAGATATGAGATCCTCCCACAAATTTGTTAAAATTGGTTGCACTTGAAGTTGCAAGATTTTAAAAGTGTGAGTGAGTACAATTCTACACTTTTTAAAACAATCTCACTATTAAAATTATACGAGGAAAGAAAAAAAAACACTGATGAAGACATGTTAGAAAATATTTATTATATTTCATGCCTCGAATATGTTCCTGCAGAAGTAATATCGAGAGCGTAAGTTTACAAAATATTTCATAAAGTGATAAAGGAAACTATGTTCCCAGAAGTGATATTATGTCTTCTAGTGGCTGTACAAAATAATGAGTTTTTGCTGAAAAATCAACAATCTCGCCCGACCGATTCTACTACATTCCCTGAAGTGAATGGAACCTCATTTGATAATCATAAAGGAAATTATGGTTGTGGTTATAGTTGTGGTTGTGGTTGTGGTAGCGGACGTGAAAAGAACAATCAATATAGAAAAAGGGAATGTACATGGTTGTACTCTTAAACATTTGGTAGATTTGTACCAAGACTCCATAAAAGAAAAGGAAATGGAATTGAAATAAACTTTATTGATCATAATGATCTTGAAGATCCCATGAATTATTTTGACTTTTCAAATGGAGTGGATATAACTAATTTTGATATTTATGATTTCCTTGATGATGTTGATAGAAATGTTCATACCAATTAATTATTTTTATTTTATTGTATTATGGCATTATAATAAGTATTTTTATTATATGTTTTATTTATGTTTCAAGTAATAAAGTTAAATTTATGTTTTTGTATATGTAAAGATGTATGAGCTAGAAGCTCATCGATCAAACTTAATTAAAGGCTCTGGAAAAGCAATTATTCATCAAACTTAATTAAAGGCTCTGGAAGAGCGATTATTCATCAAACTTAATTAAAAGCTCTGGAAGAGCGATTATAATGTTGTCAAAGGGCACAAAACTTTGAATTGATGATTCTTTATATTCTTTTGAGACAAGCAGAAATTTGCTCAGCTTTAAGTATATACGTTATAATGGTTATTATATTGAAATCAATAACGAAGGCAGTGAAAAATTTCTCTATATTACTTCAATAGTATCAGGCCAGAAGTTTATATTAGAAAAGCTGTCTATTTTTTCTTCTAGGTTATATTATACTAAAATGAGAACATTTGAAACAAATATTGTAATACACCAGAAATGTGCAATACACCAGAAGCGTTCGGATCTAAATATTTTTATGCTTTGGCATGACCACTAAGATCAATAATGATACATCGAATTATTAAAAACTCCCATGAACATCACTTAAAGAATCAGAAGATTTCTTTACCTAATTCTATCAAAATAAATTAATTACCAAACCATCACATTTAATAATTGTTATTGAGTGTTCATCTTTCTAAGAAAGAATTTAGGGCGATGTATGTGGACCAATACACTCACATTGTGGTCTATTCAAGTATTTTATGATTTTACTTGTAAATTTACTTGATGCATTTACCAGATGTTCACATGCATGAATGTTTATTTTCAAATAGAAATGTTGTATTTGTTATGCTTCTTGCTCAAATAATTAGGTTGCAAGCACAATTTCTTGATTATCTAATCAGAAAAATTTATTTAGATAATGCTGATAAAATTCACATCTCAAGCTTTTGATGAATATTGCATGTTAATTAGAATTGATGTTAAACATCTTGTTGCATATACACATACTCAAAATGATTTAGCTGAATTATTATCAAGAGACTTAAAATTATTGTTTGACCTTTGATTATGAAATTAAAATTACCAGCTTATGCTTGGGGTCATGCTATTTTACATGTTGCATTATAACCTCAACAAGTGATATTTTTTAAGGCATGTTTTGAGTATTATCATTTTAATGAAACAATCTTCCCACAATTAAGGGGAGAAAACTCGTTGCCTGAAGCACGACGTGAGATCGTTGCCTGAAGCACGACGGAAGATTACATGAAATGTTTCGACGTTATCTCATCTTGATCCTCGTACAAATCAATGTGAACTGAAAGTTCAAAGGATTATTCATTTGCAAGGACTTGCAAATCAATTATAAGAATTATTCACCGATAATAAGAAAATAGTGAAATCTAACATTCTAGCTACTAATACTCCACTACGGATTGAAGCCCCTGTAGGACAATTAATTAATATAGTAGCAACTAATTAAGTCAAAGTCACACCTGAAACTTGGAAGAATGATCGGTATTAAAGATAAAATTCCCCAGAAGAAAAATAAGTTGCAGCCTATAAAGAGGCTATACCCATGAAACAGACTACAAAATTTATTGATCTATCCAAAACTTGTGAACAAAAATCTCCTGAAAATAAAACTCTTGAAGAGTTATCCCCTGAAGAGGTTAGGTACCTGAAAATAACGAGATCTCGAAACATTATGAATATACATGAGATGGATATATTGGATAAAAATAAAATTATTGTCGACAACATATTTTCATATAAAGTTGTTCTTGATATAAATAGAAGTAATGATCATGAATATGAACCACAAACCGTTAATAAATGTCAACGTAGAAATAATTGACCAATGTGGAAAGAAGCGATTCAAGCAGAATTAAATTCACTAAATAAACGTGAAATTTTTGGACCTGTAGTTCGAACACCTAAAGGTGTAATTCCTGTTGGATACAAATAGGTATTTGTACATAAAAGAAATGAGAAAAATAAAATTATAAGGTACAAAGCGCAACTTGTAACACAAGGTTTCTTGCCGAGACCTGCTATTGATTATGAAAAAAATATGATCCTGTAATGGACACAATTATATTTAGATTTTTAATTAGATTGGTAGCAAAATATATTTAGGATATGCGATTAAAGGATGTTGTTAAAACATATTTGTATGGATCGTTAGATGCTAATATCTACATGAAAATCCCTGAAGGATATAAAATGTTTGAAACATATAATTTTTATATCTCGAAGTATGTATTTTATCAAGCTACAAAGATCCTTTTATGGGTTAAAGCAATCTGGATGCATGTAGTATAATCGCCTCAGCGAATATCTTTTAAAAGAAGGATTTGAGAATAATTCAATTTGTGCATGCGTTTTTATCAAAAGACCAGAAGCTTGATTTGTTATTATTATTGTATATGTTGATGATTTAAATCTTGTAGGGACTCTAGAAGAGTTAACAAAAACATCAAATTGTTTAAAAAATGAATTTTAGATAAAAGATCTTAGTAAGACAAAATTTTGTCTTGACTTACAGTTTAAACAATGAATTTTTCTTGGTCTTGAAGTACTATTAGGTCCTGAAGTACCATATCTTAGTGTACTTGACGTTTTGATGTATATTGCAAATTTCACAAGACCTGATATAGCATTTGCAGTTAACTTACTAACAAGTAATTCAACTTATTCGTGAGAACTGTGGATTATTATCAATCACAAATAGTCCAATGATATTTTATGGAGATAATGTCGCTTGTATCACTCCAATTTGAGGAGTAAAAATGATATGTGCTGATTGTACTCTTTTTCATTCGCTAAGGTTTTTTTCACTGGATTTTTCTTTGCAAGGTTAAAATGAGGCAATCTTAATGCACTAGAAGTTATACAAGAATATTGTACTCTTTTTCTTAGCCAAATTTTTTTTCCACGGGATTTTTATTTGGTAAGATTTTTAACGAGGCATATTCTTAGAAAGTGGGTTATCCCGCAGCAAAAGAACTCCAACCATTTTGTATGAAGACAATGTTGCATGTATAGCTCAATTAAAGGGAAGATACATCAAAGGAGATAGAATAAAGTACATCTCACCAAAAATTCTTTTCACACATGATCACATTGATAAGTGTGGTGATATTGATGTTTAGCAAATTCGCTCAAAAGATAATTTAGCAAATTTGTTCACTAAAGCATTATCAATTACAACGTTTGAAGAATTGCGACGTAACATTGGAATGCGACAACTGAAGGACTTAAGGATACATTTATGAGGGTAAGCTAATACGCGCTGCACTCTTTTTCCCTTAACCAATGTTTTTTTTTTCATTGGGTTTTTCCTGGTAAGGTTTTTAACGAGACAGCTTTCAATGCGTATTGCTATACAATAGACATTCAAGTGGGGAGTGTTATAAAATTATAACATATATGGATGTCTAGATTCATTCCTCCCACCTTTAATACCATGTCCTTTAAGCTTTGCAACTCCCATGTCCTTTCAAGCTTTGAAACTCCCATGTATTTTAAGTGTTGATTATGATCTTTTAAAGTTTTGTAACCTCCAAGTGTTTATGTACATATGCTTATAAATAGGAACATGAGATACACACAAAAGAATACAACTTATATGAAATAAGAATGTTTTTTCTCTTCCTCTAATCATCATTGTTCTTAATATTTAGTATATTTTCATAACAATATATATATATGGGGAGCGATCCATAACAAATGTTTGGTATAACATTATTTGAGCAAACACATCCCTGACCGTCCATAACAGACATGAATAGTTCATATTTTTTAAAAGTGTCATAGACTACTACTACTACTAGTAGTGGATAGAAATATAACAAGTACTTGTGATAGATGATTTTAAATATATTTATGTGAGATGAAATATCAAGTTTTCTTACCTTTACTTATCTCAGAGATGAAATATCAATCTTTGTACTGAAAATAAGACATGAGAGGAAGGCCGCGTATTCTTCAATTTACAGTTTACAAGCCCATATATCTCTTTCCCTCCAAGCTCTGTAAACTGGGAAGCTACTACATATGGGCTTGTCAGCCTTTGAGGACCTTTAGTAATATACTGGGAAGGGACGCTATATATGGGCTTGTCAGCTGTAAATTTTTATTTTCATACAATGTTGTTATAAGCTTTAACTAAATAGTTTCTTTTTTTGTTTTCATTTTTTTTAAAGTAGAGAGGTATTCAAATATTTAATACTCTATCTTTCTTTCTTGTTAAATTATTATTGATGAAAGTAGAAGTAACACACCATCCTAAAGAGAAATGATATTTTCACATATAATTTTAATGTTTCCACATCTGCTCCTCTCACATAAAGGTAGGACCCACCCTACTTTCTTGTGAGAAAAGACCACGTGAAAATATCAAAATTACATGTGAAAATAGTCCTAAAATTTGTCATCCTAACTACATATTATATTTAACACAAACATAAACTTTATAATATTTTTTAAAAAATTGCAAATAAGATTTTCTTAAACTATACTCCATTCGTTTCAAAATTAGATATACAATATAACTTTTGAATGATGACATATTAAACTTCAAAATTGGTATGACTCATAAAAATTTAAAATGAAATATATTTTGTGATTAATAGTTTTTGGTTATATATTATACGATTATAATAATTGTATCAACTAAAATTACATAAATTCACATCAATTTAAAGTTTAATATGTTTTCGTTTGATCTCAAAAGTCAAATTGTATCTCTAATTTTAGAACGGAGAGAGTATAATAATATATAATACTCCTACAACACTAGTATTTCATATATCAACATTTTTCTAGAATACTAAAATTTTTGAAAGCACCATTACGTATGATTTTTAAAATAACATAGCCTAAAATAAAATTTAATAATTAAAATTATGAATAAAAAACATTCGAAATATGTATGAAATGTGTAAAATTTTGATTTTTTTTTTGCTAAATGTAAAATTTTGTTATTATTCATAAAAAGAAAGAAATAAGATTTTTTTTCCTATTTTTATTTCTCCTTCGGATTGAGGAGGGTATTGTGGGGAATAGAAGAAAAGACGGTGCTGGCTTATAAAAGAGGAAGGAAACCCTAGAAAGAGGCTTAACACTACTTGATCTTATCCGAGCAGTGGTGGCTTGGAACGGCGGCGATCGGAGATTTTGTGGTGAGAATGAATTTGCTACCCATTCGCCTCCGGCGAGATGCAGGTGGCTTACATATTCTCTTCTCCTCCACATATTTCCTAGCTTCAATCCTCTCATTACTGCGATGAAGACTGTCCGCGATCGGAGCCTTTCTTTCCATTCAATAATGGAGATTGATTTATTCAGTCGGCGATGATGCCTGTGCGGGCTTTCCCCAAAAAATAACATCAATTTTTATTGTTATATTTTTTTGTTTGTTAAGTTGCGTGTCTTCAGTACTGCAACTTAAAGTTTGGATTTTTAAAAAAATAATTATTTCTGTTGATTTTAGCTCAATCTTGTTTATTAAGAATTTTAGTTGTTTTCAAGTTTTCTTTGCTGTATACTTCATACTTCTGATTAATTAGTCATCAATGGAACGGTGATATTATACTTACTTGCAATGGTAATGTATTTCACCCTTTCAAGTAAGTTTGAATTAGTATTTTTTTTCTGTCTGGTGGGTTTTACTTAATTTTTTGTGGGTGATGACTGAAATTTATTTTCAATTGATGGAGTCCCGACGGATTTTCAAAAACAATGACAACTGTAAAATACAAATGGTTTTGTACTTGATTTTAAAGTTTTATTGTTTTATCTCAGCTTGTTTAGTGCATTATTAAGCTCAGTAAAATAAAATTATTGACCGGTGTTATTGACTTGTCATTCATATTTTGAGTTTTTGCTGTTTGGTTATCTTTAATCGACATTTTAATATGTTTTACTATTTACTCAAGTTTTCTGATCTTTATTTGCTTTCAATTTGGTTTATTTCTCTTTTTCTATCATTTTTTTTTCATGGTTTATGATTTGGCACATTTACTTCCCTTTGTAATCCAACATATTAGTATTCAACTTACCTCTTGAATGCTACCTTCTGATGGTTCTCTTCTTCTTATATAAAGTCTATGAAGAAAATGCAAGATCGCAATATAGAGATGTGAAAGGAAAAAAAATTAGTTGACCTGAACATTTGAAAGAAATGTGTATCAAGCACAATTTATGGAAAAAGGCACGACTTTCCTACTCATGGAGCCTTGACCAAGGATTCTCTGTTGAGAATGTGATGGTACACTGAATGAATGCCAAGGAAGGGTTTCTTCTAGTGCAACTGTCCTGTTGTTTATCAGCCTCACATGTCTTGATTAGACAATAAGAAGAAATTTTTTAAAGAAAACATTGTAAGAATCATCATTGTCACTTGTATGAAGTGTTTTTTGAATTTATAATGTATTGCATATTTATTTTGATCCTTGTAAATAAATACTTTATTTTGATCCTTGTAAATACCAGTTCTAATTAATCATGAATTACTCTTATAGTACTTCTGTTGTATAAATGCCTAACTAATTGTGAGTTGTGCACTCGTTTTATGAGTGGATGGCTCAGTGAAATAGATTGGTTCTACCTGGAAAACAGTTAGATTTGATTTATCTTGTTGACCCATCAAATTACTTGGCTTAAGAGGCATTTACCACAGTATAAGTCCTTCCTGTTATCTTTTTCATCATTTGTTCTTAATAGAGCTGAAGGCTGTAAACTTGCACTCATGTTTTTGTGTTGGAGGTGATTTTCAAATTCTCAAATAATAGCTGTGGTGTAGAGTAGTGATGTGAATTGAATTGTCTCAGATTAATTGAAATTCCAGTGTGTGAAGCAGGCCTTTATTGGTGAAAGAGATATCAAAGAAATCATACTGCTTAGCTCTACATAAAACGATTCTCCGTAGGAAGCCATTGAATCATTCTAGACACAGTTCTCAGACAATTGAAATTCCAGTGTCTGAAGCAAGGCTTTATTGCTGGCCTGGTGATAACAAAGAAATCATACTTCTTAGCTCCACATGAAACGATTCTCCTTAGGAAACCAATGAATAATTCTAGACATATAGTTGTTGCTTTGAACTTGTCCCCGTCGCCCCTCCACCCCCCTCCTCCTTCCCTCCCAAGCTTTTATCCTTTGTCCAAAAGATAAAAAAAAGGAAAAACTAAAGTTCTTGTATAAGACTGCATATTAGATAACTATAACTTGATTGCACATTTGTGTAAAAAGCACATGATTGAATTAGAGCTTTCTTTTAGTTAATTACGCCCCTTGATCTATTTTTTTTGAACTTCTTGTGTGACATTGTTTTCGTGCACAGAGGCAGACCTTTCCATTTTCTGGTCGTGGGAATGCTATACTAAAAATCAGACAAGAGCCTATGATTTTTTTTTTTTTTTTTTTTGTTAATGTGGAGTTTCTCAACTGCAGTCGGACTAAGTCTCTCCACCTCGGACCAGGCTTTGCGCACAGGCTCGGCCTAAGACATGGCTCCGCCCTGAAACGTGCGATCCGTGGCCACACGGACCAGATTTTAATTAGCCCTCACACTTGTTCCCCTATGATCTTTCAGTACACAGTGAACTTTAATTGCTCCCCTCCCTGTGTGTACACATACATTGTGTGCATCTATCTTTGTCATAGGTTGTGCTAAAAGTAAACTACAAAGGCTTCTCCTTTAAGGGGAACTCCTAGTTCTCGATTTCTATCTGCTTTTTGTGTACTGTAATACTATGCAATGCTAAGAAGTGATATATTGGAGATGTACTGCAAATTCTAAATATATATTTGTAAAATATTGTCACAATTTGATATTGGACTCTCTTATTATTATAGGCACACATGGAGTATTTATTTTGCAAGCACCCGCCAATGAACTATGAAGGCTATGCGGCGGACTGAGCTTCTGAAAATGATTCTGTTTTGCATCATAAAGGTTAGTATCAGAGCCATGTGCAGAGTTAATTAGGGCAACCTGATTCCCCACAAGTTGAGGTGTATACATAAAGATTTCTATCAGAGCCATGTGCAGAGTTAATTAGCAACACCTGATTCTCCAGAAGTTGAGGTGTATATGGCTCGACATACTGCATACATTAATTAAATCTGTCATTTCTTTGGCCAGCCACTTGATATATCACATGTTCTTCTCAATTAGCTCAAACGCCTTTCAAGAATATTTTAGCATATAGCCATTACTGGTATGAAGAAACGAGAAAGCTTTTAAGGTTTTAGCATTCATGATAAGACATGGGACATAAAGGATAATGATACAAAGACAAGTTTCATTACTCACTTTTAAGGACAAATTTTACAGAGAACAATAAACAAACAGTTACATAACCTCTCCAACTCCTACTACCTTAATATAACTAGTAAATTTTGGTAAAGAGAAGTACAAAACAGCAATCACACCAACCCTTTGTTGGTGTGTGAAGTAGAGCTGCTACAGAAGCCCATCAATCAACACTGGAGGAAAAGAAGGGTTAAATCATTCGATCGGGCCATTTTCAAAAAGCACCCATCTCGATTTGATCATCACTTTGATACACTATACATATTGCATATATCAAATATGTAATTAGTTTAAGAAACTAATGAGCACTAGGGAAGTTAAAAACTTAAAGAGGAAGGTGGTTTCAGGTTAGTTCACGGGTGAAATGTGTTAAGAAGATTTAGAATTGTTTGCCGGTGTAGGTTTGGCCAAAACCCCAGTTAGAAGGAGCCACATTATTGGAGATTATGGTGCGGCCATCACTTGTTTTGACCTTGAAAGAGAGGACTTGGCCATTAAGGTAAGAGTTGCTCTGCCAGTTTTGGCCCCAATTGCGGGACAATGGTTGCCAGTTAGTTATTGAGCTTTTGACGGAGACAGAGACAACATCACCGGCACCACCAACATTGGTTATGAGCACTAGGTTGAAGTATGAATGCCCATTAATGGTGAATCTAATTCCACCACTCTTCCCGCAAGCAACCCTGTGGATTGAAAAAGAATATAACTCGATTAGTCTTGAGTTGGGATAAGAAGTTGGCCCAACAATGAGCTGGCCAACCATTCATGCCTTTGGGTAGAGTTCAAATCCTATCCCTGTCCCCTAGTGTAATGCTGAAATGTTTTATAGTATTATAGTACCAAAATAAAAGGATTAGTAGAGGGAGGGAGGGAGGGAGGGAGGGAGGGAGGGAGGTGTTTGTTGGGCCGTTGGCAGAGAGTTTTTGAATTTTTTGTTGTCCTAGTACAAGTGGTTTTGAGTTTTGATGAGGTGGTTGTTTGGAAGCCTTGGGAATAACTTTACATTGGAATTAGGTTTTTGTTTAAAAGTCTTGGGAATAACTATTACATTGTACTCCCTCCGTCCCTTCCTTAATATAAGACGTTTTAGTAAAAAAAAATTGTCCCTTAATATATGACATTTTAGAATTCCAAATAAGCATTTATTGCTTAGTTTTCAATATTACCCCAAGTATTAAATATAACTTTGGTTCTCTTATTATTTTTTGCCCAATAAATAACAATTTCTTTTTCTAATACAAGGACAATATAGACATTTAATATTATATTTAATGCTATACAATCATTTTCTTAATGCTTGTGCGCAACTCTAAAAAATTTTATATTAAGGGATGGTGGGAGTAGTTAGTTAGAGGACATTAAAATCTGTGAGACAGAGATGTACTCCCTCCGTCCCTTAATATAAGACTTTTTAGAGTTGTGCACAAACATTAAGAAAATGATTGTATAGCATTAAATATAATATCAAATGTCTATATTGGCCTTGTATTAGAAAAAGAAATTGTTATTTATTGGGCAAAAAATAGTGAGAGAATCAAAGTTATATTTAATACTTGAGATAATATTGAAAACTAAGAATAATAGGAGTCTTAGGTTATGAACAAGGTGTTTTCCTTGGAAAATCTCGTATGGGAGTTAGAAATTTACAACTTTGAAGAGCCTAAAAAGGGGGTTTGACTATTAAAGATGTTCAGCAGGGTTGAAAAAAACTATATTTTGGAGTTTGGATTTGAAAACTTCGAGGCACTATATATTTATTTATATGTTAGTGAAACGGCAACTAGTGATGACAGTCATTGCTATAAGATTATGGTAAAGGGTTGGGTCATTTAATATTATATTAAGGTTATTGAGCTTATTAACTTAAATAGAAAGCCATGGTGATCAATGGCATACCTTCTATATTGAACAGGGATGATTCCTGCTTTGTACTGAGCTATGTGTCGGAAAATGGGCTGGGAAAGATCGAAGTGCTTCAAGGGAGGGTTACACCACCCTCCTGCATTGTTTGGAAGTGCACTGTTTGGTGGGCAAAAATTTGTTGCAGTGACTGTAATTGATCCAGGTAGACACCACTTGCCGTCGTCTACGCATTTGATCTCAAAACAAGCTCCACAAGTCAGGCCAGTGTTGAACAGAGCAGTACTAAGTGCAGCTGTGCTTGTTCCATAACCTTGGCTGTATAGATTCCCATACCCACAAGCTCCTCCTATTAAACATATATTATGCCATCAACGTGTTGAATACAAATTTCGACAAGGGAAAAAAATGATTATCATATCGACTAGTTTTTATGTTGAATGTGATGTGAATTGCGACTAACATGGGACTGTAAGCGATAAAATAGAACAGTTCACATACTCTTATCCCATGTATCCACATCCGTTGGTATTTAATATCAACAAGAATTTATTATTAACAATAACTAGTAATTACAAATGTAGGATGGATTTTCGTACTCTTACCCATTGTACCGGAGGCATCACCCCCACCGTAGAATGTAGCATGAGCGCTAGACCACTGTCCATGAACTCGTCTCAATGCGGCGAGAGATAGTATTAGAAGGGAAACTAGTCCATAGAATTCCATTTCCTGCAGAAGAAAATAAGTTGGTATCACAATTTGTTGAATATTAGCAAGGTAAGATGAAAAGATATTATGTCGAAATATTGTGTGTGTTGCTTACTGGTAATTCCCAGGCTTGCTCTGAGACTCTGCTACTTTGGAACTCAATGATGAAGAAAAGGAAGTGAGGAACAATGATATGAAATGGAACTATATTTATAGATGTGAGTGGAGGAGTTAGTAATATAATACCACACATACAAATGAAGTCTATCATTTTTAATCGTTACCGAGGCAACTGGCTAGTAGTTGACAGTTGATGCGTAACTTCACCATCTTCTTTGCATATTTTTAGGAAACAGTTGCTTCACATGCGTGGGATATATGTGTACAGTCCGTTTCTGGTGCATACCTTTTTATTTTACATACACTGTTCACCACTTTTAACGACGGACCAGGTGACGGTTTGGTCCGTCGCTATAGAACAGATAAACGGTTTATATGTTATGGCGACGGTTCGATGCGTCGCTAAAAGCTAACGACGGTTCTCTGATATACGCAACGGTCCGAACTGTCGCCCGGTCCGTCGCTAAAAGTGGTGAGTAGGGTATGTTAAACGGTTTATATGTTATGGCGACGGTTCTCTGATATACACGATGGACCGAATCGTAGTCCGGTTCGTCGCTAAAGGTGGTGAGTAGGGTATGTTAAATAAAGGGGTATGCGCCTGATCCTCTCCGTATGTGTATATATGTATATATATAGTCCGGCTCTCCAATGAACCGACGCGTATGAATGATTGAAAAGGATAATACAGAATGGTTGGCTTACCTGTTAAAAAGAAGGAACATGTGTTTTTGCAGGAGCATTAGTTTGGAATTTTCATATGCAATTTTATACAGTTGTGCTACAAAAATGTGCTTGTAGTAGCACCGTTAGGACTAAAGTCATATTTGAACTGTGGCAAGGCAGGCAGGGTTAACCCCTGAAAAAGGGTATGTGCAAATTGCAGCCAGTTTTTCAGCTGTAGTTTTCCATATATTTAGTTAGAAGAATCAATAAATTTGGACTTGTGAATGCAAATTGTATATACCAACTAATTGGCTGAATCTGACTTCCTTGTTGATGCTTCTTGAAATGTACTACTGACGGACGCCCTATTAAATATGCATATGCGAACTTGATAATATTCTTTCCCTTTTTTTCAAAATTAGAAATACATTCATAAAATGTTGACTTTTAAAAAAAAATTATGTTTTAATTGTATCCTTAATATTATCAAGTTAAGAATTTAGTAGTGACAATGTGTTGATTGTATCCTTAATATTATCAAGTTAAGAATTTAGTAGTTGTTGTAAAATATTATTATTATAAAGAACAATGATGATTAGAAGAAGAGAGAAAATATTCTTATTTCATATATAAGTTGTACCACTTTGTGTGTATCTCATGCTCCTATATATAGACATATGCACATAAACACTTGGAGGTTACAAAACTTAAAAGATCATAATCAACACTTAAAAGACATGGGGGTTTCAAATATTAAAGGACATAGGAGTTACAAAGATTAAAGGACATGGTAATAAAGAAGGGAGGAATGAACCTAGACATCCATATATGTTATAATTTTATAACACTCCCCCTTGGATGTCTATTGTACAACAATACGCATTGAAAGCTGCCTCATTAAAAACCTTACCAGGAAAAATCCAATGGGAAAAAACCTTGGTTAAGGAAAAAAGAGTGCAGCGCGTATTTGCTCCCCCTCATGAATGTATCCTTAAATCCTTCAGCTGTCGCATTCCAATATTGCGACGCAATCCTTCAAACGTTGTAGTTGGTAATGCTTTGGTGAACAAATCTGCTAGATTGTCTTTTGATCGAATTTGTTGAACATCAATGTCACCACACTTATTAAGGTCATGTGTGAAAAAGAATTTCGGTGAGATGTGCTTTGTTCTATCTCCTTTGATGTATCCTCCTTTTAATTGAGCTATACATGCAGCATTGTCTTCATACAAAATGGTTGGAGTTCCTTTGCTAGAGGATAAACCACATGTTTCACGAATATGTTGAGTCATTGATCTTAACCATACACATTCTCGACTTGCTTCATGGATTGCAAGTATTTCAGCATGATTAGATGAAGTGGCAACTAGAGTTTGCTTTGTAGATCTCCATGATATAGCCGTATCACCACACATAAAGAGATAACCTGTTTGAGATCGACCTTTATGTGGATCAGATAAATATCCTGCATCAGCATATCCAACTAATTTATGATTATCATTATTTGAATAAAATAAGCCCATATCTATAGTTCCTCGTAGGTAACGAAAAATATGTTTAACCCCATTCCAATGTCTCCGGGTAGGAGAAGAGCTATATTTTGCTAACAAATTTACAGAGAATGATATATCAGGTCGTGTATTATTAGCAAGATACATTAATGCACCAATTGCACTGAGGTATGGTACTTCAGGACCAAGTATTTCTTCATTATCCTCACGGGGTCTAAAAGGGTCCTTTTTCACATCAAGTGATCTAACAACCATTGGGGTACTCAATGGATGTGCTTTATTCATATAAAATCTTTTAAGAACCTTCTCTGTGTAAGTTGACTGATGAATGAGAATTCCATCTTCTAAATGCTCGATCTGCAGGCCGAGACAAAATTTTGTTTTTCCTAAATCTTTCATCTCAAATTCTTTCTTTAAATAATTCATTGTCTTTGGTATCTCTACATGATTTCCAATAATATTTAAATCATCAACATACACAGCAATGATAACAAAACCAGATTCTAACTTCTTTATAAAAACACATGGGCATATAGGGTTATTATTATACCATTCTTTCAATAAATATTCACTAAGACGATTGTACCACATGCGTCCTGATTGCTTTAACCCATATAGGGGACCTCTGCAACTTTATTGAGTAAATTTCCAGAGGATTTAACTTATATGCTTCAGGCATTTTAAATCATTCAGGGATTTTCATATAAACATCATTATCAATTGACCCATATAAATAGGCTGTAACAACATCCATTAGACACATATCTAATTTTTCATGAGTTGCTAGGCTAATAAGATACCGCAATGTAATTGCATCTACCACAGGAGAATATGTTTCATCGTAATCAATGCCAGGTCTTTGTGAAAACCCTTGTGCCACAAGTCGTGCCTTATATCTTACGATTTCATTTTTCTCATTTCTTTTTCGCACAAAGATCCATTTGTATCCAACTGGCTTTACATCTTCGGGTGTTTGGACTACAGGTCCAAAAACTTCACGTTTTGCAAGTGAATTTAATTCTGCCTGGATTGCTTCTTTCCATTTTGACCAATCATTTCTGTGTCTACATTCTTCCACAGAATTAGGCTCAAAATCCTCATTTTCATTAATGATATCAAGCGATATATTATATGAAAAAATGTTGTCAACAACTATCTCACTTCGGTTCCATCTTTTCTTTGTAGAGACGTAACTTATTGAGATCTCATCATTTTTATTGTTTTCAGGTACCTGAACCTCTTCTGGGGTTTTATGATTAGCTATGTCTATATCCTCGTGAATATTTTCCTCCTCAATAATGCCAACTTGTTTATTTACTTCTTTTCTTTTCCGAGGATTTTTGTCTTTCGAACCGATTGGTCTACCACGCTTCTGGCGTGCCTTAGACTCATTTGCTATAATTTTTTCGGATTGTCCTATAGGGACTTCAATCCGAGCTGGAGCATTTACAGCTGGTATATGAGATTTGGTTACTCCTTTTGAGTCAGTGAATGCATTCGGTAGCTGATTTGCTATATCTTGCAAACTAAGTATCTTTTGAACTTCTTGTTCACATTATTTTGTACGAGGATCAAAATTCAATAATGACAATGCATTCCATGTAATATCTTTATCCAGCTGTTTAATTTCTCCCCCTAATGCTGGGAACATAGTCTCATCAAAATGACAGTCGGCAAATCGTGCCGTAAATAAATCACCTGTCAAGGGTTCAAGATATTTAATTATTGATGGGGATTCAAACCCAATATATATTCCCAGCCTCCTTTGAGGACCCATCTTTGTACGTTGTGGAGGATAAATTGGAACATATACCGCACAACCAAATATTCTTAGATGGGAAATATCTGGCTCATGACCAAAAACCAATTGTAATGGAGAGAATTTATGATATGATGTTGGCCTAATGCGAATAAGTGCTGCTGCATGTAAAATAGCGTGCCCCCAAACAGAGACAGGAAGTTTTGTTCTCATGAGCAATGGTCTTGCAATTAACTGGAGGCGTTTAATAAATGATTCAGCAAGACCATTCTGAGTATGAACATGGGCAACAGGATGTTCATTATTTATCCCAAGTGACATGCAATAATCATTAAATGTTTGGGATGTAAATTCACCAGCATTGTCAAGACGAATAGTCTTGATTGTGTGATCCGAAAATTGTGCTCGTAATCTAATAATTTGAGCAAGTAATCTCGCAAACGCCAGGTTGCGAGTTGATAATAAGCACACATGTGACCATCTTGTAGATGCATCTATTAAAACCATAAAATATCTAAATGGCCCACTTGGTGGGTGAATAGGCCCACAAATATCTCCTTGAATACGTTCTAGAAATCTTGGGGATTCAGTCCCAATTTTAGCCGGTGATGGTCTAATGACCAATTTGCCTTGATAACAAGCAGCACACGAAAATTCCTTAAATTGAAGAATCTTCTGGTTCTTTAATGGATGACCATGTGAATTCTCAATAATTCTTCGCATCATTATTGATCCAGGATGACCCAACCGGTCATGCCAAGTAATAAAATTATTTGGTTCATTGAACTTCTGGTTCATTATTGCATTTACTTCAATTGTACTAATACTTGTATAGTACAAGTCTGAAGATAAAACGGATAATTTTTCCAATATTTGTTTTTCAGTAGAGACATTTGATATGATGTAAAGATATTCTATACCATTTTCATTGGCTGTCTCAATATGGTACCCGTTAAGTCGTATATCTTTAAAACTTAGCAGGTTCCTCCTTGATTTAGTGGAAAATAAAGCATTATCAATAAAAATTTTGTTCCACTAGGAAGCATTATATTGGCTCTTCCAGAGCCTTCAATCAAGTCTGCTGAACCTGATATTGTATTTACTTTTGCTTTCATCATTCTTAGAATTGAAAAATATTGCTTATATCTGAGAATGGTATGTGTCGTTGCACTGTCTGCTAAGCATATATCTCCACCATTGATATTAGGCTCATTTATAGCATGGCGCAAATCCATATTTTCTTCATAAAAAGGAATAAATATATAATAAGTTTATAATAAGACATAATATTATATATATTTAATAACACAATTCTTTACGAAATAAAGAAAACAAAATACAATAAGCTAACATGAAAGGAATAAAGAAAGCACACTTAAAAGGACTAACATAATTCTGAACTAATTATTTTCATTACAAGAAATATTAACTTGCTCATTATTTTGCTCAAAGAAATCTGCAACGTCAAGGTGTGTCATATCCATAGGATCAAAATAGATATCATCGTTATCTTGATGTGGATGAGAAAAATTTATTTCTATGTTCTTCTCCTTTCCTTTCAATGAGGACTGATATAAATCAACAAGATGTTTGGCTGTACGACAGGTACGAGACCAATGTCCTTTCATTCCACATCGATAACAAATATTTTCTTCCTTCTTGGTATCTCTGTTATTTATATTCTTCCCATGTTTTTCCTCATTCTTTGAATGTTTGATATCATGGTTGTGGTAATTAAACCTTCCTCGCCCGTGGCCACGACCACGACCTCTATTACGATCACGACCACGATCACGACCACGACCACGACCACGACCGCGACCATAATAATTATTATATCGTGTAACATTCACTTCAGGGAATGGAGCTGAACCAGTCGGTCGTGATTCATGATTTTTCATCAAAAGCTCATTATTTTGTTCAGCCACAAGTAGACATGAAATCAGTTCAGAATATTTCTTAAAACCTCGTTCTCTATATTGCTGCTGCAGGAGCACATTCGAGGCATGAAAAGTAGAAAATGTTTTTTCTAACATATCTCCATCAGTGATATTATCTCCACACAATTTCAATTTAGAACTGATTTTAAACATTGCAGAATTATATTCACTTACTGATTTAAAATCCTGCAATCGTAAATGTATCCAATCATAACGAGCTTTTGGGAGAATAACTGTCTTTTGATGGTCATATCTTTCTTTCAAATTTTTCCAAAGAATAAGAGGATCTTTTATTGTGAGATACTCTAATTTCAACTCCTCATGGAGATGATGGCGTAAGAAAATCATGGCCTTTGCCTTGTTTTGACTAGGTGTTTCATTACCATCTTTAATGGTGTCTCCAAGACCCATTGCATCCAAATGAATTTCGGCATCAAGGATCCATGACAAATAATTCTTACCCGTAATATCAAGTGCCACGAACTCAAGTTTGGCAAGATTTGTCATTGTAACTTCATATAAAAAAATATCAAAAGTTATTAGAAATTTAGTTTATTATAATAAATATTGAATAAACATTCGTTAAAATTCATTACATAAAACGTAATTGTAACGTAAAACATTTACTGCTATCAATATGAAGAGATTTTGGCTAATGATTTTTTTTTTTCATAACATATATACTCGACCAATAATCAAATGTGATAAGAGATAGGGCCCATCCCAAACATATACACAACCAGTAAGAAAAAAATGTCACGCAGTAGAAGATTTTCAATATGTGCCTAGTTATCTTCATGTATACATATAAGATAGTTACTTTACATGAAGATAAAAGATAATCAATATGTTGTTTCATGCAATATATAATATATTCAACCTGCTAAATAATGAGTGTGCATGGCAAGTTCCTAAAACATTCAGAGAGACCTTATGGCAATACTATATCAATTATAAATCATCCAACATTAGACAATGAAACAAATAAGTCCTAGATACCTAGATGCTCTTATAGTAATAAATTTTGTAAGCTTGTGGCAATTCGATAAACTTTATGTCAGTACCATGACGATAATGCATTCTTATGAAATAATAAAAATGATGTTGAGATAGCATTGCAGACTATTATAAGAACAAATAATAATGTGAACATTCACTAAAGTTTCCTGGATATAGTTACTAAGTGAAGTATACAGGAACATGTCAGTTCTTTATATGTTATATTGTATATATAAAGAGAGAAAATTATACCTTCTTCTGCTTCAAACAAAATGTGATTATCTTCAAGACAAAAGTGAGTAGCAATTCGTGCTGATAACGTGTTGTAAAATATTATTATTATAAAGAACAATGATGATTAGAAGAAGAGAGAAAATATTCTTATTTCATATATAAGTTGTACCACTTTGTGTGTATCTCATGCTCCTATATATAGACATATGCACATAAACACTTGGAGGTTACAAAACTTAAAAGATCATAATCAACACTTAAAAGACATGGGGGTTTCAAATATTAAAGGACATAGGAGTTACAAAGATTAAAGGACATGGTAATAAAGAAGGGAGGAATGAACCTAGACATCCATATATGTTATAATTTTATAACAGTAGTGACAATGTGTTGATTGTATCCTTAATATTATTTAGAAATTTAGTTGCAACAATAAAGTAATGACAAATGTTTGTTTGGTTTATTAGTGTTTTTGGCAGTAGCGTTTGTGTATACATCTTAAAACATGTGTTTTTTTTTGGATTCTACAAGGTGCGTTTGAATTTGTATTTAAAAAAAAGTATATCTTAAAAGCTGCGTTTGCGTTTGTATCTCAAAAAAAAAAGTTGTGGAATAAATTGTTTTTAGACACGACAAAATTCTTAAAAACGTTTAAAGTAAACATTGTATAATTAAACATGTACATAATCTTAAAATAAAAATACATCTCTTTTTTGAAAAAAAATAAATTTAAGAAAGTAAAATGTACTATATCTTTAATTTTAAAAAGAAGAAAGTATTATGTTTAGTACGGTTAGGTCATGATGTTGAATAATTATGACGGGACGTGCTATTGCATAGAATAAAATCAAATAAATTAATTATAACAATTAAGTACTTACATGAATTGAGAGAAGCTTCCACTGCGCGTAAGGGTAAAGGTCTTCAATTGCCTCTCTCAATCTTAATGATGGATGTATAGGTGTGTATAAATTTTTTGATACGGCAACTGGGACCAAACCCTAACTGTTTTATTTATTAGATAACTAAGGGTCAAAATCGTCCATCAAGATCATGAAACCCTAGGGCCCATTATGCCAACTTAATATTAGTAATAATATTTATGGGCCACACAATTAATTACCAAACCCATAAATAAAGTAATAAATTAATACAATATGTAAGCCCAATAATTACATAAATAGTAGAGGCCACATAAGTGAATAAAATATTCTAACATTCTCCCACTTGGCCGTAATACTATTTATATATAAAACATAATGCTTACAATCATTAATTTGGCCAAGTATTAATTTAATATCTACATCCTGTTCAAATAAAAACACCAATGCGAATTAATATAATCGTTGTGTCACTATTAACACAAGATCCCCATTAGTTACACAATTAGTACTTTTATTAGAACAAAGATTAACATTAAGCATAACAGGTATGAATAGAGTTTATATAAGTGATAATATATTAAACTCATTCATATGGTCCAAAATTAACATAATCGTTCCGTTTGCTCATAAATTCTCAAGTGTGCACAATAAAGAGAATAGCAAATCATAAACATAATGTGAAGTTCAAAACAACGAGCTCAAAATTGTTGTCTTACATCAAAATAACTCATTAATTAAGACTACCAGTTAAACCCATGCCGACATTATGCTCTAAAAAGAGCTTGGGTGGTAAGCCTTTCGTAAGTGGATCCGTTAACATATCATGCGAACTAATATACTTAATGACAACGTTTTGATCTTCAACTCTTTCCCTGACAAATAAGTACTTAGTGTCGAGGTATAGTCCAATACCACTCGGACCGGTGCTGTTGGAAAAACTAACAGCAGAAACATTATCACAAAATACTTTCAATGGCCTTGAAATGGAATCTATAACTTTAAGTCATGAAATAAGATTCCTCAATAATACGGCGTGACAAGTAGCATGATAACAAGCCACATATTATGCCATCATCGTGGAAGTGGTAGTTAACTCCTGCTTATGAGTTCTCCACGAAATAAGGCCTCTTGAAAGCATAAAGATGTACCCTGATGTAGATTTCTTTTCGTCTTTACCCTTAGCAAAATCAGAATCAGAATAACTGACAACTTCAAGATTATCTGTTTTTCTGAATGTAAGCATAAAATCCTTAGTGCCCTGTAAGTAACGTAAAACCTTTTTGGCTGCTTTCCAGTGATCCAAACTTGGATTTGACTGGTAACGTTCAAGCATGCCAGTTACATACACTATATCTGGACGTGTACAAACTTGAGCGTACATAAGACTCCCAACCACATAAGCATAGGGAATAGGATTCATTTGATCACGTTCAAGTTCATTCTTAGGACATTGATATGAGCTAAATTTGTCACCCTTAACATTAGGGGCGACAGTAGGGGAGCAATTTTGCATGTTGTATTTGTTAAGAACTTTGTCAATATAAGCTCTTTGGGACAATCCTAATATCCCGCGAGACCTATCTCGATGAATTTCAATACCTATAACATAAAGAGGCTTCATCGAGATCCTTCATATCAAAATATCTAGAAAGAAAACGTTTGGTCTCATGCAACATGTCTAAGTTATTACTTGCAAGTAGTATATCATCAACATACAAAACAAGAATAACAAATTTACTCCCACTGACCTTCAAGTATATGCATTGATCCACTATATATTTTTCTTAAAATCAAAAGTACTCATCACCTCGTGAAACTTAAGATACCATTCTCTACAAATTTTGTATGCCTAGTCTCAATAATTTTAGTGGTATGTGAAGGACAGTAAAATCGAAAAATCCTTAGATCTCTTAGGATATCCAAAGAAATGACAACTAATGGTTTTAGAGTCAAGTTTCTTTATTTGTGACCAGTAATTAATAAAAGTAATGAAAGATTTGTGTCCACCAATTTCAGAGAAAAATGGTCCACATATATCAGTGTGAATTACCTTAAGTAGTGCACCATTTCTAGTGGTTCCTTTCTTATTATCTTTTACAAATTTTTCTTTTATACATTCAATACAATGGTCAAAATCAGAAAATCTAGTGAATAAAGAATTCAATCCTTTATAAGATGTTACATTCTATCTTTTGAAATATGGCCTAAGCATTGATGCCACAATTTTGAAGAATTCTCATTATCTAGTTTTTCTTTTATTTCCATTTTTTAGATGTACTTTCTGTCACATTCATTGTTAATTAGCATTCAGCAAAGACATTATCCAAATTTAACTTAATAGAGATTTCCCTCTAAAGAGCCAGAACCAATAACATGAGAGTAATGATAAATAATTATTTTATTATTCTCAAACTTAAACGAAAATCCATCAACGTCAAGTTTAGTTTCAGAAATTAAATTCCGTGTCATAATGGGAACATAAAGAGTATCATATAAATATAAGGTGAAACCACTCTCCAAAAAAACTAAAGGAAGAGTTCATACAGCTTCAACTTGTACAGACTCTCCATTGCCAATTTTAATGGTTCTTTCTCCCGTTTGGAGTGTCTTCTTTGAAAGGAATCCCTTTCTTTCTGAAAATGTCCTTGCTTCTTACAGAAGCGACATTTAGGACCTGTCTCAGAGTTGTCACCTGAATAATTTTCCTTATTTGTTTTGGTAGAAATTGACTTATCCTTATTCTTAAAACCTTTGCCATTTTTATAAGCCTTTTTCTTATGGAATCTAGTGGTAGTCAAATGAGCAACATCAGATTTTTCAATCTTAAGCCTTTCTTCTTCTTGGACGCACATGGCGATTAACTCGCTCATCTTCCATTTTTCTTTCTGCGTGTTATAATTGATCTTAAATGGATCAAATTGTGCAGGAAGAGAAGTCATAATGAAGTGAACAAAAAAATTCTCAGAAATCGCCATGTCCATACCCTTTAATTTAAAGGCTATGTCGTTCATCATCATAATGTGCTCGCGTACTCCACTAACCCATCATACCTGCTAGTGAGCATTTTCAAAATAAGGATACTTGCATGAGTTTTAGAAGAACCCTTAAATTGTTTCTCGACTGTAGTTAAGTACTCTTTAGCATTCTCAGAGTCAGGAATGGCTCCTCGAATAGCTGTCGTGATAGAGTTTTTTCATAATCATAAGGGACATGCGGTTGGATCGCTCCCACTTTTCATAAGTAGCTTTTTGCTCAATTGAGCTTGTATCTGTAAGTGGAGCAGGAGGATCAACTCGTAATGCATAGTCCAAATCCATAACGCCGAGAACAATTTTCACTTGCTCTTTTCAAACAGTAAAATTAGTTCCATTCAAGGCTTCAATTCCAGAGAGATACCCAGAAATACTAGTTGGAGTCAATGCTGAAACACAATCAAGCTCATAAGCATGCTTACAAAAAACTAAAAAAAATTCACAATGTACAACAATAATTAATAATTAATCATAATAAAATCAACTGTAGGGCAAGCAGTTAGTTACATAAAATCTATTTACAACACCAAAAAAATAGATTTTAATGAGACGTTGGGCATAATTATCAATCTTTCGTTGGTCCAATTAATAATATGCTAATAACATCCCCATAAAATAATGCACAACACATTTATTCACGCATCACCGTTGGGCAGAAACGAAATAAACATGTTACATATGCAATAAAATTCCATTTAATAAATTTCAATTCTAATTTTCCGTTGGAAAAAATTAAAATCTTTATTTATTAAATGTAACATTATGTGACTTTTCTTAATCTTTAATTGTTTCAATTAATAATCCTCCGTTGGGCTGATTATTAATTTTAGCAATAAAAGAGTCACGCATACATGTAAATTATTATGAACAAACTCAAATATTAATCAAGTTTGAAAAGTAACATTATTTATAATTTACATGCAACAACTTAAAAGCCCTAATAATATATCACATCATGTTCTAAAATATTAAATTAAAATATATAATTATGAACATGAATTAATATATATTATCAATTCACCATAATCAGGCAAAAATTAATTTAGCATAAAAGGTGTATATGATATAATATGAATATCATGATTAAATATTCATGAAACATAATCGTAATTTTTGAAACAGTGTACTGTTAATATATATTCATGAAATAAGCATGATATGGCCTGCGATTAAATATTTCCAAAATATAATCATACTGATCATATATATTCACATAAATTCCAACTATGATACTGTATGGTATTGATTTATACCGAAAAGTAAGGAACAGTATCATGTATATATCGGAAAGAAACAGTGCATATATATAAATCACTACATTAATTTTCAATAGATATTACAAGAACAATGGTAATTAAATAAAATTTCCCAGTACTGTACTCTCATCTTGGAATCTTTATCGGCTAGTCCAAAGTAAGTATAGTGCTATCATTCAAAAACATTAATGGCATACCATATCGGACATGATTTATATTTGAACAATATTCTTTATTATTTAAATTCCTGCTGATCATGTCCCTTGCGATCTCTTATATATGTTTATGCCTTTTGGTATTAATTTATTCTTAATTTCTTTCAATGTTCATGCATATATATAAAAGGTCACTGAAATAACATGAATTAGAGATGCAGGAATATGAATCCAAAAATAAGTTATGATTTGCTAACGTATTCTGATTCAACTTTCACGTACCACGTAAGCAAAATAAGCAGACATAATTTAATCACGCATGAGGTAAGCAAATTTCTATTTTTCGAAAACTCCTTTTCGTAGCAACATAATTATATATTATACTCAATACAGAGATTATGCGAAATTAAAATTATTGTCATAATAACATAATTAATTTATTCTATACAATAGCGTAACCAAGCGCTCAGATACCAAATGTTGAATAATTATGACGGAACGTGCTATTGCATAGAATAAAATCAAATAAATTAATCATAACAATTAAGTACTTACATGAATTGAGAGAAGCTTCCACTGCGCGTAAGGGTAAAGGTCTTCAATTGCCTCTCTCAATCTTAATGATGGATGTATAGGTGTGTATAAATTTCTTGAGACGGCAACTGGGACCAAACCCTAACTGTTTTATTTATTAGATAGCTAAGGGTCAAAATCGTCCATCAAGATTATGAAACCCTAGGGCCCATTATGCCAACTTAATATTAGTAATAATATTTATGGGCCACACAATTAATTAATAAACCCATAAATAAAGTAATAAATTAATACAATATGTAAGCCCAATAATTACATAAATAGTAGAGGCCACATAAGTGAATAAAATATTCTAACACATGACAATTGGCTTTCAATTATTAAGTAGACATACTTGTGCAGTGTCAGAACCAACCAAGATTGACCTAAGTGGAAGGCTCTGGTCGTTTAAGCAAGATGTTTCGATTTCGAGCCTTAGTGGACAACAAACTTTCTTGTGAAACGTTCTCGCTTCAGCGCTCGACCGTATGTCGAAGGATTAGTCATGAGCAAACTTAAAGTGTGAGCACCGAGAAACCAAAAAAAAAAGTTTGGTGGTCAGAGAGTCAACACACTACCATGTTCTTCTTCCTTTTGTTAATGAAATCTTAACAAGAAGTTATGCAATGGGGGTGTGTTTTTAAGGGAATTTGATGCCTAAACCCCATGCGGCATGTCGCAGTGGGATGAATTAAATGAAATGAAATAATGCATGTGGGGCGCCTCGGCCCTCGGGCAGATTATGGCAAATCCCACTTCCGAATTCCCTTTTGACTAATTAAGGATTTGTACTAAACACAACTAAATTATTCACTTAATCCATTTGTTTATTATAACTTTAGGTTTGCTATTATAACTAATTCAAATACAATCATATCTAATTTTCATGTTCATCTAGACGGAGGGAGTATAAAATGATATAAAGTTTGTTTGGTTATTAGTGTTTTAAAAGTTTTAGACGTTGTATTTATGAATTAAATAAACTGTATTTAAAACAACCTAAATATGACATTTTATCATCTTATTTATTGTCTTTTAGCTGGCTCTTCTGTTCTCCTTTTTATGAGTCTTAGCTGTGTCCAGCTGATAACACTCTTTACAAACAGTTGTTCTCAAGAATGGTGATTGAAATCTTTTTGTATCTTTACAGCTTAACAGAAGTAGGAGGGTCATCATTATGTTCCAAATACACATTTTTATCCAATCTAATTAACAAAACACAGTTGATTTTGAATTTTCTGCTCACCCTAATAAACGATCAGGACCGTCCAAAATTTGGGATAAATCTCACCGTCCATTATATCGTCTTTATCTTCAAAGGAAAAAAATTACTCTCTCTCTCAGATCCTTCTCCGTTCTTCCTCCTCCGAGCTCGCTCTCTGCCTCTTCCATTCTCTAACGCCGACAATCTCTCCTCCCCTTCCCCTTCCCCTTCCCCTTCCCCTTTATACGTAGTGCCGGAGGCACGGGTAGTACGGCTAGTACAATAATATAATGTATCCAATCCCTTACTATATATACTCAATCCGTCCTTGAACTGTGTGCTTAGCATGTGCCCTAAGACCACATATTAAGAGGATCCTACTTAAAATGATAAAACGTCTTATATTAAAGGACAAAAATACTTCTCCCAAACGTCTTAGGGACGGAGAGAGTAATTAATAGGCTATGAATATTCTTTTCAATCATTCCTAAAAAGTTTCTAGTGAATCTGAAATATGCATTCCAAGACAAATTCTTGTACACCAATATATGTGGAAAAATATGGTTGTGATTAACTGTGTGACGATGGTCCAAAATGACATTGTTTTGTAATCAAAATTGCGATAATTTTTTTTGGGAAACACTATTATCATATAAAAATTGCTCACATACATTTACATGCATATTGGTATGGCCTACGTGCAGAGTAAATTATGTGAGCTATACCAATATGTATGCAAATGTATGTGAGCGATATGTGAACGATTTTATGTCATAGTAACATTACTCAAAAAAATTCTTAAAATTACATCATAAATGGTGGCTAAAGAAACTTATAACACTTTTCGATAATCACCATAGCTAAAAACACTTAAATATATATATATATAAGGGCGGAGTTAGGATTATGATTTGGGGTGAGTTAGAAAAAAATATAAATGAACTAAAACAACATATGGGCTAAGTATTTAAATTTGGGGTGGGCTAAGTTTTAAAACTGAATAATTTACACTAAAATTAAACTATAAAGTCAAGTTTTTTGAGAATTTGGAGACTGGTAACCCGTGTGTAGCTATGTCCTTGTATATATATTTTGTCTCTTGTTTGTTAGCAATGGTTCGAACCGTCGTCATAGAACAACAAACCGTCGCTATAGCATACGGCGACGGTTCTCTATTTTATGGCGACGGTCCATACCGTCGCCTTAGCCGATTCGTTATTATTTTTTGAGATTTATTATACATATATATATTATTATTATTATTGCATGTAAAAAGTCTTGAGACACTGTAAAAAAAATGGTTATTACATCACAAAATTAATTTCTTGTCAGAGCCAAGAGCCAGAAGGCAGAAACCACACATGGGAATTGGGATGGGTTGTGTATCCATATAGTCATGTTACTATCACATAAAATAATCGATCACATAAAACAATCATATAATTCTCACATACTGCTGACATGACAGTATGTAATTTGTTGTTAACATGACTCACTTAATTCAACAACAAATCACATACTGCCACCTCGCAGTATATGAGAGTTATATCACCATATTTATGTGATATTAACATTATTCGTATCCATATCACATGGCCGCTTGCAAATCATTCTTTGCCTATAGGCATAAAAATGCGGCCTAGTAGACTACACCTCTCTTACATCCAATAAGCGTTCCTTTACTATTATGGTATTTATTATTCTTCTTTTTGTCCATAGTTAAAAGCTGTTAACGAACTAGTCTGTACGACCATTTATATATATTTCTTCCTAGAGCCTAGGAGGAAACATGGAAAAGGGGCTGGAAGGAAATTAGGAAATACTTATATTCTGGTTAATTTTGATTTCGTAGTCGGACTAATCTTCCTACCTCAAACCAAACTTTTCATAAATGCGTGCGTCTACAGTTCTTTGCCTATAGGCATAAAAAGGCGGCCTAGTAGACTACACCTCTCTTACATCCAATAAGCGTTCCCACAATTTATTATTATGGTATTTATTCTTCTTCTTTTTGTCCGTAGTTAAAAGCTGATCTGTTAACGAATCAGCTTGTCGGAGAACGACTATATATATATATATTTCTTCCTAGAGCCTAGGAGGAAACATGGAAAAGGGGCTGGAAGGAAATTAGGAAATTAGGAAATACTTATATTCTGGTTAATTTTGATTTCGTAGTCGGACTAATCTTCCCAGCTCGAATCAGACTTTTCATAAATGCGTGCGTCTACAGTTCCGTGGCCCCATGACCATTTCGAGCTTTGACATTTGTAGCTGGTGAGATTCGATCTCAAGACGTCTGAGTTTACTACTCGCTTCGAGATCTCATTTAAACCACTGTGACAAACCCACAAACACCATATCCTTCTTCATTTGTGCATATAAAGAATTGAACCCAGCATCAGCATGCGCATGCTCCTATATACACTACTACTTTAACCAAGAGCATCTTCACTAATAGTGGAAATTTCACGTGCATTTGAAAATAACCAGTCACGGCGGTTAGTGCCTAACCAGTAGGAACTAGTCCCAAGGAAAACTACTTTTTATGAGTAATCATATCCATAATTTGTCCACACACTGTTTTTCTATTTTTATAAAAACAGTTAAACTACAAAACATAGTGACTTGCATACTCTTAGACCAACCAAAACACAAGACTTGGAAAATTCCAAGTAGAACAGAGATCTTTAAATTATGCAATTTCTATTTCCTTATTTTGTAGCATATGCAGCCACTTCCTCATATCAATGGTTATAGCCTTATTAGTAGTTAGTTATAAAATGGAGAATTTATCAGATGCCAATGGAAAGGATGGATGTGGCAATTATACCATCTTATCACCCCACCATTACCACCCAAATATGCACTTGAGATGCTAAAAAATTATTCCATTCCTTCCACCCAAATATAGCACAAGTTTCTTGGGGTTTATAGTTTACAGTTTTTACTAGCACAAAAGACTCAACTACGATAAAGCTTATCTGCTACTAACAACCTTAGCATCCTAAATCAGCTTACAATAAAAAGCATAATTTCTCCAGCAAGCAGTCTGGCTATAGTGCAACTTTTGCCACAAAAAGAACCAAAGAAATACAAGTGATTCCATCAACAGTTAGAAACAAGCATAAGTTGAAGCTTCTTAGAGGAGTTCAATTCATCAACAAGTAGGTACAGAAAGATCCTAATAACTCAAACTAGGAAACATGAGCAAAAAGAGAGAACATGAGATATAACATCTAACCCTGCATCCCAGAGAAACTCGGATGAATTGCACCGACGAGGCTAGTAAGGAGATATTTAAATCTGAACAGGTTCCCTGACAGAAGATGATGAATGTGACCTGTGGAAAACTTTTGTACTGAAGAAATCTTTGGCAGTCTTCCCCTTAAACGACAAATGCTTTTTGAACCGATTCGTTACCAAATAATGACTGCCTTTCTTCTGCGGCCTTGAACTAGATGAGATCTTCGTTGTGCTGTCTGTCATATAATTGAAGACTTCATCAATACTAGAATTCTCCTGAGCATCACTTGTCATAACCCCTCTCCTCTGCCGTACAGATCTCAACGCCATCATCAGGGGCTCTGAAACTGGTGGGGAATCTTCAGACAGCCCTATGGTTTTTAGGCACAAGGGGCAAGGAGGGTCCTGAATCTGTGATTTGGGAGTCACTTGCTCCAAGCATTCCGCATGGAACACATGACTGCAAGGCAGTATCCCAGCAATTGGCAGGTCTCCACTTCTCATGATTCTATTTGAACCCCATGGAGACTTCTGCCACAAGAGCTTTGCGCAAACTCCACATTTTTGATCACTTGTATGGTAATTGGGTGATCTTAGACTTTCTACATCTATGTTTTCGGATGCATCGAAATTCTCTCCATCAAATCCCATATCATAACTGCTCGCACTGCTCCATCGAAAACCCTCTCTTCTAGAGCTTGAGCTGGGGTCAGTTGATGTGTCCATCTTTGGTAGTTCAGTAAGAGTTTTATGAAATTTGTGCTCAATATTTGTGCTAATATCAGGCCAATTTGATGGTAAGATCATATCCTTACCAGGTGTCAACCTACCAATACTGCAAGTATCAGCATCACCAATGG
Source organism: Panax stipuleanatus (assembly GCA_020205555.1). NCBI lineage: Eukaryota > Viridiplantae > Streptophyta > Magnoliopsida > Apiales > Araliaceae > Panax > Panax stipuleanatus. Next base: position 97,620 of record JAINUT010002907.1, read on the forward strand.
TTTCACAATCAGACACCGGGTTGTGTATCACTAGAGGATAAACAGGTTTTGACATGAAGGAGCGCCGGCTACTGAAGTTGCGACTTGCAAATAGGGGCGATGGCTGTTTCCCAGATGATTCCCATGGTCTAGACTCTGTAAGCGAGGAAGGAGATCCATAACTGCAGGATGCTACAGATGCACCAGCAACATACTGCCTCTGCATAAAGGGGACACCAAAAGGATAAAGATGTTCAATTACTAAGATAGTTTGCTTAAAATTATCTGAGCAATGAGATACACAAACATTCACCTCAGTAAAGTGAGGAAGCCAAGCAGTCTCAGGCCTTGAACCTGATAATTTAAACCTAAGCTTGGTCAAGCATCGTTAAAATAGGATATACAATATATAGATCGAAAGAAGGATGGTTAGGTAAAAGCAACAAAAATTAATCATAAGAACAGCGAGAGTTATAATAGAACCAGGAACAACTATAAGTCTATAAAAATGTGACAGTTTGAGGGATCTTTTAAAAACACTGAAGTTAAACTGCCAACTGAAGCCGAGACACCTCTGAAAGGAACAATGTCTTGGTTGGGACTAAATATCATTCTGTACAAAAACCACCGAGTCATTCATAAAAAAATGACCACCAACACATTCAACCTCTCTACAAAAACCATTACCCAAATACACAACTTAGAGCATGACATACAATGCTAGCCTAGTCCAATTATCCAATAACTGAAACTTCCGTAATAAGTGATGATCTAACACGGTATCAAAGCTTTGATTTCAAAAGTTCTTAGTTCAAGTCTTCCCACTTGCTTTTTGGCCCATTATGCTAGAGCAAAATAGTATTGAAATCGATGCACCTAGATTTGCCTCTTCACATGCGAGCAGTGTAATTATCATTGGCACCTTAACAAAGCTCAAAAAAGAAAGAAGTGAATCATATAACATCCTAAAAGCAACAACCGTAAAAGGGAGTTTGCTAGTACAGGTAACCGAGTCGAGCCGAGTATTGAGTTGTTCAGATTTGGTTCACAAAATTTATCGAGTATAAAATAAAGTTTGATCGAGTCTCGTTTAGTTACCGAATTGAGCACCGATCTAGAATTGAACCAGAGTAGTTTGAACTTTTCGAACGAATATGATCCGAGTATTAATAGAAAATTGCAATTTGAGTAGGTTCAAATAATTTATCGAACTTTAAAATTTGCTCATATTTGAATTATTTATATTTTGAGTCGAGCTCGAATCGAACTTTTAGTCGAGCAAGTACGAATCGAGCCCGAACTACTTGCTCATTTTACAGTCTTAAGTACAAGCGTATTTTTAATGAATTCTCCAGCACAATTCAATTCATTAAAGATTTAAAAGATCGTCCCTTATTTTATCTCACTGCATAAGTTTTCCCCAACCCCTTGTTTGGGAAAGATGATTGTACACATAATCCAGAATACTGCTACCCTAATAAAGCTCATTCCTAGATAAGTAAAAACATCATTCTAATAAGTGAAAGCCCAACAACGGGGTTGCACACACTTGGGGTTAAAATCACATCTAGTCAAATCGAGTGATGGAGTTCTGAACTCGACTTAATAAGATTTTGTCAAATTCAAGTCGAGCTCATTCTAACATGTTAAAATTTGGTTTGTTTGGCTCACAAGTCGAGCTTTAGCTCATATCAAGCATAAAGAGTAGAATATATACTTACTGTGTAAAATATTATGATTTGTATTTAATAGAGCTAACGAGCTTAGTTGAGTTTAGTCGACTCGAACCAAGTTTCACTCGTTTAGCAATCAAGGCTAACATCAAGTTCAGACTAGGCTCATTTATCTAATTACATATAACTTTCACAATCAATCAAAATATAGTGACCAAAGATTTCATTTTAAGTCATAATTGAGCGAGCTAGTCAAGCTCTAAAACTCACTAATATTCAATATTGAGAAGTGAAAAAATCAAACTCAAATTACCTCTAATAGAAGGGGTAGCGAAGTCATCAAAGTTGATCTTTTGAATTGGTGATGTCCATCGAGGGACCTGAACATTATCTGGCGGACTACCAGAATAAGATAGAATGCCATCAGACACAGAATGGTGATGGTTGGTGTATCTGTCACTGCCCGACCCTCTTTTGCTTACTTTACCATTTGAGGATGTTGATGTACCATGAACTGAATCTCCAGGTCTATTCAGCAAACTGTCTGTCTGTATCCGGCAATCCCATATTCTCGATGGAAGAGGAGGAGAAAAACTGGAATTTGTCCTCCAATGAGGTTCGATAAGATCCATGGAATGGTCTCTTCCCATTTTAACTGATTTTTCTCCATGTGGCCCAGCGGCCACACAACAAAGTGCACCCGTCTTAGCTATTTCTATCTGCAACAGTAGGGATGTTCTGGGGTCGGAAAATTACTTTCACAAAAGTATAATCACACAAGCCACCAAGAGTACATATTAGAAATATATTGTGGGAGCATGAATAGACATAACTCGGTAAACAGTCGAACTTTGATCTCCCAACAAAATATACGAAAGACTAATGCTCCCACATTGGCAATCTATTTTTAAGACTGTTGTTCCTTTACACATTTATCAACGTTTCATTCTCTTATAAATATTCCACCTGCAAATTGAGGACATCAAGAACACAAGAGATCAAGCTTCAAAAATTGATATGTTTTGTGAAAGAATATGTCATCTAAATTGAGAATTCTTAATGGAAGAGTGTTGATAAATGAAGCATATACACAATTAGCCAATTAGAAATAGAGGGAAAGTGATTGGTTCATATTGCTAAAACAAAGTGAAAGAAATTTGGGAAAGATAATTTAGATATACAGGAAAAAGGGAGAAAACATGAGGGACAAAAAAAATTAAAGCTTGGAATACGTTTCTTGGTCCCGAGTGTGGGGATAGGAACCATTTAATTCTTATGAGATATACTCCCTCTGTTTCAAAATATAAGAGCACATTCTTTTGCATTTTGAATATCATTTTGCTCTTATATTCTGGAACTGAGGTAGTACTTTATTTGGTTTAATTACATAACTTTCACTTTGCAAGCTTGTTGTAGTATTCTAAGACAAAAGTTCAATAGGACTATGTCTATTGCAAACTATGGTTCGAGATTCTTTGCATTTATAACTTGAAAGACTTCTTCTCTTTTATAAAACAATTATCCTCGAACAGAAAACTACATGGACACTGGAAATTAGTTTAGAAGCCAAGCATACATATAAAGTGTTTGAACAATAAAAACCAATAATAGCTTAATACTTATCAAGGAGTTTCTACAAATAAGGTAGTAATTCAGCACCTATATCATGACCAACAAGATTAACAAATATCACTAGAGCTACGTTTGTTTGCAAAAATGATGGGTGAAATAAGACTATTGTACTAATTTATTTCCACTACAAACTATTTTATCCCAAATATTAGTCTGTTATTTAATCCTTGGACTATTTGTGATAATTTTGAAGGTCACTTGATACCTCAAAAGGGGATTATATAATACCACATTTTCACTTGAGATTTGACCTTATAAATGACAAAACATAGTCCACGAGATTAAATAATGGACTAATCCTAGGATAAAATAGTCCATAATGGCAATAAATTATTACAAGTAGTCTTAACTCACCCATTATTTTTGCAAACAAACATATCCAATGGAAGTGTTTACCACATAAAATCTGTGTCTCGAAATCAGAGAAAAATTTAAATCAATAAATAAAAACTCTGTGGCAGAATTAAAAATAATCTCAAGGCCTTACAGTCCAGGTTAATCCAGAAGGGCCACTCCATCTCGTAATAACCTATACAAAAATTATATGCAAATATATAAAGGAAGAAACTTTCCAATTCCAGTTCAAGAACAAAACAAAATTAACAATACATAATCAAACTTAAGAAGTCTTATGGAAAATTGGCTAGTTTATGATGAAGTCAATTAAGTGCTACTCTAACATAAACTCGTTATAGATTTCAAATTCGATTTAAAGCAGGAATTAAAATAAGAAGAGCGTACCTGAGTGATGAACGTATAATCTGGTTAATATTAGGGTTCAATAAGAAAGGAAGGAAGGACAAAGATGAGAATAAAAGCTTAATAATAGGAGAAATAATACAGTTCTACCGACGGTGGGCGTGTGAAACTGATTTATTTATTTATTTATGTTTAATAATTGTAGATAATAGCAGGATTAATAATAAAGTTGTACTAATAATATTCTGTTCCCGAATGAGGACAAAGAAAAACAAACATGGTTGACTCGCTGTATTCCACGGTTTCCGTATATACACAGATTACATACCCACTTTATTCCCTTTCCTCATCCTTTTAAGGAAATAATAATAATAAACTACAAATTTCTTCAACATCCCACTTCCAAAATTTAAAAAAAATATATTTTTAAGGGAATTGATCTATAATCAATGTTGTCAAATTAAAGTTATCTTTATAATAAATTATGAGTGTTCATTCGATGATCGAATAGTTAAATAGAGCTCATGTTCGCAGTTAGTATTCAGTATTCTACAGTTTAATATTACGGACTGGACAGATATTCAAAACACCTCTCTTGTACAAGTCTGACAATTGAAACTAGGAAATTGTGAAATCTCATCCCCAGTTTAATAGTGTGGACGTTATGTTTAATATGAAAGCGTCGTCGTTTTGAGATAATAATCATCCGCATAACTAAACTGCGGACTCTTAGGTGCTGTTTGTTTACATCTGATTGCCTCTTAATGGATTGACTCTTATTCGCTAAGAGACATGATGCTGTTTTTTTTTTTTGGTTACCTCTGAATGCCTCTTAATCGGTAAGACAGAAAATAAAATCTTAATAATTAAGAGGTACCTCTTAATAAAAAAATTTTGATAATTTTTTTTAATATAAATATATTCAATATTATTCACTCATTTTTATTAAATTGAATATTTAAAATTATTAAATAAAAATTTACCCTTTAAAATAGTAAAATAGTGTCATTAAGAGACAACTTACTTTTTAGTTATCAAACAGTTTTTAAAATTCAGACTTCATAACCATTCAAATGATCTAATTTATTAAGACATCATAATCATTCAGATCTTAATCGCCAGATTTATCAAACACAACCTTAGTCCACCTAAATAAGATGCGTAGTTGTTCCTTCTTTTCCATCTGAGATCTAAGCAACCAAGTAACCAACTTAACATTTTTTCTGCGAGTTTGAGAGAAAAACAACCAAACAAAAGGAGATCGGCAAATTCGCGCAACTAACCTAACATACCTAGCGTTCGCAATGTAGGTTTTGAAGAAGATGGATAAATATTAACATTAAGAACATTTGTAGTTGAATCATATTCAATCGAAGCCAATATGGTCTTTTCATTCTTGAGGTTCAGATTTTGTTTCACTATATCATAAGTAAAATACCTAGCTTTCAAGGACTTGTTTGATATTAAGTTGTTGATGTTTATTCCATTATGGTGTTGTTTGTTTGGTTGAATCCATTGCAGATGATGTTTATTCCACTACTGCAGACGGGGACTTGTATAAAAGGGTTATTTTGGACATGTATTCCGTTTGTAATATTAAACTGCGAAATACTGAAAATTAAATTGCGGACGAGAGCTCTATTTAATCGTTCGATCATCGGATGGAAGCTTACGATCTGTTGTAAGAATAATCTTAATTTGACAATGTTGGTATATAGATCAGTTCCCTATTTTAAAACAATATATATATATATATATATATATATATATATATATTAAAATGACATAAATTTTTAACATGTTATTGTTTTTATTTTTAATTAATTAAGAAATATCATGATTAAAAGTAACAATTAGAGATGACAAATGGATTAATTTAATGGATAATGAATAAAATTTAATGGGTAATGAGTTATTAATAAGTTGAGTTATAAATAGATAATTTTTAAATAGGTTATGGATAGATAAATTTAAATAAATATGGGTTAAACTTATCAACCCCTATAGTCAAGTTTTCAAATTTCTCCAACCATTTATTATAAGAAATCAAAAATCAAAATAACCATTTACCTCTACTGCCATATCATAACCACTCGCCCAATTAAGAGTCAACTTGTCAAATAATTTTCAGCATAGACCTTCACTGGCTCCGCATAATGTTTTCGTCTCCAATAATATATTATAAGAAATCAAAAATCAAAAAAACCATTTTCCTTTACTGTCATATCATAACCACTCGCCCAATTAAGTCAAATAATTTTCAGCATAGACATTCATGATTCATTCACTCCACATAATGTTTCGGATCCGGATCCGGATCGGTCAAAAAAATTATCGGGTGGATAGATCACTCAATCAGTGGTTGAATCGTTATTGAACCAGTGACGTCATAAATATATAAAAATATATTATTAGTAATTAATAAAATTTAAAAATCTTATTTTTTACAGATTGAACCACCAGTTCGACCGGTGATCAACCAACCGGTTCAATCCGAATTTTAACCAAATTAATTCAACCGGGTCAAATCGGACCAGACATAGACCGGTTCCCGATTCAATTGCCGATTCGGTTCGATCCGAGTTTCAAAACAACAACTGTACATATTCACTTCAATCACATCTTCTCCTTGTTGGCTGTGATTTATGTGGTTAAATGGGTTACGTGAAAATAACCACTTTGATTTATCATTATTCATTTAACCCAACTCAGTTAAGACTCAATGTAATTAAATAAATAATTCAACATATTAAATCATGAGTTTAATGGATGAGTTAAGTTTTAAATTGTCAGCTCTCTCTAGTAGCAACAGCACATGACAGTTTAAGTAGAACTTTGCACCGGACCGCCGCCCCTCCCTACTTCGCATGAGACGAATTTTGAGCTAAAAAAGCATGAAGTTAACTTTGGTCAATTGACCAATACAATATTGACACGCAGACCGAAAAATAATCTCTCCCTCTACGTATATCAGCACTGTATTAGTCAATTGATCAACTTACCATGAAGTTAATTTCATGGTAACCGCCTAACCGGATCCCTAAAAAACGAGAAATAAGACCGAACACGTATCGAATATAGTTCAATAACCTGACAAACAAAAATATTTACAGATTATGTGACATATTTATGTAACTATAGATTTTAATTGTAAAATTTAGTAACATATTTTGTGAACAAGATATTTTAGTAACATAACTTTTTCTCATCTGTGGTCCTAAAGTTCTACTCTTTTTGTGGTCCAAAGTCCAAACAATGAAACAAATTCTAGTGGAAGAAAGGGACATCATTTGTATCATCAGCTCACAAGAGGTGCCAACTGCAATTCCTTCTCTTGTCTTGGTACCAAAAATAAAAGCAGCTCATGTTGAACCACAGTTGAATCTTCTTCCAATTTCTCAGAGGTAGGATCCTGCAAAATAAATTACCAAGAAATTCAAAGGGGACAGACTATTTATTTGCAAGTTTAAGAAGTCTTATTGGCCTATTTCTTGGATTTGTGCTAGCTAGCACAAATTTAACCACAACACTGATTGAGTATGGGGATTAAAGAAACTTTACTCAATTATCCAAGTGAAAGGGTATATCTATTCCCTTTATAGTTATATAAAACAATACTCGGAAGGTTCCTTCTCTCGAAACAAAAAGAGAGAGAGAGAGAACCATCGAACATACACACATCTAATTTCCCTAATCTTCGCAGGCTTGGCTTGGATCTGGAAGGTTAAAAAGAGAGGAGATCACAAAGCCTGCAAACTAGGTAGTACAAACACAACATATACTTCTACCTATCAAGTGTAGTGGAATTGTACGATCCATGTGAAATATCCCAACACCTAGCTCTAATCTTTAGGCCTCCCACCACACAATATAACAAAACTGTACAAGAATATAGCTGCCATGGAAGCTGCCTCGATCATCTTCCCGACGAGATCAAGGTATTATCCTTGATCACTTCAACAGATTTTGATGCCGTATTTGGCTGCAGAGAGCGAGGAAGAAGAGCAGGAGGATATGAGTTTAAATGAGATGCCGATACTGGTGCTGTGAAGATCTTCTCTTGTTCTGGAACAGCCACTGGTTGTTCTGGTTTTGGTTTGTAAGTGAACGACAGATCCTTGTTGGCAGAAAGCGCTACCAGTTCCTTCTCCTCCAGCCCCTTTGGTGCACCTAGGCTACAGATATCTGGGCTGTGTTTCGCCAATGCATCTTTGAATTTCTTGATCTGTAATATAATCAATGATTTACATCAACACATTTTCCAAATGAAGTAGCAGAAAGGATAGCAAAATGAATGGGGATATAAACTTCAGATGGTATCTGAATTCTCATCAATGCACATGACTACGCTACATGCAGAAGGAAACAGAAAATGAGTTTGTAGAGTTAGATTTCAAGAACCCAAACCCTCAGCTGGTATACATCAGTTAGCTCAAACAAATCAGATCTGCAAGTTATCACGAAAACAAATTTGGAAAGTATTTATCACAGGTTGACCGTGATAATCATATTGCTATGCAGTTTACAAAAAAATGTTTGGTCAACAGAAAAAAAATAAGGAAAAAGAAAAGGCATTAAAAAGAGAGTTGAAACTGAGAACTAACCGTAGCATTGGTACAACTAAAGCTGCAAAGACGACCATGAGCCCCTCTATAGAAGCGGAAGAAAGGGAGAACGTGAACATTGAGGGCATAGCACATGGATTTGTGCTCCTCATAATTCACCTGCAGGAGCTGCACATCTGGGTTCATCTCTGCCAACTGACATATCTGCCAACATAAAACATTCAAATTTATACAAATGAACTTAACACCCCTTTAAACAAGGACCATATGCCAGATTTAATCAATCTAACCTTCTTTTAAAGGAATTTTCTCCAAAAAGATGCAACAAAAGAAACTGAAAGATACCTTGGGATGAAGAGCTTTGCAACCTCCACAACCAGGGGAGAAGAAATCAACAACAACCAATTTATCCCCTGCAATCAGCAGAGATTCTACAAGGTCTTGAGGGCCCTCCACCTCATTCATGTTTGTTTTAAGCCCTTTCTCCCACCATCTTTGAGCTTTCGCAATTCCAATGCCCATCTGTATATATTTATAGAAACCCAGAACCCCAGTTAGAGTATGATTTATATGTAAGACCTAGATGGTAAAGATGATATGCCCTCTCTTAAAAGAGGAAACTCGTGATAAGGCCTATTCCTTAATTGTGTTGTGCTCACACACAAGTTGAGTCTAATTGGCAGCAACAGCAGCACAAGAGCTACATAGCAAAAGTACGTTCCCCCCCCCCCCCCCCCCCCTCCAAGTCCATCACCAAGGTCCCCCCTAGGCCCTTAGGATTGAATGTAATAGTACAAGTTCTTGAAAGAAAAAAGAGGAAACAGTTAAATCACAATATTCTTTTTCAAAAAATCTTGTGATCAAATCATGTGAATACAGTTATAATATTGTTAAAAGAAATAAACTTTCAATTAAAGATGCATACCACACACAATTATTTTGGATTTATATTTCCTTCCTCTTTAACACAGAATTACCCAGTTTCATGAAGATGATAACAAAAAAGTAAAAAAGGATATTTCTATTTCACAACAGTTGATATTATCAGAGGAAACCATACAGAGCAGTTGATATTTTTTTCAAGAATCCCTGATAAAAGGATCTGGTCCCCAAAAATTTAATCAATAAAGTAACAATAACAACAAAACAATAACTAGTAAACCACAAGGGAATTTTTTTTAAAAAAACCCAAAAAAAATTGTATTGAAAGTCGTAAATTAAATAACAAACCCGGGCATTAGAAGAACCGGCAGGAGCTTTCCGATGAGTATTATTGTTAAGCCCTTTATTGGGTGCTCCAATAACGACTCTCCGGCCATAAATATTGCTGATTGGTGATGATGATAATCTGAGAGAAATATTCGTCGATTTACTACTCGGAATTACAGATACCCTTCTTATATGTTGATGATGATGCTTTTGCTGATTAATAATACTACTATTACCATTACAGCGAGAGAAAACGTTAGTATTGCTCAAAACTTCCGCCATTTTTGTAAAAAACAAATTCTTCAAACCTAATTCTAATTCTAATCGTGGTATTAATCAGCTCCCGGCGGTGTAGATTTGCGATGAAAAATACAGATTTCAAATGAAATGGATTAGATAAAGTGGAATTGTTCAAAGGGTTGGTTCTTCTCTGTGTGATTTCTTAGTTTGCGTTTAGATTAAGAAAAGGTTTGGAGAGAGAGAATTGGATACGCCTAGAAAGATGGGTAAGGGATGGGACTTTGAAAGTGAAAAATGGATAAGAATTAACAAAAAATGGGGAGTTGCCTTATCCACAAAATAATCTAACGGTGATAACGGATCTTTCCTTCAATACACGACACGTGGGCTTATGTTTCTTTATTTTTACTGCGGTGTTTCTTTTCATAGAAAATGGCGTTAATTTACTGCCCCCCCGTCCCTCGCACTCCACCACCCCATCCGCCTCGCCCTCGCCCTTCCCTCTTTCAAAATTAAAAATACGATTTAACTTTAAATTAATATGCCCTTTTTTAATTTTAAAAATTAAATTGTATCTTAAATTTTAAAATAAATACAATATTTCTTTGGGGAATTAATATTTATACAAATAAATTTTAATATTTATACAAAATTTATCTTATACGAGTGTGAGACCTATTTAAAATTCACGTGAGAGAGATTTTATAGAATTATCGTTTTTTGTTTGAAGAAATTTTAATTCCTTTTCTTTACTTTAGTGTACTTTCGATATATTATTATTATTATTAACTAGTCACAATTACACACGCATTATTGTAGAAATATAATAAAAATATGGGCAAAGGTCCAAAAATATCCCTGATCTTTTCTCCGATGTCCCACTTACACTCTAAACTATTTTTTTTTTCAAAAATACACTTAACGTTTTAATTTTTGGGTCAAACGTGCCCCTCTCCGTTAAAAAATTCCAGCAAGACAAACGAATGTCCTAAGCGATTGACACGTGGCACAAATAAAATTTAATAACTATTTTTGATTCTTTTCTTTTTCTTCTCTCTCCCTTTCTTCTCTCTATCCTTTCTTCTTCCTCTGTTCTGAAAATAGCAAAGCTATCCAAATTAAATTAGCTCAAATAAAAATACAGTGGTCCTGATGCCCCCCTTAAAGGGTCCTTAACAGGTGTCCCTATTCTCTAATCTCTAAGCAAGAGGAGAATTAGCTCCAAACAATTTATGCTACATCAATCACGAATAATGGGTACATCCAAATATAGATGAGCTCATCTAGCAGTTGCATCTAATTTTCTTGCCCTTGATCTTGGCTCGAGCTCCGGATCTTCGCTCCAAATTCACCAATTGCATATAAAAATCCTCAACATACCTCAATGCAACAAAAGAAGACCGAGAAAGTGAAGAAAATACCCAATTTTTCAGTCTCTAATACAGTAGATACTGAAGCGGTAGAAGCAAATGAGAAACTTCTCAACATTCACGATGCATTCGAGTCTCTTGAAGCCCAGCTTTCGTCTTTGCAGGTCCTTTTATTGAAAACTGTCAAAAGTTGATTATAAGAAGTATATATAGATGGGTTCGGGCATTGGTGATGTTCTTGGGTGACAATCAGTTGAGCTCTGTTTTGACATCAGATTTTACAAGATGCAGGCCAAATTGCATATACTACACCAGTTATAATCATCATGTTTTTGACTTAACGGATTCGAGCATTGGATTACTTCATGATCTTCACTAAATTGTTATGTTTGTTATTTTTGGAATTGAGGAAGAAGAAATGAGAGAGAGCAAAGAGGGAGGAGAGAGAGAAAAGAGGGAGAAGAAAGGGAGAGAGAAGAGAGAGAAGAAAAAGAAAAGAATAAAAAATAGTTATTAAATTTTATTTGTGCCACGTGTCAATCGCTTAGGACATCCGTTTGTTTTGCTGGAATTTTTTAACGAAGAGGGGGCACGGTTAACCCAAAAATTAAAACGTTAAGTGTACTTTTGAAAAAAAAAATTTAGTTTAAGGTGTAAGTGGGACATCGGAAAAAAGGACAAGGGCATTTTTGGACCTTTGCCTAATAAAAATATTATCAAATTTTAATTAAAAAATTTAAAAAAATAAAAAAAGTTAAGGACAAAATTATAACAAATCATATTTTTAAAGGCAAATAAAAAAAATATGACGCAACTTTAAGAAGGGTTTATTTTTGTGTTCTTCCTTAATAAAATAGATTTATATTTGCCTAACGCTACAAATACGCCAAATATTTATATTTCTTTTTTTTTAGTGTGTCTTAACGCTACAAACCTGGCCCAAAAAGTAGTCGAATACGCCAATTTTTCTTAATTATTAAAAATGGGGTTGATATTTAAGAAGATATAATTATTAAATAACGGTAATGAGATATATATTGTGAATTGTGTATGTTTTTTTACTGTCAATTATATGAATAAGTATTAATAATAATTTTTTTAGAGAGTGTAATAAGTGAGACTCTTATAATTTCGACGTAAATTTATCGAAATACATAACATTCATTAAATAATTACTCGTTGAGGGTCCTAACCAGGGGAGGATCTAGGATTTGATCCCAGCAGGAGCGGATTTAAGTAATTTTTTTGTTAAAATTAAATAAAGAAAACTTGAACTAATCATAATAATGGTTACAAATTACAATGCTATCCTCTTATTCCCCATTGCTTGAAAATATTCTAAGATAGCTTCATTATCAATAGTTTCAAATACATCATTTTCAATGTAAGGAACTAAACAATCATTCAACCATTTATCGCCCATTTGATTTCAGAAAGTAATATATACCACATAAAAGAAAGAAATTTGAAAGCTTTCACAAACAAGCAATAACAGGGCCTATACATATAAGAACTAAGCTCAAGCACAAAAGTAGGAACTGATCCATATCAGCTGAAAACTTAAAAAGTATTGACAGAGCCATTTAACGAGGCAGATACTGAATTTAGTACAAAGCAAAAAGTTAATCATTTTACCACAAAGGAGAATTGAAATATACAAATCGAAATCACTTCCAAGAAAATGAAAAAAGAATTGAAGGACCACCAAAAAAAGAGTTAAAATACAGTCAATTAAGTTAGCTCCTCCACAAAATGCAGTTTCAAAATAAGAATTAACAATCCCATAGAGATGAATTCACCAGAATCAAAAACATGAACATGGGCCACTTCAATAAAAAGCCAGATCTTCACCACAAAATCACAATTATCTACCGAACCCAACACAGATCCAACAATCTAAGAGTGACCCAGATGCAAAAAACAAATCTACAAGCTAGATAAAGTAACTCAAACCAATCAACAAAAACTAAAATGAAAAGTGAATGAGTACCTGAATTTTCTAAGAATCAGAAATCCAACTTCAGGGTTTGATTACTTTAGTAGTGAAGAAGAGCTGCACGGTAGAAAATGAGCTTCTCATACACCTACTAGAGAGGAATTCGTCTAGAGTTTCGATTGGGGATTTGGGGGCTGGGGGCTGGGGCCTGGGGCGGAGTTGAAGCACAGCGAGAGCAAAGATGTCTTCTGCTGTACAGAGTCTTCAGTCTTGGACTCTTGGTAATTAGATTTAAGAATAAAAAAATTCTTTTTGCTCCCTCTAACTTTACTTCTTCTTCAATCTGCCCCCTTAACTTTTTACTTGTTATACTTCTGCCCTGCTAATATACCTATAATAAAAAAAAAGAGTCAGCATACGCAGGTGCCTATGCTGCCCTGCATACACATCCGCCCCTGGTCCTAACACAAATTAAGCGAGACTTGAATAAATTTTACATCTTGTAAAATGTTAGTGTCGAGGAGATCAACCTACTGAGACTATTGCCTAGCCCTTTAAAATTATCTTTTAGTTGTTGGATTTATTAAAGAATGTTATTTCTATAAGAGTTCTAATTCATAACCTTTTCCGACCAAAAAATTGTTAGTTGAGATGACTGAATTAGGTTGTTTTGACCCGCATCTTATCATTTCAGGGGCAAAATAGTTTTAATAGTGAAATCTTTACATTTAAAAAGACAACAAGTGAATCAAAATAGACTAACTATGTCAGTCATTTAATGACTTTTTGGCCGAAAATTGTTACGTGTCAGTGTGCTGAAAATATGAAATTCAGAGAGTTAATTTATAAAATTTGGGATGCAAATTGCTAAATGATACTAATAAACCGAGGGAAATCAAAGTTCATTTCGAGGAAGAGTACATATATATGGGTGCAGATTGAGAGCCGGGACCTAATGCGAAAACTGAACTCTACTGTAGCATATATATATATATATATATATATGTTTTAGATCATATATTAAACTATATAGAACCAGCAAGGATGGATGGATGCATGGTATAATGAACTGGATAAGATCCAAGTAACAGTCAACATTCATGTTTGTGATTTAATTTTCTCCATGGACGTAGAGAGATTAATTGAGAGAAATATGTGATATTCAATCCGTAAAATTCTTTCAATATCAAATTTAACCACAATGCATGTACCAATCGTGTATGTCTGTAACCCTCAAAACCCCAATTAATTAGAAGATTTGGATAAAGAAAACAATTAATAGAATGAAAATAGAGGGCAAGTCCTATTCTCATCTACTTTTTGTTTTATAAAAGTAAATTTATGAATCAAAAAAAGGGACAAATATCATTATTGTCGAACGTAACCCGTCGTACGTTTACTATTAATAATAACAGACGTGAATTTTTTAGTTCTAATTTTGACGGTTGGTTCCCATTTTTAATCCATAACATATATATGTTATGAATCATTATCATATATCAAGTCGGTTCTCCAATGTACTGGTCCGTTGACGGACCACTTTTAGCGTGTTCGTCGCTAAAGGTGGTCCGTCAACGGACCAATCCGTTAAAGAATAGATGTGTACCATATATGTCTAAATATATATATATATATATATATATATATATATATATATATTAACCGTATATAAAAAGAATATTCCACAAAAGAGGTAGATGTTAGTTTTATTTATTTACTTGAAAGTAGAAACAAAAGTAGAAGAAAATAAAAGGAAAAGTAAATTTGAGGATGGAGTGTAATGTGTAGAAAAATGTGACAAGAAGAGGATTAAATAGCTTAGGAAAGAAGTAAGAAGAAGAAGAAGAAGATATAGCCAGCCAGGCGGGTCGAGCACGTTGGTTTCACAGAGACAACTAGCTAGCGACACGTGGTGCAGGAATATGATATGAATGCCTGGTCGCAGCCAGCCAGCCAGCCAGCCAGGTCCCCATGTTCTAATGCAACAAATCCGGCTACCCTGCCTTTATTTATTCATTACTACAATTGCATATTATTATATGTATATATAAAGTGAAAGATATTTAAGATTAATATTATTATATAATTTAGGCTCACTTCAAATATAAACTATTTTTTATTTTTATTTTTTAATTCAACTATACTAATACAAATAACATATAAAAATATATAGAAAATTGAAATTTTCATAAGTAAAAATGTATTTCACAAGATCATTTTCACAATAACAGTAACTGATTATCATACTCATGTGAAAAGGAACTGATAAAAATATTAAATTTTATTTATAAAAATATACATTCACACATTCTCATACACACACACATATATATATATATATATATATATATATATATATATATATATATATATATATATATGGTCGAATGGATAATTAAAAAGCCTTGAAAGTAATTGAATTTTTTTTACCTAGATAGCTAGGTCATTCCCCCCCCGCCCCCCCCTCGCCCCTCCCTTAAGTCTATATACAAACGGACGCTTTGGTTTGAATAGAAAGTAAGCAAATCAATCGCATGAAAGTAACCCTTTCTTCTCTTCTAGAAGCCAGCCAACACATGCATTATATACCTAGCTCCTAGCCCCCCACACTTTTAGTCTATTATAAACTAGTCATGTTTCTCGGAATATATAACTTGACAAAGAAGAATCGGATTAATTGCGTCATAATGCACGGCTTCAATGAATCATGTTTGATTTGTTTAATCATATATATATATATATATATATATATATATATATATATATATATATATATATATATATATACAGGAACAAAGGAAAAAGAAAAGAAAACGATTGATATTGTCCAAACAAAAATATTATTGCTAAAAGAATAAATGTCGTTAAAAGTGTTTAGCGTAGGTCACTGAAGCAACTACAAAAATGTCATTAAACGTATATTTGCCCAATCAGATGATTAAGATCCTCTTCGTTACACATATTCTCCAATTTTTTCTATCGACACAAATATTACTTTTAGGCTATGTTGTTTGTTTACAAGGATTATAATTCCGGCCGAGATATTATAATTATAATCTCTAGATTATTAAGTCATTTTATAATCTCTAAACTAATAGTCTCAAGTATATTTGAAAACAAACAAAATATTTAAGATTAATATTCTTATCCCAAGTATAATCCTTGCAAACAAACATAACGACCTTAGTGATGATACTGGTGACGCAATTACTTTCCGACGAATTGTATTGTTTCGCTAATTATTTGTGATGAATTTTATTATGTCGCTAAATATGTAATGAGATAAATTAGAAGATAATTATAACATAAGAAATTTAATTTATTATTTTTTTTCTCTGACAATATCAATCTTTCAAAAATAAAGTACACCTAATTAAATTATAAGATGGGTGGGTAACTTTATTTCCTAAGAAACGAATAATATAAAGACAATTAAGTGTATATGGTCCCGCCCGTGATTCAAGAAGACGCAGAACATTGAAAGATTCTCAATAGCATTGAAAATGGGTCGTTAATTAAACGCGTAGCATAAGATTAGGAGAGAATATTCTCACAGCTAAACCCTTAAATTTTGGGTTTTGCAAGGAAACTCCCTCCCTTGTGTAAATTAAGTATGACCTAGCTAGCTAGCTAGGTTTCCTTTTATATATATATACATATATATATATTCTAGTATATATATTCGTGAATTTAGGGAGCAGTCAAAGACTTTATCCATCCACCTTTCACCAAGTTTAATTGAAATTTAATTAGCTATAAGTATAAAAAAACAGTTATGTTGTCAGAATAAATATATCTTTAATTAATGATAATTTTTTAATTGGTTTATTGTTCTAACTCTATTATTTTTGCTCTAAAAATATCAATTGTCTAGAAAACGAATAGAAAAATTATAGGGTTTTAATTCTTTCGTATTGTTATTGAGTTTATAAAGAGAAACAGAAATAAAACTTAATTTTGTATTTAACATCGTCGATTAATTTTGTTGTTTTATATATATATATTTCCGAGTTCTTCAATTGACATGCCTGAATTTATATACTCCCCCCATTCAGAAAATTGACAAAATCAAAATTTAAGTTCATGCTCAAGAATTATATAAAGGGAAAGTAGAAACCAAGTGTACGTATAATTACCAAGAACAAGTTATATTAATGAAAGAAAGAATATATACATCCATATATATATATATATATATATATATTAAGCTCTAGATGATCTCCTACAATATCTATCTATCACTAAAAAATGTAAATTTTAGACTGACTAGCTTGTCACAAGCTATATATCAACAAACCAAGGTATATAAATATATATATATATACACGAATGTCAGGAATTAAATTTAATTCCCTGTTGGACTAATTGTAAATATAAAACAATGTTATGATCGAAAAGAAGTCGTCCTAGCTAGCTAGCAATCAATGGAATATTGAATATAATGGATATAACTTAAATTTTGGTGTAAAATATATATAATAATTCCTAGTAATTCCAGAAAGAATCCTGCAGATGATCATCTGAAAGGGGAGCAACTGAATAATTGGGACGACGACCCTCATAAGATTGCTGGCTTCTTCTATCCACTTGTTGCTTTGACGATATCTCCGCCGTCGTCAAGTCAGTGCTCAGCCCAGTGTCCTGCGACCGGCTGACCATTGATTGATTCGACGACAACTGTTCCACCTTCAACTGCCTCTCTAGACCTTCAACCCTTTGTTGCTGCAAGTAGCAGCCGAATAGAGGACTAGAAGAAGAACCAGCTTGGTAGGGGAAATTTGCATTTGCATTTGCGTTTGAATTTGCATTTGCATTTTGAGAGTAGAAAATGGAATTTGGTATAATTTGGTAATTATTATTATTATTATTATTAGGAGGAGGAGGACTACTAGTTTGGTAATTGGTGGGGTTCATGAAATTGGTCATGCATGAGTTATTTTGTTGTTGTTGTTGTATTTGTGTTTGTATTTGGTTTGTGGGGAAATATGAGAAAGAGTAGTTTCTGGTGGTTGATGTTGTGCTCATTGTTGTCCCCTTGAAATCATCTTCATTAATATTATTAGTAACATTAATACCATAATTGGTATTATTATTATTAGAGGAGTAAGGAGAATCCATGAGAGGTGGCAAAGAAGGACTATCCAAAAGACCTTCCACAAAAGAGTTCATCCTCACAAGCTCCGTCATTGTATTACTTCTCTTTATCATTCCTGTGTTCTTGTGGAAAACCCTAGACACAACCCATTCGTCCTGCAATATTCATCATATCCATGATTAATTAGCTAGTTCCCATGCATACAAGATTAATAAGGGATCAATGCATTCATTTCAAATTAAGCAAATTTGTTTATATATATCATTATTTATATTATGCAAGCGATAGTGACAATATATTTACATTTAGAGTAATGCTACAAATACAAACTATTCTACAAATATTTTACAAACTGCTGATGTGACAAAGTTTACATCAGTTATGAATTATAACTATATATATATACATATATATATATATGTATAAAAAAAGCGGACCCATATATGTATAAAATAAAAGATGTACCAAAAATGGAAATAATTAACAACCAAAACAATGAGTATATATGTATATATATATATAATAATTAATAAATAAGAAGCCAGGAATTAAATGAAAGATAGAAAAAAGAAAGACATTCGGGTTACGGTACCTTAGCTGACTTGGGGGAGTAGTTGTAATAAGAGAATTTGCCATCGAGTCTAAATTCATGCATAACCCAATTGCTTTTCTCTCCTTTAGGGGCTCTTCCTTTATAGAAAACAAGGGTCTTCTTCATCCCAACAAGCTGCTGCTGGTTACCTTTCCCCTTACTGTAAATCTCCTTATCTTTTCCGGTGGCTTTCCAGTATCCTGATTCTGTCGCCCGGTTCGTCCTCATCCCCGTCGGATACTTCCTGTCTCTCTGGCAAAAGAAGTACCATTCCTTCTCTCCCATCTTTGCTTTCTCTGCAAGTAATTCATAATTCATTCATTTTCTAAATAAATAAATAAATCTCACAAATAAATTAAAATATAGCTAGGCAAGACCACAAGCATTAATAATGTGTACTAGCTAGCTAGCTAGATATGATCGTACAACTTTTTTTTATGATACTCTCAAATCATTAAAGAAGAAAATGATTTGAAAATACAAATAATTATCTACCAAGTTGAAATATATATATATATCAAACGCCTGAACATCAAAGGTTCAGATCCGATATTTCTAAGTACTCTTTATATGAATTTCTTAAATCGGATAATTAAAACACACAAATAGAAATTAAAGAAGAAAATGATTCCTTACTTGGCAAATCCCATGGCTCGCACTTATTTAGATCAACTTCTCCGATGGCAGTTGCAGAAAAGTTGTTGTTGACCACCTTCTGGGTAAGGTAGTGAGTAATAATCTCCTCATCCGTTGGATGAAACCTAAATCCTGGAGGCAAATTGAGGAGCTCTTGATCTCCTTCGTCAACCACAATTGGAGCTCCTTCCATGGACATTAATTAATTGATATATATTTATGTATACTTAGTATATATATGAAATATGGTTTATATATATATATTTTCACTAAAATAAAACTTTTTAGAAAGCCAAGCAAAAAAAGGAAATTCTGGTGGGGATATTTTTATGAAAGGGAAGCAGCAGTTTAGAAAGGAGGGGCACTTAAATAGAAAGAAGGAGGGTTTAGCAGGAGGTATGACCAAAGAAGTTACGTAGGCTACAAGGCACTTCTTGAGGAAGGCTCGTGGGTTTTGTTTTTTTATTTTATTTGTTTGTTTAATATTTGATCTATTGATTGGCTTTATATGGTAGATATCTACATGGTTGAAAAAGAATGTGATAAGAGCCAGATAAATCGGTTTTTTTTAAAAGGTGAGTTTCTTTGTTAGGAGGTGGGGCTGGTGGTGGTGGGGTTTGGGGATCCGTATATATTCTATTTGCATCACCCTACCCATCCCATCAATATATATATATATATATATATATATATATATATATATATATATAATCGATAGTTTTTGCAGTGTCTGACTTCCAAACGCATTGTATAATTTTGTTGCCTTACGTTTGAGTTCTAAATACTGCGTTTGTGAAGAAAATAAGTTACGTTTAAAATAAGTTATAATTAAACGAATAAGATTGTCAAGTGCATTTGAATTTTTAAATACTACAAACACTAAGTAACCAAATATATATATATATATATATAGTGGTGAAAGGAGATATGTAATTACAAATTAATGTGACATCTAAGTAGATATATACTCAAAAAGGTTGAATGGTTAGTTTTCAGGGTTTAAAAAAGAATCAATTGTAACAATGCAAAATAGCACACAGAAATATAAAGGACTGACATACAAATATTTACATAAATTAGTGTTATGTATCAAGTAACAACAATATTTTATATAGTAATGGAAATGAAATAATAGGAGAGAGAGAGAGAGAGAGACAGAGATTAGCTTAAATATTTTACTCTTATTTTTTTTAAAGTCTCAGCACAACATAATGTCATTAACATGTTTATTATGAGATTAGTAGTATTTAATCAAGTAATTAGATTAATTAATTGCTAAGAAAGTCTCACTTTACTGCCTTGAAAGTGTTTTTTATTATTATTATTATTATTGTAAGATAATTGAGTGAGTTTGTTGGCTTAATTTATAAGAGTCGGTATATATCCAGGAATTGAATGCTTCAAAAGTCAAAAAGAAATTGGCGCAGCAACTCATTTTTTTTAATTATCCTTCACACGGCCAAGCCTAGGCCTAGCTACATTCCTATATATATATATTACTATTACGTTCATATACATACTGCGCCTGGCATTTAATTTGATCCATTTGAATTAATTAAATATAAATATTATAATTATGGTGGCATTTAATTTGATCAACTCTATTAATTAATTAATTATAAAAATGAAACAGTCATGTGGCTGTATAAATCCATCCATACATGAGGGTGATGATCAACACTATGAATTCACATGCTCATGCTGACGATATATAGTAACGATGAAGAAATTGGTCAGAGGATGAGGCTCACAATACACGTTATTTTACGCGTATGCACCACCACCGCTCATCTCTAGCTTTATCTCTCAATTAAAACTCGCCACATATGTACACGTTAATAATTCATAATATGTATTTGTTATGAATATTTTTTAAAGCATATACCATTTATACTATTGAAAATAAAAAAAAATGACTAGAATTAAAAGTTGAAAAGCGGACGCTCTTCAGAATAAGAGTTTGATTTTATTAACTAGGGATAACGCCCACTACTAATAGTAGCGGACACTAATCAAAATAAAAGTTTGACTTTATTAACTAGGATTTAGGCTTATTAACTAGGGTTTAAGGTTTATTAAACAAGATTTAGAATTATTAATCAGAATTTAAGATTTTTTAATCAGGATTTAGAGTTTATTAATTAGAATTTAGGGTTTACTAAACCAGAGGTGTATAAACCCAATTAAAAGAGGATTTAATAAACTCTAAACTCCGGTTAATAAACCCTAAATCTTGGTTTATAAACCCTAGCTAATAAAGTCAAACACTTATTCTGATCAACATTCGCTACTATTAATAGCGGATGATATGTGTTTTTTTACCATCCGCTACTAATTAATTGTAGCTGACGTCGATTTTTAATTTTTAATCCTGATAGTTATTTCTTGTTTTCAATAATATATATAATATATGCCCTATAAAATTTCATAACAACTATATGTTATAGATTATTCATCATATATATATATATAGGGTCCGTCTCTCTAGCGAACCATAGGGAGCGAACTAATGACGAACCGGATATAGCGACGGTTTTTTTTGTCGCTATAACATAAAAAACCGGCTTTCTATGTTATGGCGACGGAAAAAACCGTCGCTATAGCCAGTTCATTTTTAATTCGCTCTTTATGGTTCGCTAGAGAGACTGACCTTATATATATATATATATATAGGAGTTCTATAACAAATTTTTGTTATGATATTTTCGGTCAAATGTGTTTCTAGTTGTGTATAGAAACAGGTGGTATAGATTACGTTATTCAAAAGTATTATCTGCTACTAATAGCAGTTGAAGGACTGATTTTTTTAAATCTAGACTACCATATTTATCATAAACGCTCAAATAATATCGTTAAGTATTTATTACGGATCACTATTTATATATATTGTTAGGCTGCGTACGTTGAACATGCAATGGACAAATTCGAGGGTTATATATAAAGATTTAGAGTTTATCTAACTAAAAATTCATCCAACTCACACTCCCTTTAGCAACGGACCGGGTGATAGTTT
Source organism: Panax stipuleanatus (assembly GCA_020205555.1). Classification (NCBI taxonomy): domain Eukaryota; kingdom Viridiplantae; phylum Streptophyta; class Magnoliopsida; order Apiales; family Araliaceae; genus Panax; species Panax stipuleanatus. The sequence continues at coordinate 120,259 of JAINUT010002907.1, forward strand.
GGTCCGTCGCTATATATACAACCGTCGTTTATATGTTGTCCGTCGCTATATGTTATCCGTCGCTAAAAACTAAGACGACGGTTGTATATATAGTGACGGACCAAACTGTCGTCCAATCCGTCGCTAAAGGGAGTGAGTTGGATGAGCTTTTAGTTGGGTGAGCTTAAGATCCAGACCGTATATATATATATATATATATATATATATATATATATATATATGTGTGTGTGTGTATGTAAGTAGAATAATGCTAGAGACATAACTTATTTTACAACTATTTTATATATTTTACTGATGTGGCATACCCTATTCCAGCTTTTATGCGGGGCGAAGACTACATTAAAGTAATTTGTTCATCAATATGCTGAGATAGAATATACCATATCAGTAAATTATAAAATAATTTTAAAATAAGTTGTGTCTTTAACATTACTCTTAAAATTAACTTAATATTATATTTGTAGTTAAAGATTAGATAACAAGTGTCCTAATCTTCCCAAAAAGGCGGGATTGGGAAGAAATGAAAGCATTGAGAATCTAATTAATATAAAAATAAAAAATTAATATTTTCACATATTAAAATTATATTTTTATATGAGTGTCTCTTACATGAAGGTGAGACCTAATCATTATTTATGTAAGAGATATTATGTAAAAATATTAATTTTTTATATGAAAAAATCAGTTCTCTAAAAATAATACTAGTAGTGTTTAGGCTTTTTATTTTACTCACCCAGTTTGGAAAATTATTTATAAATTTGACAAATACATACCCAAATTGAATTGCGACTTGTTTAAGTCATAAGAAAAAATTAATTAGGTTAAGATTATTTTTAATTTTTATATATATCACATATATACATACGTCGTAAATATAATTTGGTAGAAAACTTTTTGTAATATCAGATAGTACATTGATGGCGGAAATGTCATGTGTTGGTGGATTGGCGCAAGGATTACGGTCGTTGATGTCTTCTAGGTCGAGAGTCTTCGGGTTTGAGTGTTTAGTTGACTTGATTTCGAAAGTTTGGCTTTGGGCATTGATGTTTTCGGGGTCGGATGTTCGGCTTCAGATGGCGTAATGACTCCGGTCGTCGTTATGACTTTGGGAGTTGAGTTCAGCTCTTTAGGAGTTCGAATCAGATTACTATTGTCTTCGATTACTATTATTTAATTTTTTTATAATAGTAGGATTTTATTAGAAAGTAAATTATTTATTTTATTATGTAATTAATTACTATATGAGTTGTTACGTATTAGGACTTTATTGAGTTACCATAGTTATTTGTTATTTATTGGAAGTTTGTTTTCATAGTTATATGAATTTTATTTCATTTTGAAAAGAAAATCTATAAATTATATAACTCGACTTGTGGTTTGAATTTGGTAAAATTTTATTTCGATAAATATAATTTACACGTTAAAGAGATTTATCTATGTTTAAGATTATTTTTTTATTTTTTTATCTGTGAATTTATTGTTACCTTAATTCACAAGAAAACTGTTATTCTGTTCACCGTCAAAAATATCTTGAATAAAATTTTAAAAGTCGATGGGATATTTTAAAACGGATAGAATAATAAAATGATTTAATAGTACCTAACAAAAAATCTTAAAAGAATGCATCCGAAACAGTCCAAAATGGTGAGGAGATTTGGCTGAGAGAGAAGAAATAGAGTTGGAAAGCTTAGAAGATTTAGCACCTCCCCTTTTCTCTCCCTCTCCTACTCCTACTCCTACTCCTACTCCTAGGCGCCTAGCTAATAGGCTTAGCTAGCAGCTCCCCCACGCCCACTCCCCCACCCCACCCCCAACCCCCAACCCCAACTTGCTACTCTTTCAAGCACCACCAAGGAAGGAATAAACGTGATGAAATGTGACGGCAGCCCACCTCATCTATCACACTACCCCGCCCCCTTGATATTCCACCCATCGTTACCAAATAAAATAATAATATTATCACATAAAAAATGATCACATAAAATTTACATATACACACATATATATTATGAGTTCTACTTGTCAGACAGACATCAAAAATATGCATCTGTGTATATGTAAACTTTATGTGATCATTTTTTATGTAATAATAGCATTGTTGAAATAAAATCTCAAACCCGAATCGATATCAATAATACTACTATTACATAAAAACAGGTCACATACTGCTCACATACACTCGCATGCATATTGTGATGGCCCACGTAGAATCAATATTTTCACAAAAGAAATTAATATTTTTACAAGATTCCATTCACATGAATTGTAAACGGGATTCACATTTATATGAGCGAGACCTTGTGAAAATATCAATTCCCTATCAATATCTTATATAATATTTAAGTCTCCATACGACAAGTTCACATTGATATTCATAATAAACTCATTAGATGTTATTACTCTTCTATTCTTAAGAGAAAAATGACCAAGCCCCCTAACTTTGATAAAAAAATTATTCATAAAATTTAGGTGCATGAGATTTTAGAATTCATTCTTATCAAAAATAAAAATATTAAATTTAAGTCGAATATAACAATTAAAAAGAAAAAGAAAAATGGAAGGCTTCATTCCATGGCTCCAATAGTCCAACCTATACAAGGTGCTTTCATGCCCTTTGTTTTTGTATTTTTGGATGTGAGATGAGTCTCAATCAGGTTCACGTGTGCCAGATCATTGTACTACTTAATTAAACATGTGATATATATATATATATATATATATATATATATATATATATATATATATATATATGATTTAGTTGAATTAATGTTAATTTTAAGCCGTGGCGGTGATATATTGTTGAAATTAATACCAAGTCTATTAGTAGTAGTAGTACTTAGTTAATAGTCTAGTCTGATTCTAGAGTTGACTTTATTATTTTTTGGTGGGCCGAATTTTCCGCCGCCCATTAAGGCATCATTGAATGGATTCGATTATTATGAAATTTATTTTTTTAATAAGTTAGTCAATTGATCAATAGAGTGCTGACACGCAAGAAGAGAGAACATCTATTCGTCTGCGTGTCAATATTATATTGGTCAATTAATCAACTTACCAAAAAATAAACTTAATACTAACCACTCCCGATTAATATGATGTCATTTACTGTACATATACAAATCTCTTGGAAGTGGTTAGTGATATACACATTAATTATACATTTTAGTATTCCCATATTTATTATTTTGTTTGTTTATTTTATTTAACTAATACATTTTATTTGATTTTATAGGATTTATCTGATTTTTCTTGGGGAGCAAATAAAAGATTACATGGGACTCTTGGAGGATAATCATGAAGAAGTTGGAGTCAATTTGGAGATAAAGAGATAAAGAAAAAAAAGAAGACCAAGTTCAATGTATCTTAGATTAGGTTATAATTTATTTTTTCTTATAAAGAGATCTCTTCTTTTAGAGAGAGGGGAGACTTTTATTTATTTTTTATCATCTCCTTCATCCGCTGAAACAAGGAGGAGAGCATGAAGTTAGAGTTGTAATATTACTTTGTCTTAGGGATTCCAATTCAACATACAGGTGTAATCTTTCTATTGAATCAGTTATATATTTTCCTTGTTTCCTTTCGTACTTACTATTAATATATTATATATCTTAAGTTAGTTTTTTTTCTGTGACGGTTCATGTGCTTTATATAATATTAGTAATAATAAGTTATTTGAAGACTGCGATTATTACTAGTAAAATCGTATTTGTTTTTATTTTAAATTTCATGGCTAGCTAAATTTTGAATACCTAGGATGATGATGAAACTAAGTATTTCATAATAATATTTTTTTTTCCGTTCCGAAATTAGTGCCTAATTATTTTCTCCTTCATATTTTCCTTCGCACAAATTGCATATGATTTTTATATTGATTTCGAGGTTTTGATAAGTTATAGTTAATCTGTGAATTTTTCATAACTTATACTTGCCCATATTAATTATATAAATCATTATTTTTAAAGGAAAGGAAAAATAATTTGGTAATTAATTTGGAATAAGAAATTGTTTATTATGTTAATATTTGGTGGATTCGGATTCCTAGGTAGTTTTTCTCATTAATAGTTTTCATTAATAATTATTAGTTTACATAATTTAGTTAGTTAATCATCACCACCATATTTATTTCTAATTTGCCTAAAATATTAATTAAGGATATATTAAAGAATTGATCTAGTCTCTGTGGTTCGACCTGCACTTGCTAAATCTACGATAGACACTGTGCACTTGCAGTTACATATTTTTATCACATCAAGTTTTTGGCGCCGTTGCCGGGGACTAGAATTAAAAAAAAAAAATTCCTTAATTTTTATTTATTCGAATTAGTTTTTAACTCATATATTTTTTTTTTATTTTTTTTTATTTCCAGGATTATCGAAGCGGATCAAAGAAACGTAAAGATAAAGATTTTGTTGCTGCGCTTTTCTTGGTACTTTGTATCTCTATTTTATTTTTATTTTTTATTTTTTTTTTATTTAAAAAAAAATTAAAAAAAAATAACAGTAGTTTAGTTTTTATTAATATATTTTTTTATTTGCCGCATTCATGCATTCACTCACGTAGAGCACATCCTGTTAGGTTTTTATTTTTATTTTTGTCAAATATAAACTGTGGTGATTGCTGGAGGACCGAGGTACGTCAAAATTTCTCCTTCTTTCGTAATTCACATAGTTTTAGGATATTTTATTTGTTTATAATTTTTTTTTTATTTGTGCATTTTCATCTTTAATCCAACATTAAGGGCACAGCCTGTAACAAGATAAGGTGGGGATTTCATCACCCTTCCTTGGCCCACAAACAACCCAACTTTTTGCATAACCTTGACCTAATAAAATCAAGTAGACGTTGGCCCCTAGGACTCTCGAGCTCAATTAAGACAAGAAACTCCAAGAGGAGGCTGAATTTTTAATTAATCAAACTACTGGTGTCTAGGCAAGTGGTTCAAAAGGTAAACGCCTAAAGATTGTGTGGTTATTTAATTAGTCACTGTATCTACGGAGAGACTCCCACCTTTCTTACACTTACCTGGCTAGTGGTGTGATTAATTTTGAATTTGGTGGACCTTGCGGTGTAACTTGGAACAGTTAGGAGCTGTCTAAATTTTATTTAGGTTGACCTTAGAAGTAATTTTTTTTATATATATATATATTTTTTGTTTGCTTATCTGCTTATTTGCTAAGTAGTGTATGCAAAAAGTGTGGACTAGGGACGAAACATCGCGATTAGTGAGAAAACTTGATTTTTCGGAGTGCACTTTAAAAGATCTCACCCTAAGAAAAATGGAGGGCGCACAAACTGTTTCTTTAAGGGATCGATGTTATCCTTCCCGCTCTGCCCAACCATCATGTATCAGTTTACCACAAGTAACTGGTAACAATTTTGAACTTAAACCGCAATTGATAAATATGTTACCTAGGTTCACGGGGATAGAAGATGCATATTTATTTATTCAGGAATTTGAGGAAGTTTGTGCCTTAATAAAAATTCAACAATTGTCTGATGACTCAATTAGGCTAAGATTTATCACATTTGCTTTAAAAGATAATGCTAAAGAGTGGTTATATAGCCTACCAAATAATTCCATATCAACCTGGGAGGGATTTGTTGTTACATTTCTAAAAAAGTATTTTCCAAATCATAAAACTGCTAAAATTAGGACTGCAATTCATCAATTTTGCCAACTTGAAAAAGAGTCATTTTGGAAATATTTTGATAGATTTAAAAATTTGTTATCCCAGTGCCCACACCATGGAATTGAGAAATGGAGATTGTGTCAAATTGCTTACGAAGGTTTAGATTATTCCACTAAAACAATGTTAGAATCAATGTGTCAAGGGGATTTTCTGAATAATGATGATGAAAAGGCTTGGGAATTTTTAGAAGACTTAGCAGAAAAAACCATGCAATGGGAAACCACCCGAGAGACCGATAAACCTAGCTCATCTAGGGGTGTTCATACAATTGACAATTCAATTGCCACTGAAGCTAAGTTGGCTGGTGTGATTAAAAGACTTGAAGCTTTAGAAACTTGTGGACCATCACCTGTGAACCTAATCTCAACACCAACACCTTTGTGTCTAAGGTGTAATTCACAAAGTCACGGGATAGAGGAATGTCCTAGAGTCATGGCTCAACCTGAAGAATATGAACAAGTCAATGCAATGTTTCAAAGACCTAGGAATGACCCATTTGCACCCACTTATAACCCAGGTTGGAGAAATCATCCTAATTTTTCATGGAACCAAGGACCCTACCCAAATAACTCTTCAAATCATGTCAGTCAGTCTTTAAATCAATCTTTTCAACCTTACCAAAAGCCAAATCCTGGTCCGTACCAAAATTCAAATTCATCACTTCATTATCCACCAGGTTTTTCTAATGAAAATGAGAGGAGACTTAGCACCTTAGAGAAGAGTGTGGAAACTTTAATAAAAACTCAACAAAGCACTAACCAAGCTTTATCTCGTTTAGAGATCCAAATGAGTCAAGTGGCCACTACAGTTTGTGAAAGAGAGAAGGGTAAACTTCCTAGCCAACCCGAGACCAATCCAAAATTTCCAGCCCCTAATTCACTTGAAAACAACAAAGTCAATCATGTGAATTCTGTAATCTCTTTAAGGTCTGGAAATTATTTTAACAATCATGCTGGCATTGATAATGAAGAAGAGAAAAATTTAAATGTTGAATCTAACAATCCATCTTCAAAGTCAGCCCAGCCTGAAAAATCCATAAACTTTGAGTCAGTAGGCCCATCCACTAAGCATGTGTCGAAAAATGATCAAACCACATCTTCGGAGTCAACTGAAAAAGTCTTCAACCCAAAAGCCCCATTCCCTCAAAGACTTATTTCAAACAAGCAATCAGCCCAATTAGACAAAATTCTAGAAGTGTTCAAACAAGTGAAAATTAACATTCCTCTTCTAGATGCCATTCAACAAGTTCCCTCATATGCTAAATGTCTAAAAGATTTGTGCACACACAAAAGAACCACTCATGTTCCTAAAAAAGCTTTTCTAACAGCCCATGTTAGTTCCATTTTATCATGTCAGGTTCCTGTGAAGTATAAGGACCCCGGTTGTCCTACTATTTCATGCATCATAGGTGACACCTTAATTGAAAAAGCTTTGCTTGATTTAGGAGCTAGTGTGAACTTGTTACCATTTTCTGTGTACCAAACATTGGGCTTAGGGGAGTTAAAAAAGACAAGTGTCACACTTCAACTAGCTGACCGTTCTATTAAAGTTCCAAAAGGAATAGTTGAGGATGTACTCATTAAGGTTGGCGATTTTGTCTTTCCTGTTGACTTTGTTGTCCTTGAAACCCAACCTGTTGCCAATCCCAAGGGTCAAATTCCTGTCATATTAGGTAGACCATTTCTAGCAACCTCTAATGCATTAATCAATTGTAGAAATGAACTAATGAAATTGACTTTTGGGAACATGACAATTGATTTAAATGTTTTTAATGTGGGAAAGCAACCTATTGATTTTTCTGACCAACCCGTTGAAGTGAACATGATTCAGGAAATGTCTGAAATTGAACTTACGGGAGAAGACGAAATTTTTAATTTTTGTCTAAATCATTTTGGTCAAAATTGGGATGATACAGAATACGTAAATGAGGTGAATGAAATGTTAGAGTCATCCACACCAATGTCTTACTCCAAATGGGAACCCGTGACTGAGTCAATCTTGCAATCCTCAGAACCTCTTGAAAAGAATCCACCAGAGTTAGAGCTTAAACCCCTTCCGGATAATCTTAAATATGCTTATATAGGTCCCTCCAAAACTTTTCCTGTGATTATTGCTTCCGATTTAACAATCACACAGGAAGAAGAGTTATTAACTATTCTGAGAGAAAATAAGGAAGCCATAGGATGGAGCATAGCTGATATTAAGGGGATCAGTCCAACCATTGTCCAACATAGGATCCACTTTGTAGATGATGCTAAACCAGTGAGAGACCCACAGAGGCGGTTAAACCCGGTTCTAAAAGAGGTTGTTAAGAAGGAGATTCTTAAGTGTCTAGATAATGGGATAATCTATCCCATTTCTGATAGCTCTTGGGTAAGTCCTGTTCAAGTGGTGCCTAAAAAGTCTGGCTTAACTGTGGTTCAAAATGAAGCTAATGAGTTAGTTCCCACTCGTGTCCAATCTGGTTGGAGGGTTTGCATAGACTATAGAAAACTCAATACCGCCACAAGAAAGGATCATTTTCCTTTACCCTTCATAGACCAAATTCTAGAGAGGTTAGCTGGTCATGCTTACTACTGTTTTCTTGATGGTTACTCGGGCTACTTCCAAATTCCCATAGCCCCAGAAGACCAAGAAAAGACCACATTCACTTGTCCTTATGGAACCTTTGCATATCGTCGTCTACCCTTTGGGCTATGTAGTGCCCCTGCCACCTTTCAAAGATGCATGATGAGCATTTTTTCTGACATGGTAGAGAAATTCCTAGAAATTTTCATCGATGATTTTTCCATATTTGGATCTACATTTCAGGAGTGCCTTCACCACCTTGACTTAGTTCTAAGGAGATGTAAGGTAACTAACTTAATCCTAAATTGGGAGAAATGTCATTTCATGGTTAAAAAAGGAATTGTTCTTGGTCATATCATATCTGACAAGGGAATTGAAGTAGACAAAGCCAAAATCGACCTCATTGCTAATCTTCCACCACCTAGGACAGTCAAAGAAATTCGTTCGTTCCTAGGACATGCAGGCTTTTATAGGCGATTCATTAAAGATTTCAGTAAGAAAGCAAGACCCTTGACCAATCTTCTAGGAAAAGATACAAAATTTGAATTTAATGAAAAATGTCTTCAATCCTTTGAACAACTCAAAAGGGAGTTGACTTCAGCTCCTATCATCAAATCACCTGATTGGAGTCAACCATTTGAGTTAATGTGTGATGCATCTGACTATGCAGTTGGTGCTGTTCTAGGGCAAAGAATCAACAAGATTCCCCACGTCATATACTACGCTAGTAGGACTTTAAATGATGCTCAATTGAACTATTCAACTACTGAAAAAGAACTTTTAGCTGTAGTTTTTGCCCTAGAAAAGTTTCGATCTTATCTTATTGGGTCTAAAATAATTGTTTACACTGACCATGCTGCCCTCAGACATCTTCTTTCCAAAAAAGATTCAAAAGCCCGTTTAATTCGTTGGGTCTTATTGCTCCAAGAATTTGACCTAGAGATACGAGACAAAAAAGGGTCCGAAAATGTGGTAGCTGATCATTTGTCTCGGTTAGTTGTGGAGTCCAACCCTGACCTACCCTTAAATGAATCTTTTCCAGATGAGCAACTTTTCTCCATATCTGCTACACCTTGGTTTGCTGATATTGTGAACTACCTAGTGACTAGTGAAATTCCTTCCCATTGGTCCAAACAAGACCGATCAAAGTTTCTTTCACAAGTCAGACACTTTTATTGGGACGACCCCTATTTGTTTAAATATTGCCCTGATCAAATCATTAGGAGATGTGTACCTGACCATGAATTTAGGAGTGTTTTGTCATTTTGTCATGACCAAGCTTGTGGAGGACATTTTGGAGGCAAAAAGACCGCCGCCAAAGTCCTCCAGTGTGGTTTCTATTGGCCTAGTCTGTTCAAGGATGCCACAGAATTTTGTGCCAATTGCAATAGGTGTCAACAATTAGGGAGGATCACTAGGAGGAATATGATGCCAATGCAACCCATTTTAGTCATTGAATTGTTTGATATGTGGGGAATAGATTTCATGGGCCCATTTCCAAATTCTTTTGGAAATCTGTATATTTTACTTGCGGTGGATTATGTCTCTAAGTGGGTAGAAGCTATACCAACCAAGACCAATGACAACAAAGTTGTTGTCAAATTTCTGAAAGAGAACATTTTCTCTCGCTTTGGTACCCCTAGGGCCATAATCAGTGATCAAGGAAAACATTTTCGCAATCAGCCTTTTGCATCCTTGCTGAAAAAGTATTCCATCACCCACAAGCTTGCAACACCATATCACCCTCAAACAAGTGGTCAGGTAGAAGTTTCAAATAGGCAAATAAAACAAATCTTGGAAAAAACGGTGAGTTCCAATAGAAAAGACTGGTCTCTAAAATTGCTAGATGCCTTGTGGGCTTACCGTACTGCTTTTAAGACTAACTTAGGAATGTCACCGTATAGGCTTGTGTTTGGGAAAGCCTGTCACTTACCTGTTGAACTTGAACATCGTGCTTTGTGGGCCATAAAACAATTTAATTTTGATATGTCCGCTGGTGGGAGTCATAGACAATTGCAATTAGCTGAGTTAGATGAGATTAGGAATGATGCTTATGAAAATGCTAAAATTTACAAGGAAAGAACGAAAGTGTTTCATGATAAATCAATTTTGAGAAAATCATTTTCACCTGGTCAAAAAGTTCTCTTGTATAATTCTAGGCTACATCTATTTCCTGGCAAATTGCGCTCTAGATGGGATGGACCTTTTGTAGTGAAGGTAGTTTATTCTCATGGAGCAGTTGATATTGAAAATCCAAATAGTGGAGAAATTTTCAAAGTGAATGGCCAACGACTCAAACCCTTTTTAGAAATGCCAAACGGACCAGAAGAGGTGGTGTACCTTGTTGACCCACCTGATTCAGAATGACTAGCACTGCACTTATTTTTGTAAGTATGTATGTTTTTATTTTTTATTTTTTTTTTTGTACAATATTGTCATCCGGTTCCTGCCCCATCCTACGAGGTACAATTCTTTTGTTTCTTTGTTCTCTTTATTCATTTACATACATTGAGGACAATGCATGAATTAGGTGTGGGGGGAGTTGTGCATTTTTATTAGATTATATTTTTTCTCTTATTATTTTTTTTTTTTTTTTTTTTTTAGGAAATTATGTCTTTGTAAAAAAAAAAATGATGAACGAAAAAATTTTGTTTGACTTTTTATGGATTGAATTTATTCTAATAAGTGCCCGTGGAGTTAAAAGTCATGAGTAAGATTGAAAGATTTAGAACTCTTGAATCTTTGATAAGATACGAAATCTTAGTTTGAAATACCATCTAGACTAAAATTGATTTCAAAATCATTTTTGCATTTCACGACGCACTAACTCTTAGTTGTGGATATAAACTATGATTCCAGCAATTTGAAGAAAGGAAAAAAAAAAAAAAAAGAAGAAAAGTTGAAAAATTTGAAAAAAAAAAAAGAGAAAAGAAAAGAAAAGAAATAAATAACTGCTTCAATGTCCATTGAACGAAATAACTGGGTATCTAAGCCTCATGAAGCATCGATATTCACGCTGAAAAGTATGATGGATATAAGCAGTTTGACTAGTCTAATTTTGTGGCCTTTGTTACTCGAGTTAGTAAGCCCTTAGGGGTGTCTCTACACCTAGTGTCCTAAAGCCAACTGGTTTGGGAGTCATTGGTCCAACGCTCGCTACATGAGTAACTCTGAAAAGCCTAAGAAAATGAGACATTGCACAAGTCAAGGAAAAAAAATAAATAAAATAAAAAAATAAATTGAGTTTGCTTGATTTTCATGGTAAAAATCCCTACTAAGAGTTACATCACATACACATGCATACATCACATGAAATTAATATTATGAAGGATGGTGTCTAGAATGAAGATTGAATATTTTTGATAAGGTGAACGTGTGATTTTGAATTTAATCTTGCTTATGTATCATGCCCATGGATATTTAAAAGTTTTAATTCAATTTCATGACTTGTTGAACTCAAAAATATTTTTGAATTTTGTGGGTATATTCTCTGCAAACCCTCACGAGACACAACTCGTCCTCTTGGGGTAACCTTGGGGTTTAAAGGCTTGTTGCACATGCTAAGTGCAATCGTGTTTCCTACGAAAATGGGGTAGTATAGTTTTTATTTTTATTTTACTCGAGGACGAGCAAAAGATAGGTATGGGGGTATTTGATATACACATTAATTATACATTTTAGTATTCCCATATTTATTATTTTGTTTGTTTATTTTATTTAACTAATACATTTTATTTGATTTTATAGGATTTATCTGATTTTTCTTGGGGAGCAAATAAAAGATTACATGGGACTCTTGGAGGATAATCATGAAGAAGTTGGAGTCAATTTGGAGATAAAGAGATAAAGAAAAAAAAGAAGACCAAGTTCAATGTATCTTAGATTAGGTTATAATTTATTTTTTCTTATAAAGAGATCTCTTCTTTTAGAGAGAGGGGAGACTTTTATTTATTTTTTATCATCTCCTTCATCCGCTGAAACAAGGAGGAGAGCATGAAGTTAGAGTTGTAATATTACTTTGTCTTAGGGATTCCAATTCAACATACAGGTGTAATCTTTCTATTGAATCAGTTATATATTTTCCTTGTTTCCTTTCGTACTTACTATTAATATATTATATATCTTAAGTTAGTTTTTTTTCTGTGACGGTTCATGTGCTTTATATAATATTAGTAATAATAAGTTATTTGAAGACTGCGATTATTACTAGTAAAATCGTATTTGTTTTTATTTTAAATTTCATGGCTAGCTAAATTTTGAATACCTAGGATGATGATGAAACTAAGTATTTCATAATAATATTTTTTTTTCCGTTCCGAAATTAGTGCCTAATTATTTTCTCCTTCATATTTTCCTTCGCACAAATTGCATATGATTTTTATATTGATTTCGAGGTTTTGATAAGTTATAGTTAATCTGTGAATTTTTCATAACTTATACTTGCCCATATTAATTATATAAATCATTATTTTTAAAGGAAAGGAAAAATAATTTGGTAATTAATTTGGAATAAGAAATTGTTTATTATGTTAATATTTGGTGGATTCGGATTCCTAGGTAGTTTTTCTCATTAATAGTTTTCATTAATAATTATTAGTTTACATAATTTAGTTAGTTAATCATCACCACCATATTTATTTCTAATTTGCCTAAAATATTAATTAAGGATATATTAAAGAATTGATCTAGTCTCTGTGGTTCGACCTGCACTTGCTAAATCTACGATAGACACTGTGCACTTGCAGTTACATATTTTTATCACATCAGTTAGCATGAAATTAGCTTTGATCAATCGACCAATACAGTATCGATATACAGGTGGGAGGTGATCTCTCTTTGCGTATCAGCACTGTATTAGTCATATGACTAAATTACCATGAAGTTAACTTCATGGTAACTGAATTCAAATCTCTTTCCTTTATTTAATAATAATATTAACAGTGCATGTTTAATTTCAAACCACGACATATTAAACTTCAAATTGATACTCCATCTGTCTCATAATATATGACGTTTTAGGGTTGTGCACAAAAATTAAGGAAATGATTGTATAACATTAAATATAATATTAATTGTCTATAATATCCTTTACCATAGACATATCTAATACTCTCTCACACATCTGTAACATTTTTTCATAAGGAATAATTTTGAAAAAATTGTGATTAATTCTCCTAAATTATATAAAACTCAAATAATTTTTTAAAAAATAAAATAATCCAAAACATCTATATTATAAGGAGGAGGGAGTATAAATTTAGTTGATATAATAATTATAATTGTATAATATATAATAAAAAAATATTAATTATAATATTTATTTTATCCTAAATTTTTATAAATTATACTGATTTTAAAATTTAATATACCATGAATTAACTTTAAAAATCAAATTATATAGGAGCCTTTGACTTTGGAGCGGAGGGAGTAGTTGAGAATTTAATAAGATAATCCCTCGAGGGGCAAACTGTTTCATGGTTTCAGACAGTTTGATTGCATTATTTTGGGCTGGACAATATTTATATAGGATAATATGATTGCAGTTATTACAATTTGTTGGCAGTCGCAGTCAAAAATAATTTAATTTTAAAATTTAGTTAGTAAAAGAGATGGTAAACGAATCAAACAGTTCAAGCACAATTCGGGCTCGATTTAAAAAAATATAAGCAGGATTCGAATTCGTTAATAATATGATCAAAATTTGAGCATAAGAAATAGTTCGAACTACTTGAATTTAATATTCAAACTACTTGAATTATCGATTGTGATTCGATACATACTTGATTGATACAGATTCGATTATATATTCGATAAATTCTCTTATAATATATATAAAATTAAATCATATTAGGATAATTAATTATTATTATTATTTTATTTTTAATTTTAATTGTGATTTTATATTTGTAAAATATAATAGTAAATATATTTTCTCATGTCTAAGTAAAAAAACAAATTTAATTTTTAATTATATTTATTATAAAACTAGTAATTATGTAGAGACTCAAATTCGAAATTGAATTTAAAGCTCGTGAGTAGTTTGAATATAATTCGACTCAAGTCAGATCGATATCGAGTAATAAATATTCGAGTCAAATCGAATCTGAGTATAAATTTTCAAATACAATTCAAATTCGACTATGAATTTAACGTTTTGAGTCAAATTCGAGCAGCTTCGGTTCGATTCATTTACACCCATAAATGTTAGGAGTCTCAAATGATATGTTATTGTATATTTTAACTATAATTTATGACATAGTCATGAGATTTATGCAACTAATGTTATGATGTCACATCATTTGGAACACTTTTTGAGATAAAAAAAAATAATTAAAATCTCTAACACCACCCTTTTTTTATTAGAGTAGTAGTGATTTTGTCATGTCGTAGTTCCATTAATCAAAATTAATTAATTTCCTAATAATTCTCTCAGTCTCTCACTACAACTAATTGATAAGTATTGAAGTGGGTTTTGATGATTGATTAAAAATTTCAAAAGTCAATAATATTGACTTCGACCCTTTGGGTTCGTAGGGAGTTTAATAGTCTAGGCTTGTAGTAGCCAACCCAATCCCCCCTCCTCGCTCTCCCTCTTCTCCCCCCCCCCTCCCCCCCCCCCCCCCCCCCCCCCCCCCCCCCACGGTTCCATCCCCTCTCTCTCTCTCTCTCTCTCTCTCTCTCTCTCTCTCTCCAGCTTGTGTGCTAATAATCCCAACTGCTCCAACTATAAATAACTGTAGTAATACAAATACGACAATTCTAGATAAAAACAAAGGACGAAAGAGCATTTCGTAGTTACGATTGAGTCAAGTCCCTCTTGGTTCAATAGTAAAATAACTATTCAAAAGATTTTGAGTAAAAAAAATTTTGGAATCCAAGGCAGAAATGTTAAAATTTCAACTTAAAATTAGCCAAAAAAAAAGAAGAAGAGCATTTTGTAGTTACGATTTTTATGTTTTTGATATATATTATGTATATCTTTGTTTACTCGGTGTGTATTTAAAACGTTTAAAAATTCAAACACATTTAAAAATTTTATTCGTCTAATAATAATTTATTAACACAACGTTTGAGTCTCAAATGCAGACATTACAATTGATGTGATACATTTAAAGATCCAAACACTATAAACTCAACTGCTGCAGACTGTTGTAGACGTTGCAAATGTTGATAACCAAGTAAACTCATGAAAATAAAATAAAGAGCTGTATATGTGTATAATATATATATATATATATATATATATATATATATATATATATATATATATATATATATATATATATATGCATTGTGAAAGCTCTCCCACATATTGATTACTACCAGCTGGATGATTATTTCCTAGTTGAAAAGGATGGATAGTATTTTAAATTTCGGCTACCAACTGTAGAAAATAAAAACAACCACTAGCTGCAACTTGCAAAGTCCAATTTATACTTCTTATACGTTCAACCATGTACACTATATACATCTTTTTATTCCTTTTTTTTTTAATTCTATTTTATTTTTATTTGTATACTATTTTTTTGCCTATTTCTATGTTTTTTGGGGTAGGTAGAAGAATAGCCTAACACGTATGACCAAAAATAGCAGAAAATTTAGGAGCGAAAAGGCGCAGATATAATTTTTTTTGCGCCATTGGGAAAGGCGGCAAAGAAAGAAAGAAAGAAACACACTTAATAAATACACACGTGGGTAATAATGGTTCAGTGTTACATTAATTCTATAATCAATTCATGTAACCGCCTTTTATTGAAAAAAAAACATTGATATTAAGAGCATCTCTACTAAGGTGAATTATATTTAATTCATATGATATTAATTTATTGAATAGTCTTTTAATCTTTTCAGTAGATGAACTATCTCATGGACTATAATATTATTCCCTCCGTTCTTAAAAAATTGTCGTTTTAGAAGAAAAAATTTATTCCAATATGTTTGTCGTTTACAACTATCTAGAAGAATAAATTATTTACTTTCCTATATTACCCCTATCTTCTCTCATTGTCCCAATAAATTCTCTCCCTTATATTAATAGTTTTCAATTTCTCATAAAGGAGTAGTGATGAAATTTCAAACAAATTTTACTAGTATTAAATGACTTTCTTAATCTATGTGCCAAAACCTTAAACGACAATCTTTTAAGAACGGAGGGAGTAAAAGATTATATTATATTTAATGAATATAATCTAACCAATCATCCTTCACTTTTCTATTTAAATATAGGAATTTCTTAACATGTGCCCTAAGAGCACATGCTAAGCACACAGTTCAAGGGAATATTCCCTTGAATTGTGTGTATATTTTCTTGAACTTGGTGCATATGCAAAAATCAAGAGAATATGCATACAATTCAAGAGAATATTCTCTTAAAGTGTGTGCTTAGCATGTGCCCTAAGGGCACATGTTACGAAGACCCATTTAGTCTAGCCGTTGGAGAGGGAGCATGAGTCCTAGACTAGGATTGATGGAGCTCCGACCTGCTGAAGATGCTCTTAAGACTTTAAGTAAAGTTATAAATACTATTGTTTAGGCAATCCACCTAAACACGTCCAAAGTCTCCTTCTGTGAGTACACACAATTGGAAGCTTTGCCGTTAAATCCTGGATGGTGAACGCCATGGAGCCCGTCTGTACCTAAGGTTATGACTTGTAGGAGCGGAATCACTTTTTAGGACAGTAGCTTTGCTACGCCTCGGTTCATTCGATAAGTTGTTCCAATTTTATTGTTCTGTTCGTGTTGTTAATAGTGCTAGATTTCCAACAATGCTTACCCCAGAACAAATAAAAACACAACATAAGAATTAATTGGACGAATAAAAATTTTCCAGGACTTTCTATTGTTTTTTATTTATGAGTACAGAAAACTTGTAGAACCAACCAGACCAGACAGAGAGTTATGGGCGAGAAGCAGCTTTGAACAGTCTTAGGGCTCAACAAATAGTATATACTAGAGGAAGTCCTCATCTGAATTAACTTAAGCTAACATATACCATTAGACTCTCAAAAAAAAGCATTTGCCAGGAATCTATCTATCTATATTATTGAATTTAACATGTTTGAGAGACTTACATTAGGGAATAATCTTCATCTTTGATTTTTTTCACCTTTCTCCCGCTCCCAGAGGACAATGAACACCTCCATTATATGCATCCAAGTCCTTGCTGAGAGTTTATCTGGATTGTAAGGAGGGATTAGTTGCACCTGTAGAAGAATTTTAAATAGGACATTAGTGACTGTGAGGCATATGAAAGCTAACCTTCAGTACTTAATGCCATCAAATACAGTATCTGTCAAAAGATGCGAATCAACACCCAACAACTAAAGTCATGATCATCACTTCATCACAACATAAACTAAACTCATGATCATCACTTCATCAGAATATGATTTTGATAGATACAGAATATTTTTGCATGGTATTTGGTTCTAGCCGCAACATAAAACTGACTATAGGCTTTAAAGTTAGGAGGCAGGTACTACTATGTACAAATTGGATATTCATGTTAGAGATCATGTAAATGCACTTTGGTTTGTGATAAGCCGGAAGAAGCAAATCTGTTATTGTATTTATGTCTTCGATTTTTAGTAAACCGCAAGAACTTCATTTCATCAGTATAGAATGAAAGACACGAGTAAAAATACATAAAAACGAAAATAAATGACAAATGGGACATTAACTATACTTCGCGAGGAGCTGACAAAGCCTAAATCCTGACATCCTGTAATCTAACCAGTAACTGCCACCAATAGACACTAGAAAAATACACAAAAAGCAAACACCATACAATCCTACAAAACAGAAGATAAAACTGAAAACAACATAACCTAAGCTATATTACATGAGACTTTACACAAAAAAGGTTACGCAAAATTAATGCACAGCACACAAAAAAACCCCAAAAACATACCCACAGACCAAATACATTCCCCTATCAGTTATCTAACAAAGAGATCAACTCACTCAAAAGAAAGGGCTTGTGGTGGCAAAAACTGCAAACTTTTAAATCAATGCAATCTGCGAAAACAAAAGCTCCCAAAATCAAAAACAATTTCATATTTTCTATATTAAAATTAAATACCAATGTTCTAAAAATTCCTGCCTAGGCCCGCTTAAGGCCAGCACTAGGCTACCACCTCTAGTTAACTAGGCCCCTAGGGACTTACCTAGGCGAAATCCCTCCTCTACCAAATTGATTTAATTAAGGTTTTGAGGCTTTGAATGAACTTGCTAAGTCTTATAAGATTGTTTTTTTAAATTTTTAATGTAAAATTAAGAAACATTGCGTCTACTATATGTTCTACATACTAAATAAAAATATATACAATATATAGGCCCGCTTAAGGCCTGGCTATGCATTAGGCGCCGCCTCCACCACCTAGGTCCGCCAAGCAATTTTTGAACACTACTAAAAATTGTAATGGAAATAACTTGTTGCCAAAAAGTAATACCTTTCAAACAAACTGAAGAGCTAGAGTATTACAAATCAAAGAGAGACGCATAACCTTCATCATGTACCATCAGTCTCTACAGAAATCAATTAAACATACAATCTAAAATGGGTCTCACTTTGGCATATTATCATATATCTTTGATGCATTATTGGTTACTGCAGTTCTTTTTGTCAAATTAGATAAAAACATACAATTTAAGGAGTGTTCTGAACTTAATTTGTTAATTTGATATCTACTTTATCATTTGTAACTATGGAATATAATAGATGTGTTAGAGCCTCTTTGGAATAAGCAAATTGTCATGCACCTGTAAAGAGTTCTTTGGCTCACTTGATGCTGATGGTTGCCGAAGACAAAACATGTATACTATATATTAACCTTTACTGTTCTGATACAAAGCACGTATGCAGATGTCCCATTTGTAGTCATGGATTTTTGTTCAAAACAGGTAGCAGCATAATATAAACCTTTAAATTTAATCATCCCAAAAAGAATAGCCTCTTTCTCTGACAACTCTTCTAGTTTCAGGTAGTCGACGAAAATCTCTTCCCCAATTAGTTTTTTCCAAGCCAGCCTTGGTTTCCTTTGTTGACTGTCTACAATTTTCTTGATGGTCTTTTAACTCCACCTGCCCCTCTGGATATTGCTTGCCCGATTCCCAAATTTGAAGCATCTCATCCATCTTGGGTTCTGGCATCAAATGTTTTTCCTTCATCTCTTGATTATATTTGTACGCTTCCTCCAACATTCCATTCAAAAATAGCCCATGTATTAGCACAATGTAGGAGCTGCGGTCAGGATCAAGTCCATGCTCGCTCATCTTGGTCCACAGCTTGTAGACATTGTCAAGCTGGCGCCAACGACAAAACTTTCTAATTAACATGATAAAAGTGTCATGACCTGGACGGCAGCATCCCTTCGTATTCATGTTTTCCAATAGCGCAAACACTTCTTCTGCTGTCCTTAAAATACGAAAGAAAGCATGGTAAGTTCGAACAGTAGGGTGAAGTCCCCGCTCTAACATCTCATCAAAAACCTCCTGTGCTTCATCTAATTTACGGGCTTTACAAAGGGGCATGATAAGCGAGTTATAAGTAACAGCATTTGGAGCAATACCTTTCTCTTCCATTGTTTTCAATAGATTGCAAGCTTCTTTTACAAGCCGGCCTTTAGCAAGAGTATGAATGACTGCATTGTAAACTTTCCTATCTGGAACAATTTCCAATGCTTTCATCTGGTTGAAGAGCTTGAGCACATCATTGAGTCTGCCAACTTTTGAATAGCAAGATATCATACTTGCAAATGAGACAACATCTTTGAAAATCCTTCTTTCATTCATTTCCCTCCAAATTCTTTTCGCCTCCCTTGAATTACCAATAATGTTACACCATCCATTGAGAATAATATTAAAGCTCTTATTGTTGAGTCGGAAAACATCTTTGTTGCAGAAGAGCAAGTGTTCAGCATCTTTTACATTCTTATACCGACAAAGGGCAGATAGTAGGTTTTGGAATTCCTCCATTCCAATCTCAAATTTAAACCGTTTATGAGCATAAAAAGTATTGATAGCCTTTCCAACATCATGTATAGCACAATACCTTCTAATCATTATCAAGAGCGTATGGGGAGTCACAAGTGATGGACCAGTCTTACCACCTCTCATCTCATCAATCAGGGCCCAAGCTGTGTCGAATTTTCTCATTTTACCTAATATAGAGATCATAGAATGGTATTCACGCAATGAATGTGCATAACCTGGTTGACTGCCAGCCCACAGAAAGAACGTATATGCCACTTCCCAATCATTGCGTACACGAGAAAGAACCTCCACAACCAAATCTGTTGAGGCAGTGACACCACACTGCTGGAGCTTATCTTTCACCAAAGAGCAGCTGCTCCGTGGTGTGCGCAAAATATCCATGATCTCCCCTACATCTCGAAGAAAATCCTCATCATCCCTAAAACCCGACTGTCTATTTAGACTTTCGTCATTGTCATATTCACTGCCTTCGCCATCATCGTTTTCATCACTAATCTCATCATCAGACTTAACTATGGTAAGGGCATTTGAATTTCTGTCTGTGAAGGAAGTAAAAAAAGAAAAACCAACTGGGTAACCAGAAGATTTTAACTTCAATGACTCATTGAGTGGAGGCCGCAAATAAGAGGCAGTGACCGAATAAGCACATTGAGACAGGAACTGGGTAGTCTGAGTTGGCTTGATAATATAAGTTGCTGAATTTAAATGGTTATGCTTTGTAAGAGAGAGAAAAGATATGGTGAATTTCCTTCTCAATTTCCACATCCTTCAAGATTTCAACTTCAGTTATCAATTAAGCAATGAATTGAGTGAAAAAAGGACCTTTCAAGTTTAATCAGCGATGGCTTTGGTACCCACAATTATAGAGATCACAAACTGTTTGACGAAATGACTGAATGAAAAGTTAACAGACTTTCTTGTAGTTTTATTCTCCTAATACTATATTATAACATTACCTCGATCATCTGTTTTTCATCTCCCTAACTACGCACCATGCCAGCTTTTTATTCAACTTTGAAGTCGAATTGCGGCAACGGCCATCTTACTTTTCTCGCAAAAGCCTCCAACTTCACTTTCTTTCTGTTCGGTTTATAGTACTTTATAGTTTATACCTTATATACCAAATATATTACTTTCTAGTTACATGGTGATGGAAAAATAGGGAAAAAGTTGAAACCAATGAAAAAACACTCTTCTTAAACAGTTTTCTTTTAACTTTTTAAAGTTAATTTATGTGATATTTTAAAATTTTAAATTAATATAAATTTAGTTAATACAATCATAAATATTGTAAATTATCTCAAAAAGTAGTTAAGTATAAAATTTAATTTGTCTCGTTTCCACAACAATGACTCCCACGTCTTGTCCTGAATGGGAACGGTGATTTTGACTCTAACCGGGAATAAGAAATCACCGAATATGTTATTTATAGCCCATACTCGTCCCTTAATAGTTATATTCTAATTAAATTAATATTTATGCTATTATATATTACATAATTAAAATATGTCTTTGTATAAGGGTATAAATGAACCGAGTCGAGCCAAGTATTGAGTTGCTCAGATTTAGTTTACAAAATTTATCTAATATAAAATAAGGTTTGATTGAGGCTCGTTTAACTACCGAGTGGAGCACGATCTCGAATTGAGCCAGAGCAGTTTGAACTTTTTTAACGAATATGATCCGAGTATCAATAAAAAATTACAATTTAAGGAGGTTCGAGTAATTTATCGAACTTTAATATTTGCTCATAGTTGAATCATTTATATTTCAAGTCGAGTTCAAATCTAGTCGAGCGAATACGAATCGAACCCGAACTTCTTTGCTCATTTTACAACCTTATGTGTGTATATATATTATTATTAATTTTTTTCTGGTGTATCTCACAAAAACTCATTTTGTTTGAAGTATAATTTTTACATAGAACATCCAAGTATACAATTTTTTTCCAATTTGTCACTTAATTTAAAATTATCAGTTAAAAATTCAATTTTATAATCAAGTCCATTGCAAACCTTATCGCTTGCAAGTATCAACAAAATACAGTCTCTCTATTCCAAATTGAAGTACTTAATATATAATATTGGGGAGGTTCAAACTAATAATAAAGTGAGAATTATTTCAGCCACATTGAAAGTAAATGAATTACTAATTGCTTTGTATCACTCCTTCAAAAGTCTTAAATCAGCATAATCTGCCACTAATTACAAATGAAGATAAATGGAACTCTGAATTGTAATTATTCTCATACTAACCCAAAATTGAATTTCAATTTAACCATTAAGATGAAACAAATAAATTTCTCTGCCAGATCTTCGGAGCATTATTGCAGTGTTGCGCTCGAAAAATTGCTGAAGCATTCAGACCGTCGACCAGGACAATCATAATAGGGTAAAAAACTAAAGATATAACTTTCCGTCTACATCGAGGAGACAACGTCAATGGCACTGCCCAGTGGCCATGCCGCTTCACTAGAGAATTTTGGTATTTAACTTGCTTCACCAAAGTAATCTCTTGCCAAGGATCTATGGCTGTTTAAGAAAAGCGCGAGCAACCAGTTATAAGCAAAGTGCGACTTTCAGTCTAATAGGAAATTGCAATGTGTACTTGCAGGAGGAGATCAAAATGTGGGCATAACTTACCGAAACCATCTACAAGCAATGTGAACTGATAGACAAGGTCCATGCATAAGTATGGCAGGTTATCTGCCTCCACTCGGGGATATGTAGATTTGGCCTGCTCAAGGCTTGTTTCGCAAGCACGCTTAGCAGCATCCTCAAATCCACTGGACGGACTTTGGCAACTGACAATTTTGGATCGATAAACCAGCCTATATACAGCAATAATTTAGTCAGTAAGTTTCGCAGACCTTAATTGGACAATTTTAACTTCCATGATTCTCAAGCATTTAAGAAAGGATACGACGTACCTCAGCAGCCCTGTCAAAGAAAAATGAAGCAACAAACATATTCTTCTGTCCAT
>JAINUT010002906.1:0-45452 GCA_020205555.1 Panax stipuleanatus
CGATACGTGCATCTCACACAGGACTTCATTTAGGGAGACCTTCTTATCGTTTCATTGGTTTTCTAAAATTGTCAAAGAAATAGGTGATTAGGAATCCTATTAGTTTGTTCTAGTTTGATCAGCATTAAAAGGAGTAATTCCATGGCTATCGCTTTCAAAACGATGCGTACATCTCACACAAGTCTTCATGTAGGTAGACCTTCTTATTGTTTCATTGGTTGTCTCAAATTGTCAAGAAAGTTAAGAGTCCTATTTGGTCGTTCTAGATTTATTTGCATTAACTGGAACAATGCCATAACTATCCCGGTTAAAATGATGCGTACATCTCACACAAGTCTTCATATAGGGAGACATTTTTGTTGTTTCTTTGGATCTGTTAAATTGTTGAAGAAAAAGGTGATTAAGAGTCCTATTACTTCATTCAAGATTGATTAGATCAAAAGGAGCAATCACATGACTATCACGTTAAAAACGATGCGTACATCTCACACAAGTCTTCATTTAAGGAGACCTTCTAATTGTTTCATAGGTTCTCAAATTGTCAAAGAATGAGGTGGTACGAGTCCTATTTCTTCTTCGTTCTAGTTTGATTGGCATCAAAAGGAGCAATCCCATTACTATCGCGTTCAAAATGATGCGCACATCTCACACAAGTCTTCATTTAGGGAGATATTTCTATTGTTTCATTGGTTCTCTAAATTTGTCAAAGAAAGAGGTGATTAGGATTCCTATTAGTTCGTTCTAGTTTGATTAGCATCAAAAGGATTAATCACATGACTATCGCGTTCAAAACGATGCGTACATCTCACATAAGTCTTCATTTAGGGAGAGGTTCTATTTGTTTCATTGGTTCTCTCCAATTGTCAAAGAATGAGGTCATTACGAGTTCTATTTCTCCGTTCTAGTTAGATTGGAATCAAAAGGAGCAATCTCATGACTATCGCGTTCAAAACGATGCGTACATCTCACACAAGTCTTCTTTAGGAAGACCTTCTAATTGTTTCATTGGTTCTCTAAAATTGTCACAGAAAAGGTGATTATGAGTCCTATTAGTTCGTTCTAGTTTGATTAGCATCAAAAGGATCCCCATGACTATCACGTTCAAAACGATGCGTACATCTCGCACAAGTCTTCTTTTATGGAGACCTTTAAATTGTTTCATTGGTTCTCTAAAATTGTCGAAGAAAGAGGTGATTAGGAGTCTTATTACTTCGTTCTAGTTTGATTAGCTTCAAAAGGAGCAATCCCATGGCTATTGCGTTCAAAACGATGCGTAAATCCCTCACAAGTCTTCATGTTGGAAGACCTTATTTTTTTCATTGGTTGTCTCAAATTGTCAAAGAAATAGGATTAGGAGTCTTATTTCTTCGTTTTAGTTTTATTGGCAACAAAACGAGCAATCTCATGAATCACGTTCAAAACGATGCGCAAATCTCAAACAAGTCTTCATTTAGGGAGACATTGTTATTGTTTCATTGGTTCTGTCAAATTGTCAAAGAAAGGGGTGATTACGAGTTCTATTATTTCATTCTTGTTTGATTAGCATCAAAAGAAGCAATTCTATGATTATCACGTTCAAAACGTTGCGTACAACAACTCACACAAGCCCATTTTGGGAGACCTTCTAATTGTTTCATAGATTTTCTCAAATTGTCAAAGAATGAGGTGATTACGAGTTCTATTACTTGGTTCAAGTTAGATTGGCATCAAAAGGAGTAATCCCACGACGGAGATATTTCTACGTTCATTGGTTTTCTTAAATTGTCAAAGAAATAGGTGATTAGGAATCCTATTAGTTTGTTCTAGTTTGATTAGCATTAAAAGGATTAATTATATGCTATCGCTTTCAAAACGATGCGTACATCTCACACAAGTCTTCATGTAGGTAGACCTTCTTATTGTTTCATTGGTTCTCAATTGTCAAAGAAAGTTAAGAGTCCTATTTGGTCGTTCTAGATTTAGCATTAACAAAGGAGCAATGCCATACTATCCGTTTAAAATGATGCGTACATCTCACACAAGTCTTCATATAGGCATTTTTGTTTCATTGGTCTGTAAATTGTTGAAGAAAAGGTGATTAAGAGTCCTATTTCATTCAAGATTGATTAGCATCAAAAGGAGCAATCACATGACTATCACGTTAAAACGATGCGTACATCTCACACAAGTCTTCTTTAAGGAGACCTTCTAATTGTTTCATAGGTTCTCTAAATTGTCAAAGAGGTGGTTAGAGTCCTATTTCTTCGTTCTAGTTTGATTGGCATCAAAAGGAGCAATCCCATTATCGCGTTCAAAGATGCGCAATCTCACACAAGTCTTCATTTAGGGAGATATTTCTATTGTTTCATTGGTTCTCTAAATTTGTCAAAGAAAGGGTGATTAGATTCTATTAGTTCGTTCTAGTTTGATTAGCATCAAAAGCAATCACATGATATCGCGTTCAAAACGATGCGTACATCTCACAATCTTCATTTAGGGAGAGGTTCTATGTTTCATTGGTTTTCTCAATTGTCAAAGAATGAGGTCATTACGAGTTCTATTTTGTTCAGTTAGATTGGAATCAAAAGGAGCAATCTCATGACTATCGTTCAAACGATGCGTGCATCTCACACAGTCTTCTTTAGGAGACCTTCTATTGTTTCATTGGTTTCTAAAATTGTCAAGAAAAGGTGATTAGGTCCTATTAGTTTGTTCTAGTTTGATTAGCATCAAAAGGAGCAATCCCATGACTATCGTTCAAAACGATGCGTACATCTCACAAGTCTTTTTATAGGAGACCTTTATTGTTTCATTGGTTCTCTAAATTGTCAAAGGAAGTTAGAGTCCTATTTTCGTTCTAGTTTATTAGCATTAACAGGAGCAATGCCATAACTATCCTTTAAAATGATGCGTACATCTCACACATCTTCATATAGGGACATTTTTTTTTTCATTGGATTGTTAAATTGTAAGAAAAAGGCGATTAAGAGTCCTATTAGTTCATTCAAGATTGATTAGCATCAAAAGGCAATCACATGACTATCACGTTAAAACGATGCGTACATCTCGACAAGTCTTCATTTAGGAGACCTTCTAATTGTTTCACAAGTTCTATCAAATTGTTAAAGAATGGGTGGTTACGAGTCCTATTTCTTCGTTCTAGTTTGATTGGCATCAAAACGAGCAATCCCATTATTATCCGTTCAAAATGATGCGCACATCTTACACAAGTCTTAATTTAGGGAGATATTTCTATTGTTTCACTGGTTTCTAATTTTGTCAAAGAAAGAGGTGATTAGGATTTCTATTAGTTCGTTCTAGTTTGATTAGCATCAAAGGATTAATCACATGACATCGCATTCAAAACGATGCTTACATCTCACATAAGTCTTCATTTAGGGAGAGGTTCTATTTGTTTCATTGGTTCTCTCCAATTGTCAAAGAATGAGGTCATTACGAGTTCTATTTCTCCGTTCTAGTTAGATTGGAATCAAAAGGAGCAATCTCATGACTATGCGTTCAAAACGATGCGTACATTTCACATAAGTCTTCTTTTAGGTTCACCTTCTAATTGTTTCATTGGTTCTCCAAAATTGTCAAAGAAAGAGGTGATTATGAGTCCTATTAGTTCGTTCTAGTTTGATTAGCATCAAAAGAGCAATCCCATGACTATCACGTTCAAAACGATGCGTACATCTCACACAAATCTTCTTTATGGAGACCTTTAAATTGTTTCATTGGTTCTCTCCAATTGTCAATGAATGAGGTCATTACGAGTTCTATTCTCCGTTCTAGTTAGATTGGAATCAAAAGGAGCAATCTCATGACTATCGCGTTCAAAACGATGCGTACATCTCACACAAGTCTTCTTTTAGGAAGAGCATCTAATTGTTTCATTGGTTCTCTAAATTGTCACAGAAAGATGTGATTATGAGTCCTATTAGTTCGTTCTAGTTTGATTAGCATCAAAAGGAGCAATCCCATGACTATCACGTTCAAAATGATGCGTACATCTCACACAAGTCTTCTTTCATGGAGACCTTTAAATTGTTTCATTGGTTCTCTAAAATTGTCGAAGAAAGAGGTGATTAGAAGTCCTATTACTTCGTTCTAGTTTGATTAGCATCAAAACGAGCAATCCCATGACTATCGCGTTCAAAACGATGCGTAAATCCCTCACAAGTCTTCATGTTGGAAGACCTTCTTATTTTTTTCATTGGTTGTCTCAAATTGTCAAAGAAATAGGATATTAGGAGTCTTATTTCTTCGTTTTAGTTTTATTGGCAACAAAACGAGCAATCTCATGACTATCACGTTCAAAACGATGCACAAATCTCAAATAAGTCTTCATTCAGGGAGACATTGTTATTGTTTCATTGGTTCTGTCAAATTGTCAAAGAAAGGGGTGATTACGAGTTCTATTACTTCATTCTTGTTTGATTAGCATCAAAAGAAGCAATTCTATGATTATCACGTTCAAAACGTTGCGTACAACAACTCACACAAGCCTACATTTTGGGAGACCTTCTAATTGTTTCATAGATTTTCTCAAATTGTCAAAGAATGAGGTGATTACGAGTTCTATTACTTGGTTCAAGTTAGATTGGCATCAAAAGGAGTAATCCCATGACTATCTCATTCGAAACAATACGTGCATCTCACATAGGACTTCATTTAGGGAGACCTTCTTATCGTTTCATTGGTTTTCTAAACTTGTCAAAGAAATAGGTGATTGGGAATCCTATTAGTTTGTTCTAGTTTGATTAGCATTAAAAAGAGTAATTCCATGGCTATCGCTTTCAAAACAATGCGTACATCTCACACAAGTCTTCATGTAGGTAGACCTTCTTATTGTTTTATTGGTTGTCTCAAATTGTCAAAGAAAGTTAAGAGTCCTATTTGGTCGTTCTAGATTTATTTGCATTAACAGGAACAATGCCATATCTATCCCGTTTAAAATGATGCGTACATCTCACACAAGTCTTCATATAGGGAGACATTTTTGTTGTTTCATTAGATCTGTTAAATTGTTGAAGAAAAAGGTGATTAAAGTCCTATTACTTCATTCAAGATTGATTAGAATCAAAAGGAGCAATCACATGACTATCACGTTAAAAACGATGCGTACATCATACACAAGCCTTCATTTAAGGAGACCTTCTAATTGTTTCATAGGTGAGATCACATTGTCAAAGAATGATGTGGATACGAGTCCTATTTCTTCGTTCTAGTTTGATTGGCATCAAAAGGATCAATCACATTACTATTGCGTTCAAAATGATGCGCACATCTCACACAAGTCTTCATTTAGGGAGATATTTCTATTGTTTCATTGGTTCTCTAAATTTGTCAAAGAAAGAGGTGATAGGATTCCTATTAGTTCGTTCTAGTTTGATTAGCATCAAAAGGATTAATCACATGACTATCGCGTTCAAAACGATGCGTACATCTCACATAAGTCTTCATTTAGGGAGAGGTTTTTTTTGTTTCATTGTCTCTCCAATTGTCAAAGAATGAGGTCATTACGAGTTCTATTTCTCCGTTCTAGTTAGATTGGAATCAAAAGGAGCAATCTCATGACTATCGCGTTCAAAACGATGCGTACATCTCATGTGACAAACAATTTTTGTAATTTATTTTGAATATTTATTGAATTAAATAAATATTTTTTGATGATTTAATTATTGAGTTAAATAATTAATTGATGAATTTGTGGTAGATTAATTTAATTATATGTGTCACATTAGTTAAATTAATGTGGTGAATTTTTATATTCAAAGTATGTATTTAATTGAGCTTATTTGATTAATATTTTAATTAATAAGCATAATGTTATTCTAATTAATTTAATAATTAATTAGAGATTTATGATTAGACATAATTAATAAATAAGAATTTTAATTATTGACTATGTGATTTAATGTAGATTTATGCTATTTTATTTAATTGATTTAAATAGCATTATTTGATTTAATTGGGTGTGACATTAATTAACTATATTATAATAAATTAATTAAAATAAATGAGAAGGGATTCCTTAAGCTAGCCAAACAAGGCCTTAAGGGGAGTTGGTCAGTTAACCCACTAAGGGACCAACTGACAACCACTCACCCATTATATATTATACGTATTATACTTATATACATATACTATATCAATTCATATATTCATATCAGAGAGAATTTTGAGAGAAAAGATTGAGGAAGAAGAATTTGAAAAGTTTATATCATCATCCTTGAATCATCTTCACCAACTAGCAAGGGTAAATTCAGTTATATTAAGTTTAAGCTTTCTATTTTACGTACTTTGAAGTTCTCTGTAATCGTCAATTTTGAATCATTGTTGGTTATATGGTTTTATATGGGTTAAATTATGTTTATAACATGTTTTATACCATGTATACATAAATCACAGTGATCAATTTTATGTAATTACGTCTTAATTAAGTTTTCAAAACTTCCATTAACGTACTTTGAAGTTTTCTGTAAAAGACTAAATTGATGACTTGTTCATGATATGGCTATATATATTAATTGATGTCCATAACATATTATATGCCATATATGCATAACTTTCAGTGATCACACCATGGAATTTGTTTGATAATTGGGTTTTCAAAAGTTACAGAGTGTAAAAATTGTACATATGGCCCATATGGCCCTTACGTACAAATTTACACACCTTATGCGTTTATTTAACTTAAATTAACACTTGAATGTGATTGTGTACATTTAAACGAACAAATGGAAGTTAAACGAACGGATTCGGTGTTATAACGAATCCGTAACGTTGAATTCTTGTTTTCTTTCAAAACTTTATAAAATGTTGAAAATAGTGAAATTAAATGTTGTGATTTGTGTAATTTCGTGATTTAAAGTGTTAAAAGCATGCTTAGAACATGGTATGATGTTTCTGTAAATTCTATATCTCATGGGTAGCCTTAAATTCATTTCGTTAGTTTAATTTGGATTTATTTGGGTTGCTCTGTGTTCATTCGCGAACTGGAAATCTGGGTCTGCGTGCCGCGCGGCCGCGCTGGTCCCAAGGGTAACTGGCGCGCGGCCGCGCCCCTTGCAGAAATTTGAAATTTTTTTGCTAAGTGTTCGTGTGTTCTAAGAGGTGGTTTAAAACCTAATGTAATGAACATAAAGATATGCTAAACATATAATAAGAGGTTAATAACTTATATTACGTGAGTATAATAAGTTAATTACATGACTTGAATCGTTAATTGTATAGTCCAATAACGTGCTCAAGACCGATGTGTGTGATTCGATACGTATATCGAGTTATGATTAATTTGTATTGTGAACGTATTGATGTGTAGGGTTTAATAAAGAACGTGAATTATAATTGTAGCTTGTGCAAGAGGCAAGTATCCTATCCCTAACTTATTGATTTAGCAAGTTCCCTAAATTCTAATTTATTCATTTATTAAGCCTTAGACTTGTGTGTTCTATATCGAGTAAGCTCGTGTTTTTAATTGTTCAAGTTCGAAATTCATATACATATTGTAACTCTTTTAAAAGCATGATTCAGTGATACAATACTTATTCGATTGTATACTCTTGAGATTTATTATTCAAGTTGAATATCGATGTTATTGTTGAACCTTATAGGACTAGTGAACCCTTATCGATTCGACTAGTCCATAGTTGATGAACGTTCTAAATTCCAAATACTTATTGAGCTTATCCAAACCAAACTTCCTTTGGTGCGGACTCTGATGTCAAAACTGAGATGAACAACCCTGTAAAAGGGGATTATTTACGCTTTAGCGTTGAGATATTGTGCACAGTATGGTACTAAGGGCTGATCCCCCTAAGTACGAGAAGTAGAGTCCATAGTCTTATGACTGTTAAAGGTTTAAAGCATAAAAACTTTACAACCTAGGACATAGTTCAAGGTCTTATGACCCTCAGACGTTCTTTTGATTCCTGTTATTCATTCTTGAGTCAAAAGTTGAGTTTCTTTATTCAGATGTCTTTGATTCACTCGCATGTTATTATATTGTTGTCATATTATTATACTTGTGGGCAACCGTGCTCACTCTTGCGTAATAATAACATTGCAGTTAAGAACGAAAGGTCTGACGAGCCTTCTACTAGCAAAGGCAAGGGCAAAGTCAACAAGTGATGAAGACTTGTTGTTTATTTTATGTGTTTATGTTTCAGACTTATGTTAAAGTTGTGTAAAACTTATTTAATTAGTTATATTTCCGCATTTGATATTTAAGGTTAAGTACGACCTGGGATTGATGTATTTCTTTTCAGATGTTGTAACCCCATAAGGGGAGGATTATTTCTATTTATTTCATGGTTTGCATTTACTATGGGTAGATAGATAGATGATATTTGTACAGTGAACACCAAGTCCCGTGGAAATTGAAGTACCCGGATTTGGGGGTGTCACATCTCACACAAGTCTTCTTCTAGGAAGACCTTCTAATTGTTTAATTGGTTCTCTAAAATTGTCACAGAAACAGGTGATTATGAGTCCTATTAGATCGTTCTAGTTTGATTAGCATCAAAAGGATCAATCCCATGACTATCACGTTCAAAACGATGCGTACATCTCGCACAAGTCTTATTTTATTGAGGAGACCTTGAATGGTTTCATTGGTTCTCTAAATTGTCGAGAAAGAGGTGATTAGGAGTCCAATTACTTCGTTCTAGTTTGATTAGCATCAAAAGGAGCAGTCGCATGGCTATCGCGTTCAAAACGATGCGTAAATCCCTCACAAGTCTTCATGTTGGAAGACCTTCTTATTTTATTCATGGTTGTCTCAAATTGTCAAAGAAATAGGAGATTAGGAGTCTTATTTCTTCGTTTTAGTTTTATTGGCAACAAAACGAGCAATCTCATGAATATCACGTTCAAAACAATGCGCAATCTCAAACAAGTCTTCATTTAGGGAGACATTGTTATTGTTTCATTGGTTCTATCAAATTGTCAAAGTAAGGGGTGATTACGAGTTCTATTAATTCATTCTTGTTTGATTAGCATCAAAAGAAGCAATTCTATGATTATCACGTTCAAAACGTTGCGTACAACAACTCACACAAGCCCACATTTTGGGAGACCTTCTAATTATTTCATAGATTTTCTCAAATTGTCAAGAATGAGGTGATTACGAGTTCTATTACTTGGTTTAAGTTAGATTGGCATCAAAAGGAGTAATCCCACGACGGAGATATTTCTACTGTTCATTGGTTCTCTAAATTTGTCAAAGAATAGGTGATTAGGATTCTTATTAGTTCGTTCTTGTTGATTAGCATCAAAAGGATTAATTATATGACTATCGCGTTCAAAACAATGTGTACATCTCACATAAGTCTTCATTTAGGGAGAGGTTCTATTTGTTTCATTGGTTCTCTCCAATTGTCAAAGAGTGAGGTCATTACGAGTTCTATTTCTCCGTTCTAGTTAGATTGGAATCAAAGGAGCAATCTCATGACTATCGCGTTCAAAACGATGCGTACATCTCACACAAGTCTTCTTTTAGGCTCACCTTCTAATTGTTTCATGGTTCTCTAAAATTGTCAAAGAAAGAGGTGATTATGAGTCCTATTAGTTCGTTCTAGTTTGATTAGCATCCAAAGGAGCAATCCCATGACTATCACATTCAAAACGATGCGTACATCTGGCACAAGTCTTCTTTCATTGAGGAGACCTTTAAATTATTTCATTGGTTCTCTAAAATTGTCGAAGAAAGAGGTGATTAGGAGTCCTATTACTTCGTTCTAGTTTGATTAACATCAAAAGGAGCAATCCCATGGGTATCGCGTTCAAAACGATGCGCAAATCTCAAATAAGTCTTCATTTAGGGAGACATTGTTATTGTTTCATTGTTATATCAAATTGTCAAAGAAAGGGGTGATTACGAGTTCTATTACTTCATTCTTGTTTGATTAGCATTAAAAGAAGCAATTCTATGATTATCACGTTCAAAACGTTGCGTACAACAACTCACACATGCCTACAATTTGGGAGACCTTCTAACTGTTTCATAGATTTTCTCAAATTGTCAAAGAATGAGGTTATTACGAGTTCTATTAGTTGGTTCAAGTTAGATTGGCATCAAAAGGAGCAATGCCCTGACTATCTCATTCGAAACGATTCGTGCATCTCACACAGGACTTCATTTACGGAGACCTTCTTATTGTTTCAATGGTTTCTAAAATTGTCAAAGAAATAGGTGATTAGGAATCCTATAGTTTGTTCTAGTTTGATTAGCATTAAAAGGAGTAATTCCATGGCTATCGCTTTCAAAACGATGCGTACATCTCATACAAGTCTTCATGTAGGTAGACCTTCTTATTGTTCATTGGTTGTCTCATATTGTCAAAGGAAGTTAAGAGTCCTATTTGGGTCGTTCTAGATTTATTTGCATTAACAGGAGCAATGCCATAACTATCCCGTTTAAAATGATGCGTACATCTCACACAAGTCTTCATATAGGGAGACATTTTTGTTGTTCATTGGATCTGTTAAATTGTTGAAGAAAAGGCGATTAAGAGTCCTATTAGTTCATTCAAGATTGATTAGCATCAAAAGGAGCAATCACATGACTATCACGTTAAAAACGATGCGTACATCTCAGACAAGTCTTCATTTAAGGAGACCTTCTAATTGTTTCACAAGTTCTATCAAATTGTTTAAAGAATGAGGTGGTTACGAGTCCTATTTCTTCGTTCTAGTTTGATTGGCATCAAAACGAGCAATCCCATTATTATCGCGTTCAAAATGATGCGCACATCTTACACAAGTCTTAATTTAGGGAGATATTTCTATTGTTTCACTGGTTCTCTAAATTTGTCAAAGAAAGAGGTGATTAGGATTTCTATTAGTTCGTTCTAGTTTGATTAGCATCAAAAGGATTAATCACATGACAATCGCATTCAAAACGATGCTTACATCTCACATAAGTCTTCATTTAGGGAGAGGTTCTATTTGTTTCATTGGTTCTCTCCAATTGTCAAAGAATGAGGTCATTACGAGTTCTATTTCTCCGTTCTAGTTAGATTGGAATCAAAAGGAGCAATCTCATGACTATTGCGTTCAAAACGATGCGTACATTTCACATAAGTCTTCTTTTAGGTTCACCTTCTAATTGTTTCATTGGTTCTCCAAAATTGTCAAGAAAGAGGTGATTATGAGTCCTATTAGTTCGTTCTAGTTTGATTAGCATCAAAAGAAGCAATCCCATGACTATCACGTTCAAAACGATGCGTACATCTCACACAAATCTTCTTTTATGGAGACCTTTAAATTGTTTCATTTGTTCTCTAAAATTGTCGAAGAAAGAGGTGATTAGGAGTCCTATTACTTCGTTCTAGTTTTATTAGCATCAAAAGGAGCAATCCCATGGCTATCGCATTCAAAACGATGCGTAAATCTCACACAAATTTTCTTTTACGAAACCTTTTAATTTTTTCATTGGTTCTCTAAAATTGCCAAAGAAAGAGGTGATTAGGAGTCATATTACTTCGTTCTAGTTTAATTAGCATCAAAAGGAGCAATCCCATGGCTATCACGTTCAAAACGATGCGTACATCTCACACAAGTCTTCTTTTATGGAGACCTTTAAATTGTTTCATTTGTTCTACAAAATTGTCGAAGAAAAAGGTGATTAGGAGTCCTATTACTTCGTTCTAGTTTGATTAGCATCAAAACGAGCAATCCCATGACTATCGCGTTCAAAACGATGCGTAAATCCCTCACAAGTCTTCATGTTGGAAGACCTTCTTATTTTTTTCATTGGTTGTCTCAAATTGTCAAAGAAATAGGATATTAGGAGTCTTATTTCTTCGTTTTAGTTTTATTGGCAACAAAACGAGCAATCTCATGACTATCACGTTCAAAACGATGCACAAATCTCAAATAAGTCTTCATTCAGGGAGACATTGTTATTGTTTCATTGGTTCTGTCAAATTGTCAAAGAAAGGGGTGATTACGAGTTCTATTACTTCATTCTTGTTTGATTAGCATCAAAAGAAGCAATTCTATGATTATCACGTTCAAAACGTTGCGTACAACAACTCACACAAGCCTACATTTTGGGAGACCTTCTAATTGTTTCATAGATTTTCTCAAATTGTCAAAGAATGAGGTGATTACGAGTTCTATTACTTGGTTCAAGTTAGATTGGCATCAAAAGGAGCAATGCCCTGACTATCTCATTCGAAACGATACGTGCATCTCACACAGGACTTCATTTACGGAGACCTTCTTATTGTTTCAATGGTTTTCTAAAATTGTGAAAGAAATAGGTGATTAGGAATCCTATTAGTTTGTTCTAGTTTGATTAGCATTAAAAGGAGTATTCCATGGCTATCGCTTTCAAAACGATGCGTACATCTCATACAAGTCTTCATGTAGGTAGACCTTCTTATTGTTTCATTGGTTGTCTCATATTGTCAAAGGAAGTTAAGAGTCCTATTTGGTCGTTCTAGATTTATTTGCATTAACAGGAGCTGTGACACCCCCAAATCCGGGTACTTCAATTCCACAGGACTTGGTGTCACTGTACGAATATTATCTATCTATCTACCCATAGTAAATGCAAACCATGCAATAAATAGAATTAAATCCTCCCCTTATGGGGTTACAACATCTGAGTAATAATAAAATAAATCCCAGGTCATACTAACCTTAAACATCTGTGCGGAACATAAACAAATAAATAAGTCTTACACAACTCTAATATAAGTCTGAAACATAAACCACATAAAATAACAACAAGTCTTCATCACTTGATGACCTTGCCCTTGCCTTTGCTAGTAGAAGGCTCGTTGGACCTTTCGTTCTTAACTGCAATGTATTATTACGCAAGAGTGAGCACGATTGCCCACAAGTATAATAATATGACAACAATATAATAACATGCGAGTGAATCAAATACATCTGAATAAAGAAACTCAACTTTTGACTCAAGAATGAATAACAGGAATCAAAAGAACGTCTGAGGGTCATAAGACCTTGAACTATGTCCTAGGTTGTAAAGTTTTTATGCTTTAAACCTTTAACAGTCATAAGACTATGGACTCTACTTCTCGTACTTAGGGGGATCAGCCCTTAGTACCATACTGTGCACAATATCTCAACGCTAAAGCGTAAATAATCCCTTTTACAGGGTTGTTCATCTCAGTTTTGACATCAGAGTCCGCACCAAAGGAAGTTTGGTTTGGATAAGCTCAATAAGTATTTTGGAATTTAGAACGTTCATCAACTATGGACTAGTCGAATCGATAAGGGTTCACTAGTCCTATAAGGTTCAACAATAACATCGATATTCAACTTGAATAATAAATCTCAAGAGTATACAATCGAATAAGTATTGTATAACTGAATCATGCTTTTAAAAGAGTTACAATATGTAATATGAATTTCGAACTTGAACAATTAAGAACACGAGCTTACTCGATATAGAAACACAAGTCTAAGACTTAATAAATGAATAAATTAGAATTTAGGGAACTTGCTAAATCAATAAGTTAGGGATAGGATACTTGCCTCTTGCAAAAGCTACAAATATAATTACAATTCTCTTCCTCAACGTCCTACACATTACATTATGTATACGACATCGATTAGTTTTCATAACTACCATGTTTAACTGTTGAACTATTCACTTAAGTTCGACTTACAACTTAGTTTATAATATTACTCAATGGCTAACCACATAACATGAATGTAAACTCACAACATGCATATCACACATGTATAGCCCTTTAAACAATAATAATCAAGTTTTACAATTACGATATTCAAGTTCGCACTTAGTTTGTTAACTTGAACC
Organism: Panax stipuleanatus; assembly: GCA_020205555.1. Taxonomy (NCBI): domain Eukaryota; kingdom Viridiplantae; phylum Streptophyta; class Magnoliopsida; order Apiales; family Araliaceae; genus Panax; species Panax stipuleanatus. Next base: position 13,781 of record JAINUT010002906.1, read on the forward strand.
TTCACATTATCTTATACATGCCAATAACTTAATTTATTAATCATGAACTTCAAATCATATAATATTCATGTATGTAATTTAAAACAACATCTTTTATTATCGAGAACACTGCACTTGTGTGCGTGCATGTCCGAAGCCCTCCGATTGCCTTCGAATACGCATCAGTCACAAAGATGGCCATTTTTACCCATTTTAACGATTTCAAATTGAAAAACTTAAAGAATGAAAGTTGTAGGTCTACTCGTTATCTTTCCGAATCATCTTGAATCGCCTTAATCGGAGTTCGTATGAAAAAGTTATGCTTATTTTACTACAGGAGGTCAAAACAGTCTCGAAATAAAAAAAACAAGGGCTCCTGGACAGCCCTTATACCCATTGGGGCGGGTCCTAATACCCATGAACACCCGCTGGGACGGGTCCCCCTGCTGGTGCACTCCCTGGTTCGCGATGAACACACAGAGTAGCCCAAATAAATCCAAATTAAACTAACGTAATGAATTATAAGGCTACCCATAATGTAAAAACTCCACAGAAACATTATATAACATTTTTAGCATGATCTTAGCATTTTAAATTACGTATTTACACAATCCAAGGCATCTATTTTCACTGTTTTCAATATTTTGTAAAGTTTTAAAGGAAAACAAGAAATTCAACGTTACGGATTCGTTATAACACCGAATCCGTTCGTTTAACTTCCATTTTGTTCGTTTAAACGTACATAATTACATGCAAGTATCAATTTAAGTTAAATAAACGTATAAGGCGTGTAAATTTTGTACGTAAGGGCTATATGGGCCATATGTACAATTTCTACACTCGTAACTTTTGAAAACCCAATTATCAACAAAATTCCATGGTGTGATCACTGAAAGTTATGCATATATGGCATATAATATGTTATAAACACATATTAACACAAATATAGCCATATAATGAATAAATATCAATTTTTTTTCCATTCACAGAGAATTTTTAAAGCTCGTAAATGGAAAAACTCTGTAAAATTTTGAAAACCCAATTAAGGCCTAATTACATGAATTCGATTATTTTAATTCATTCATACCAAATACAAAACATGTTATAATGATATAATAACACATATATAAGCATATAATCAAAAATTGCTAATTTTTCCCATACACGGAGAACTCAGAATATATGTTCATGAAGGAAATATAGTACGTGAAATAAATTGGGACAAAGGAATTACCCCTAGTAAACTCTGTGAAGATGATGATATAAACTTCTCAAATTCTTCTTCCTCAATCTTTTCTCTCAAAATTCTCTCTGACTCTTTAAGTTTTATTTCCTCTGATATGAATATATGAATTGATATAGTATATGTATATAAGTATAATACGTATAATATATAATGGGTGAGTGGTTGTCAGTTGGTCCCTTAGTGGGTTAACTGACCAACTTCCCTTAAGGCCTTGTTTGGCTAGCTTAAGGAATCCCTTCTCATTTATTTTAATTAACTTACTATAATATAGTTTAATAATGTCACACTTTTAATTAATCAATAATCCTATTTAAATCAATTAAATAAATTGCATAATTCCACAATAATTCACATAGTCACATAATTAAAATTCTTATTTATTAATTATGTCAAATCATTAAATCTCTAATTAATTATTTAAATTAATTAAAATAACATTATGCTTATTATTAATATATTAATCAAATAAGCTCAATTAAATACATACTTTGAATATAAAAATTCACCACATTAATTTAACTAATGTGACACATATAATTAAATTAATCTACTACAATTTCATCAATTAATTATTTAACTCAATAATTAAATCATCGAAAAATATTTATTTAATTCAATAAATATTTAAATTAAATTACAAAAATCTTGTTCGTCACATCTCACACAGGACTTCATTTACGGAGACCTTCTTATTGTTTCAATGGTTTTCTAAAATTGTCAAAGAAATAGGTGATTAGGAATCCTATTAGTTTGTTCTAGTTTGATTAGCATTAAAAGGAGTAATTCCATGGCTATCGCTTTCAAAACGATGCGTACATCTCATACAAGTCTTCATGTAGGTAGACCTTCTTATTGTTTCATTGGTTATCTCATATTGTCAAAGGAAGTTAAGAGTCCTATTTGGTCGTTCTAGATTTATTTGCATTAACAGGAGCAATGCCATAACTATCCCGTTTAAAATGATGCGTACATCTCACACAAGTCTTCATATAGGGAGACATTTTTGTTGTTTCATTGGATCTGTTAAATTGTTGAAGAAAAAGGCGATTAAGAGTCCTATTAGTTCATTCAAGATTGATTAGCATCAAAAGGAGCAATCACATGACTATCACGTTAAAAACGATGCGTACATCTCAGACAAGTCTTCATTTAAGGAGACCTTCTAATTGTTTCACAAGTTCTATCAAATTGTTAAAGAATGAGGTGGTTACGAGTCCTATTTCTTCGTTCTAGTTTGATTGGCATCAAAACGAGCAATCCCATTATTATCGCGTTCAAAATGATGCGCACATCTTACACAAGTCTTAATTTAGGGAGATATTTCTATTGTTTCACTGGTTCTCTAAATTTGTCAAAGAAAGAGGTGATTAGGATTTCTATTAGTTCGTTCTAGTTTGATTAGCATCAAAAGGATTAATCACATGACAATCGCATTCAAAACGATGCTTACATCTCACATAAGTCTTCATTTAGGGAGAGGTTCTATTTGTTTCATTGGTTCTCTCCAATTGTCAAAGAATGAGGTCATTACGAGTTCTATTTCTCCGTTCTAGTTAGATTGGAATCAAAAGGAGCAATCTCATGACTATTGCGTTCAAAACGATGCGTACATTTCACATAAGTCTTCTTTTAGGTTCACCTTCTAATTGTTTCATTGGTTCTCTAAAATTGTCAAAGAAAGAGGTGATTATGAGTCCTATTAGTTCGTTCTAGTTTGATTAGCATCAAAAGAAGCAATCCCATGACTATCACGTTCAAAACGATGCGTACATCTCACACAAATCTTCTTTTATGGAGACCTTTAAATTGTTTCATTTGTTCTCTAAAATTGTCGAAGAAAGAGGTGATTAGGAGTCCTATTACTTTGTTCTAGTTTTATTAGCATCAAAAGGAGCAATCCCATGGCTATCGCATTCAAAACGATGCGTAAATCTCACACAAGTTTTCTTTTACGAAAACCTTTTAATTTTTTCATTGGTTCTCTAAAATTGCCAAAGAAAGAGGTGATTAGGAGTCATATTACTTCGTTCTAGTTTAATTAGCATCAAAAGGAGCAATCCCATGGCTATCACGTTCAAAACGATGCGTACATCTCACACAAGTCTTCTTTTATGGAGGCCTTTAAATTGTTTCATTTGTTCTACAAAATTGTCGAAGAAAAAGGTGATTAGGAGTCCTATTACTTCGTTCTAGTTTGATTAGCATCAAAACGAGCAATCCCATGACTATCGCGTTCAAAACGATGCGTAAATCCCTCACAAGTCTTCATGTTGGAAGACCTTCTTATTTTTTTCATTGGTTGTCTCAAATTGTCAAAGAAATAGGATATTAGGAGTCTTATTTCTTCGTTTTAGTTTTATTGGCAACAAAACGAGCAATCTCATGAATATCACGTTCAAAACGATGCACAAATCTCAAATAAGTCTTCATTCAGGGAGACATTGTTATTGTTTCATTGGTTCTGTCAAATTGTCAAAGAAAGGGGTGATTACGAGTTCTATTACTTCATTCTTGTTTGATTAGCATCAAAAGAAGCAATTCTATGATTATCACGTTCAAAACGTTGCGTACAACAACTCACACAAGCCTACATTTTGGGAGACCTTCTAATTGTTTCATAGATTTTCTCAAATTGTCAAAGAATGAGGTGATTACGAGTTCTATTACTTGGTTCAAGTTAGATTGGCATCAAAAGGAGTAATCCCATGACTATCTCATTCGAAACAATACGTGCATCTCACATAGGACTTCATTTAGGGAGACCTTCTTATCGTTTCATTGGTTTTCTAAAATTGTCAAAGAAATAGGTGATTGGGAATCCTATTAGTTTGTTCTAGTTTGATTAGCATTAAAAAGAGTAATTCCATGGCTATCGCTTTCAAAACAATGCGTACATCTCACACAAGTCTTCATGTAGGTAGACCTTCTTATTGTTTCATTGGTTGTCTCAAATTGTCAAAGAAAGTTAAGAGTCCTATTTGGTCGTTCTAGATTTATTTGCATTAACAGGAACAATGCCATATCTATCCCGTTTAAAATGATGCGTACATCTCACACAAGTCTTCATATAGGGAGACATTTCTGTTATTTCATTAGATCTGTTAAATTATTGAAGAAAAAGGTGATTAAAAGTCCTATTACTTCATTCAAGATTGATTAGAATCAAAAGGAGCAATCACATGACTATCACGTTAAAAACGATGCGTACATCATACACAAGCCTTCATTTAAGGAGACCTTCTAATTGTTTCATAATTGAGATCACATTGTCAAAGAATGATGTGGATACGAGTCCTATTTCTTCGTTCTAGTTTGATTGGCATCAAAAGGATCAATCACATTACTATTGCGTTCAAAATGATGCGCACATCTCACACAAGTCTTCATTTAGGGAGATATTTCTATTGTTTCATTGGTTCTCTAAATTTGTCAAAGAAAGAGGTGATTAGGATTCCTATTAGTTCGTTCTAGTTTGATTAGCATCAAAAGGATTAATTACATGACTATCGCGTTCAAAACGATGCGTACATCTCACATAAGTCTTCATTTAGGGAGAGGTTTTATTTGTTTCATTGTCTCTCCAATTGTCAAAGAATGAGGTCATTACGAGTTCTATTTCTCCGTTCTAGTTAGATTGGAATCAAAAGGAGCAATCTCATGACTATCGCGTTCAAAACGATGCGTACATTTCACATAAGTCTTCTTTTAGGTTCACCTTCTAATTGTTTCATTGGTTCTCTTAAATTGTCAAAGAAAGAGGTGATTATGAGTCCTATTAGTTCGTTCTAGTTTGATTAGCATCAAAAGAAGCAATCCCATGACTATCACGTTCAAAACGATGCGTACATCTCACACAAATCTTCTTTTATGGAGACCTTTAAATTGTTTCATTTGTTCTCTAAAATTGTCGAAGAAAGAGGTGATTAGGAGTCCTATTACTTCGTTCTAGTTTTATTAGCATCAAAAGGAGCAATCCCATGGCTATCGCATTCAAAACGATGCGTAAATCTCACACAAGTTTTCTTTTACGAAAACCTTTTAATTTTTTCATTGGTTCTCTAAAATTGCCAAAGAAAGAGGTGATTAGGAGTCATATTACTTCGTTCTAGTTTAATTAGCATCAAAAGGAGCAATACCATGGCTATCGCGTTCAAAACGATGCGTACATCTCACACAAGTCTTCTTTTATGGAGACCTTTAAATTGTTTCATTTGTTCTACAAAATTGTCGACGAAAAAGGTGATTAGGAGTCCTATTACTTCGTTCTAGTTTGATTAGCATCAAAACGAGCAATCTCATGACTATCGCGTTCAAAACGATGCGTAAATCCCTCACAAGTCTTCATGTTGGAAGACCTTCTTATTTTTTTCATTGGTTGTCTCAAATTGTCAAAGAAATAGGATATTAGGAGTCTTATTTCTTCGTTTTAGTTTTATTGGCAACAAAACGAGCAATCTCATGACTATCACGTTCAAAACGATGCACAAATCTCAAATAAGTCTTCATTCAGGGAGACATTGTTATTGTTTCATTGGTTCTGTCAAATTGCCAAAGAAAGGGGTGATTACGAGTTCTATTACTTCATTCTTGTTTGATTAGCATCAAAAGAAGCAATTCTATGATTATCACAATCAAAACGTTGCGTACAACAACTCACACAAGCCTACATTTTGGGAGACCTTCTAATTGTTTCATAGATTTCTCAAATTGTCAAAGAATGAGGTGATTACGAGTTCTATTACTTGGTTCAAGTTAGATTGGCATCAAAAGGAGTAATCCCATGACTATCTCATTCGAAACAATACGTGCATCTCACATAGGACTTCATTTAGGGAGACCTTCTTATCGTTTCATTGGTTTTCTAAAATTGTCAAAGAAATAGGTGATTGGGATTCCTATTAGTTTGATTAGCATCAAAAGGATCAATCCCATGACTATCACATTCAAAACGATGCGTACATCTCGCACAAGTCTTCTTTTATTGAGGAGACCTTTAAATTGTTTCATTAGTTCTCTAAAATTGTCGAAGAAAGAGGTGATTAGGTGTCCTATTACTTCGTTCTAGTTTGATTAGCATCAAAAGGAGCAATCCCATGGCTATCGCGTTCAAAATGATGCGTAAATCCCTCACAAGTCTTCATGTTGGAAGACCTTCTTATTTTTTTCATTGGTTGTCTCAAATTGTCAAAGAAATAGGAGATTAGGAGTCTTATTTCTTCGTTTTAGTTTTATTGGCAACAAAACGATCAATCTCATGACTATCACGTTCAAAACGATGCGCAAATCTCAAATAAGTCTTCATTTAGGGAGACATTGTTATTGTTTCATTGGTTATGTCAAATTGTCAAAGAAAGGGATGATTACGAGTTCTATTACTTCATTCTTGTTTGATTAGCATCAAAAGAAGCAATTCTATGATTATCACGTTCAAAACGTTGCGTACAACAACTCACACAAGCCTACATTTTGGGAGACCTCTAATTGTTTCATAGATTTTCTCAAATTGTCAAAGAATGAGGTGATTACGAGTTCTATTACTTGGTTCAAGTTAGATTGGCATCAAAAGGAGTAATCCCATGACTATCTCATTCGAAACAATACGTGCATCTCACACAGGACTTCATTTAGGGAGACCTTCTTATTGTTTCATTGGTTTTCTAAAATTGTAAAAGAAATAGGTGATTGGGAATCCTATTAGTTTGTTCTAGTTTGATTAGCATTAAAAAGAGTAATTCCATGGCTATCGCTTTCAAAACAATGCGTACATCTCACACAAGTCTTCATGTAGGTAGACCTTCTTATTGTTTCATTGGTTGTCTCAAATTGTCAAAGAAATTTAAGAGTCCGATTTGGTCGTTCTAGATTTATTTGCATTAACAGGAACAATGCCATATCTATCCCGTTTAAAATGATGTGTACATCTCACACAAGTCTTCATATAGGGAGACATTTTCGTTGTTTCATTGGATCTGTTAAATTGTTGAAGAAAAAGGTGATTAAGAGTCCTATTACTTCATTCAAGATTGATTAGAATCAAAAGGGGCAATCACATGACTGTCACGTTAAAAACGATGCGTACATCATACACAAGTCTTCATTTAAGGAGACATTCTAATTGTTTCATAGGTGAGATCACATTGTCAAAGAATGATGTGGATACGAGTCCTATTTCTTCGTTCTAGTTTGATTGGCATCAAAAGGAGCAATCACATTACTATCGCGTTCAAAATGATGCGCACATCTCACACAAGTCTTCATTTAGGGAGATATTTCTATTGTTTCATTGGTTCTCTAAATTTGTCAAAGAAAGAGGTGATTAGGATTCCTATTAGTTCGTTCTAGTTTGATTAGCATCAAAAGGATTAATCACATGATTATCGCGTTCAAAATGATGCGTACATCTCACATAAATCTTCATTTAGGGAGAGGTTCTATTTATTTCATTCGTTCTCTCCAATTGTTAAAGAATGAGGTCATTACGAGTTCTATTTCTCCGTTCTAGTTAGATTGGAATCAAAAGGAGCAATCTCATGACTATCGCGTTCAAAACGATGCGTACATCTCACACAAATCTTCTTTTAGGTTCACCTTCTAATTGTTTCATTGGTTCTCCAAAATTGTCAAAGAAAGAGATGATTATGAGTCCTATTAGTTCGTTCTAGTTTGATTAGCATCAAAAGTATCAATCCCATGACTATCACATTCAAAACGATGCGTACATCTCGCACAAGTCTTCTTTTATTGAGGATACCTTTAAATTGTTTCATTAGTTCTCTAAAATTGTCGAAGAAAGAGGTTATTAGGAGTCCTATTACTTCGTTCTAGTTTGATTAGCATCAAAAGGAGCAATCCCATGGCTATCGCGTTCAAAATGATGCGTAAATCCCTCACAAGTCTTCATGTTGGAAGACCTTCTTATTTTTTTCATTGGTTGTCTCAAATTGTCAAAGAAATAGGAGATTAGGAGTCTTATTTCTTCGTTTTAGTTTTATTGTAAACAAAACGATCAATCTCATGACTATCACGTTCAAAACGATGCGCAAATCTCAAATAAGTCTTCATTTAGGGAGACATTGTTATTGTTTCATTGGTTCTGTCAAATTGTCAAAGAAAGGGGTGATTACGAGTTCTATTACTACATTCTTGTTTGATTAGAATCAAAAGAAGCAATTCTATGATTATCACGTTGAAAACGTTGCGTACAATAACTGTAATACCCGAGAATTTCCATATATTATTAAATAAATATATTAATGGAAATGAGAATTTATTTGAATATAAATGATTTTGTGTTATGAGATGAATTAATTCAATTATATATAATTGAATAATTATAATAATTGAGAAATTGGTGGAGTTTGTGATAAACTCGTTGATTGCCTTGTGTGGCACAGTGGCGTAATATAAGAATGATTATATTAATTTAAGCGAACAATTAATCTATATTAATTGTTAATCGAAGAATATTAATTAACTGTTATAAAATACTAATGAGGATCGATTAACAATATGTGATTATTATTATTGCAAGAAACTTAATAATAATGAGCAACGTGTTTATAAATACAATAAGATTTATATCAAAGTGATAATTAATCATATAAGGGTTAATTAAATTGTTATGGAGGTTAACAATTATATTGATGGATGTAGGATATGTGTATATTATTAATTAATATTCAAATTATAAGATGAGAAATTATATGTGCAAGCATGCGAATTAAATGTATAGTAACTATATGTTATGATATGTGTAGGTGACAAATGATGTGTGGATATACATTAAAATAATGTATCATGGATCTATTATAAATAATTGTTGAGTAATACAATTTAATAATATATGATATAATGTAATGTGGTAGTATCCGATGGTATTATATCAGTAAGATAAACGTACCTGGATTATATGTGTGTAAATTACACTTATTACATTATGTGAAGTACATTGTGATTTAAATTATAACCTAAGAGTACATATATATATAACATATGTATATGGTGTGTATATACAAGTGTAGTATTTGCAAATGCTGAGGAGTTAAATCAATTGTCTCATTTTAAGTGTCCCATTTGCTCTTCACGTGCTTGACATACAGCTAAGGCCTATTCCTTCTTCTTCTCCCCAAACTCAGCAACTAGCATTTCATAGCTCATGATTGTGGAGGGAGTGGGATTCATGATGAATCCAACCACTAATTACCTACCCTTTGATAACCTTCATGCATTCCTATAATCCGTTAGTTTGATATGGGATACAATTGCTTTGTCTGTATAATGGGAGTTCTATAAATATAGCCTCATCTCCTTCACATTTCTTTTGCTGAGCATTTTGGCTAAGTGAGACTAGAGAGCATATATATATATATATCAGTGTTATTGAGATAGCAGCAAGCTTAAATCATTTACAGAGGTATAAATCCTCTTCGTATCTTCATTGTCATTTTCTGTCAAAATTTCTATTCGTGAATTCTTGATTTCAGTTGGAAGCTATGGTTTTGTGAATTGAGAATAATAATTAGTTGTTTAAAGGACTTATATATGTGATTAGAATTACTATATATGCTTCATTGCTCTTCAATTTCATTTTTGGTGTTTCCATTTCTGAGATTTCTGTAAAAACATCAAATATCGTGAAATTAGTTGGTGTTCATGAAATTGGGAATTGATAATTGCTATTGACTATTATATAAGCATATATGTACGTGTTAGTAAGTTAAACAAGTCTAATAGCATTTGGGTATGTTGAAATCGATGAAATGGGAGGTTTTTGGTCGGATTTCGCTGCAGTCTGAACTGCAGAAAACTGCCTCGACGCCGCAGCGCCGCAGCCCGCGCCGCAGCGCCACTCGCGCCGCAGCCCGCGCCGCAGCGCCGCACGCAGCGCCACTCGCGCCGCAGCGCCAGTAGTGAGCTGCTGTGCCGCGCCGCAGCGCCAGCCTCTGTGTTCAGTTTTTTTGTATTCTGCAACAAAACTGTTATGAACTAATTGTTTGATTTTTGTTTAAACAAGCATGAAAGCATGATTAATACTTATATATAAACCTAATGAGGCAATGTGAGCATGTTTTAGTATATTAGCATGCATGGTTAACCAAACGACATATAGTTTGAAAACGAACTTAAAGTTTCATGAACGACGTTAACATATATGAAGCATGTTAATATTCTGACTTTCGAGACATGTTAGTATGACCTAGAAACACATGAAATGCATACTAACTTATGTATATAGGTTCCGTGATATAATATGGACATGTGAACCCAACTAGTGCACCTTTCTAACAAAAATACAAGTTTTGAAGGTTGATATTGACATGTAAAGACCATGTATACATTCTGACTTTTTGAGCATGTTTATAGGGCCTTGAAATACATGAAAAGCATGTTAACTTGTGTATATGGGTTTCATAAGGAAGCATGAACATGATAGACCTTATTAATGAACTATACTAACAAAGTATAAGCTTTGAACGTGAACGTTGGTATGTTATGACGAGAATTAGAATTTGACATTTATGAACACATGTGATAGTACTCTTAGACTCATTCATGTGTCATGCATGTATATATACCATGATTAGTTGCCATGATTAAAGTTTAGCATGAACAAAGCATGTTTTCAAGATAATAACAATGCTAGCTACATATATGCAATACGAGTACTCATGAGCATGACTAATACAAGTTATATGAATATCTTATGTGTTTAAAAGCGACCATGTTAGACCATATGAGTTCGTGTCCTTGAATGGCTTTAAGTATTAACTTAAGAACCTATACCATGTACGATTGAATTTGGAAAAGTTATACAAGCATGTAAAGTATCCTTTAAATATGAATACATGCTACGTGATATTATATGATGTTACTTGAACCCGATTTTGACGGTTAACTTAAGGAGATGCCGTAACTTGCTAAAATGAAATATATTTAGTATTGATTGTGGTCTTATGAGATATTAATAATATGCAAGCATGTTTGCTAATTGTTGAGATCTTATATAATATGAGAATGCGTTTAAACTCTAAAGAAGGAACGTTAAGGATAGAAATTATATTCTATATAACTGTGTAGCTAGGTAAAACTTAGCTTATGTGTTGATCGTATATTCAAAGAGAAAATGTGAAGTTAAATTATATGACTAATGAATATCATATATATACGTAACTGTATTACGATAGGAATTCGAAAGTGTTGATTTCTTTTCGTGGATAAACTACGCTAAAGGCAAGTTCTCTTAATTACACTCTTTTAAAGTGCAAGTATCCTAACCGACGCATTTACTTTATGCAAGGAAATCTATGATTGTGAAGGTTTCCTAACTTATACTCTTTTACTATGCAAGTATCCTATCTTGTGTATTGCGAACTAGTTTCCTATTTAATCGGTTGAATCGAATTAGCATACTTGAACTCTTATTTCATTAAAGCTATTATTCATGTTGAACTTAGTATTGTTCTTGAATATTGTGAAAGTGTCTATGCCATTTGATTCGGCTAGACTTATATTATTGAAAAGCGACCCAAACTAATTGATTGGTGCGGGATCTTGTATTTGACTGAGAAGAACAACCTTCTTTGAAGGGAATATATAATTGTCGGAGAACCGACGTGCACACTTGAGTATGGTTGATTGTTATGCATAACAAGGGTACTTTAGGCTGATCACCTGTTGTACCTGTTTTTGTTGGATTTTCAGTTTATTACTGTCAATTCTAGTAGAAGTTCATAGTCCGTAGTGACTACTCAGTATTCAATTAATTGAAATCTTGAATTGACTTATTATTGAATCATATTGATATTATCCTGTCCTTAGCGACTGATATTGAGAACTATTGATATTCTTGTTATTCTTGAACTATCAAATCTTGTTATACCCTTTCGAGAATTGAGAATCTTATTACTCACCCTTATTGTATATTACTTGCTGGGCAATTTGTGCTCATTCTTGCTTTCCTTAAAACATTTCAGTTAAGGCAGAGCATGGTGAACCTTCGGGCGTTGATAAGGGCAAGGGCAAAGCTACCAACTAGCTTATGTCTGTTATGTTTTAAATATATTCATATTGTATGAAGATGATGTAGTAAGACTGGATTTGATTATGTTTAAGCTTAAGTTAGATTATGTAATAAGTCGTTAACTGATATTATTAGGTAATCTATTAAGTACTGTAGGTTGCGAGACTTGGGGGAATAATTATAATAAATCATTGTAAATTATTCTAAAATAGATTTTCCGCTGTGATCGTATGATATTTAATTATTATTATTGTGATGTATTACCATGAGCACGTGATGAACCGAATTCGAGAGACCAAGTGGCGGTCCTGGAATTTGGGGGCGTCACAGGTTGGTATCAGAGCTGTAGTTATAAACCTTAGGAACGAGTGTCCTTAGACTATAACTTAGGCGAACTTAGAAGTTAGGAAGGAGATAAAACTCATGTAGAGTTTTCCTTGAGAGACTTAGTCTGTTATGAAATGTAACTTCATTCTATACAATGAACTTATATTTTGTTTAACATTCTAATGGAGATGCTATTTCTTGTCTTGTGTTTGTGAGTGTAGGATGACAGACACAGGGGTACCTAGTAGAGTTGTAGAGGAGGAGCCCAGGGATATACACGTAGTATACGAGGCACCTCTAGAGGCTACACCAGTGCAGGCAGTTGCACCATCCGAGTTGATGACGAGGATGAGATCGAGATTGAGATAGAGACTGATCCAGAGGAGGAGCCGATGGAGGATGAGCCAGTAGAGGACTCTGATGAGGCTACTATAGAGGAACAGATGTTAGGCGAGTACGAGGAGCGTATTCTAGAGTTAGACTGTAGAGTTCAGGAGCTGGAGGCAGAGGCCCACGAGAGAGAGTCTGAGTTCCAGAAGCTGAGGGACGAGGACCACCAGAGGAAGCTGGCTATGCAAGAGTTAGAGGTGGAGATTGCCTACCGTAGGGAGGCAGGGATCCAGATGGGGACTCTATTTCACAGGTCAGTGGCTAGGAATGTAGATTTGGCAGAGAAGCTAGAAGAGGTTGAGCAGAGGGAGCTGAGTGAGAAGACTGAGAAAGAGGCACTCCGTACTCAGCTAGAGTTGGAGGTGATGGATAGGTTACACTTCGAGGAGAAGTGGGAAGCGTCCAATGAGAGAGCCGACGACCTTGAGGACGAGGTCAGGTGCAAGAAGAGAAAGATAAACAAGATGGGGTATGTGTTCCGTTCAGCTTTTGAAAGGGTGATTGATGGTGTGTACCACTACCCGGCAGAACAGGGACAGACTCTACATACCTTGAGCCGAGAGCTGGTTGCGTATATAGCACAGTTGGAGTACAAGAGCGCAGTGGAGCGCGGGATGATGGGATGAGATTTCCTTAGTCAGTCTAGTGGTAGTACTAGTTGTGTCTTTATGTATTGTATATACTATGTTGTAATCCCGATCTTTTGTGTAAGATGTGGGATGATGATGTAAACCCCGAGTTAGCTTTTGTTAGAGGGGTAGTATGGTAGTAGGTTGGTATATTCCCCGTCTTTTGTGATATTAGGGGATATATGTGATAACATTTATAGCAGTATGCTGGGGAAATCATGTAATGAAATGAAATGGCATATGAATATAAATGGAGTTGATTTTAGAAACGTGTTATAAATTTATTCTTTTAGTATTAAAAGAAATACTTAAGTAATATACTTGAATAATAATAAAATGAAAACTTGTGATACAGATAATGCCGCCCAGACGTAGATTGACAGCACCCGAAGAATCTGTTAACAATGAGAGAGAACAAGTAGACCCGATCCAGAAACTGGTAGACTTGTTAGGAGAAGCCTTAAGGGGAAGGAACAATGAACCCGTTCGCCCGAACCCTCAAACTGTGCCAGTAACAACCTTTAAAGACTTTAAGAGTGTAGGACCCCCGGAGTTCGAGGGAACTACCGACCCAATCATCGCACAAACGTGGATCAAAGAGATCGAAAAAGCTTTCACTATAGCTAGCGTAGGCGAAGATCAGAAGACGGTGTTTGCCACGTACATGATGAGGGGAGAAGCGAACTACTGGTGGGAGGCTAATCAACAAAGAGCTGGAGAAGGGATAATAGCTTGGGATAAGTTTAAGACACTGTTCTTCGAAAATTACTTTCCAAAAAGTATGAAGAATAGGATGGAGGTGAAATTCCTAGAGTTAAAACAAGGTGAGATGACGGTGGCGCAATACGCGGCTAGGTTTAACGAACTAGCGCGATTTGCGGAGCACCAAGTTGGTGATGAAGAGAGGAAGGCTAGACGCTTTGAACAAGGGTTGAAGCCATGGCTGTTCAATAAGGTATCAGTTCTTCAAATTGATTCCTTTGCAACATTACTGGAGAAGGCAATCATTGCGGAAGGCGGCAGTGAGGCCTTAAGTCAGTATAACAAAGAAAAGAAAGGAAAGAATACTGGAGGAGAGAATCGTACGGGAGGAAGTAGTAGCGGAGGAAGCAACTTGGGAAAGAGAAAGTGGGAGAATAATAACAACAACAAAAACAACAATAATCAATCAGGGAATTTTCGTGGAGGTTTCAAGAAGAGGGCTGAAGGATGCCCGAAGTGTGGGAAGAATCACCAGGGCGAGTGCTGGAAGGGACGTGGCACTTGCTACAACTGCGGACAGGAAGGGCACATCTCGCCTAACTGTTTGAAATCGAAGAAGATACAAGGATGCTTTGCTTGTGGCTCGACGGAGCACCGAATTAAGGACTGCCCAAAGAAGGGAAGTGGCGGGGGTAGTAATCAGCAAGGAGGCAACAAGCTGATGATCGGTGGACCGGCACAATCCAACCGCCCAACCGCCAGAACTTTTAACATGACCGTCCAAGACGCAGTGGCTGCGAAGGATGTGGTGTCAGGTATAATCCCAATCAATGATATAAATGCTTATGTATTATTTGATTCGGGTGCCACCTGTTCTTTTGTATCTGAAGAATTTGCTAGTAGACTTAGTACACCTCGAGAACTATTAGAAAATCCTTTGATCATAGAAGTTGCTAATAAGGAAGTGATCCCTGTAGAATACGTTTATCGAAATTGTCGCGCAAATATTAGTAAACATGAACTGAGCGTAGACTTGATTCCTATTAGACTGGGAGAATTTGACGTAATACTGGGAATGGATTGGTTGTATAACCATGCTGCGATAATTGACTGTCAGAACAAATGTGTGAACCTTCAGACTCCGAGTAAGTCTAAGGTAGTGTTTTATGGTAGCTCATCGCTTAAGCAATCGTGTTGCGTTACGATGATGCAGGCCAAGAAATTGTTAAGGAAAGGATGTGGAGGATATTTAGCTTACATCGTTGATACTCGGAAAGAAGGGAGTAGAAATTAAGGATATATCCGTAGTTAATGAATTCAAGACTGTGTTTCCGGACGATCTGCCTGGTCTTCCGCCAGACAGAGAAATCGAATTCGTAATAGACTTAGCACCGGGAACGGCACCGATTTCGAAAGCTCCATATCGTATGGCGCCAGTAGAAATGAAGGAATTAATGATGCAATTGCAAGAATTATTGGATAAGGGTTACATTCGACCGAGTGTTTCTCCTTGGGGAGCACCAGTACTATTCGTTAAGAAGAAGGACGGATCGATGAGGCTCTGTATCGATTATCGAGAATTGAATAGAGTAACGATAAAGAACCGGTATCCCGCTACCGAGGATAGACGACTTGTTTGATCAACTGAAGGGAGCAAAGTGTTTCTCGAAGATCGACCTACGAACAGGATATCATCAACTGAAGGTACGGGATGAGGACATACCAAAGACTGCGTTTCGAACCCGTTATGGACACTACGAGTTTTTGGTAATGTCATTCGGATTGACTAATGCTCCGGCAGCATTTATGGACTTGATGAACCGAGTTTTCAAGCCATACTTGGATAAATTTGTAGTGGTTTTATCGACGACATTCTGATCTACTCAAAGACAGAGGAAGAACACGCCGAACATCTGAAGATTGTTTTGGAGGCACTAAGGAAGGAGAAGATGTATGCAAAATTTTCTAAGTGCGAATTTTGGATGGAGAAGGTTCAATTCTTAGGCCACGTGGTGGATAAGAATGGAATCTCTGTAGACCCTGCGAAGGTTGAAGCAGTAAGTAATTGGGAACAACCGAGAACACCGACGGAGGTGAGAAGCTTTCTAGGGTTAGCTGGGTACTATCGAAGATTCATCCAAGATTTTTCTAAGATAGCAACCCCGCTGACCAATTTGACTAGAAAGACGGTGAAATTTGTATGGACCGACAAATGCGAAGAAAGTCTTCAAGAACTGAAAAGGAGATTGAGCGAAGCACCTGTATTATCATTACCAGATGATGCGGGAAATTTTGTGGTGTATAGTGATGCATCGCACAAGGGGCTTGGCTGTGTGCTCATGCAACATGGCAAGGTCATTGCATATGCATCACGACAATTAAAGGATTACGAAAAACGATACCCTACTCACGACTTAGAGTTAGCGGCAGTAGTTTTTGCGTTAAAGATATGGAGGCATTATCTATACGGAGAAAAATGTGAGATATACACGGACCACAAAAGTCTGAAATATATCTTCACACAGAAGGAGTTAAACATGCGACAGAGAAGGTGGTTAGAATTAATCAAAGACTATGACTGCGATATTCTTTATCACCCGGGAAAGGCAAATGTGGTTGCCGACGCTCTGAGCAGGAAAGGAAGGGAGAAGTTGTTTAATTTGACGACTCAGGAAGAGTTGATAAGAGAGATGGAGAAATTGGAGATAGAAGTAAAAGGACCAGAAAAGTCTGGTGAGAAGTTAATTGTAATGGAAGCTTGTCCGACGTTGTTGAATAGAGTAAAGGAAGCTCAGGAAAAGGATGAAGAGTGTGAGAAAATCCGAAAGAGGATCACAGAAAGTGAGGGAGAAAAATTTCGAATGGATAAAGACGGTATTTTGAGATTTGAAGGGAGAGTGTGGGTACCAGCGGTAACTGAGTTGAGGGAAGAGATTTTGCACGAGGCACACAATACGACATATTCCGTTCATCCGGGAGGCACAAAGATGTACCGAGATCTAAGGCAACATTTTTGGTGGCCTAATTTGAAACGGGAAGTCGCAGAGTGCGTCAGTAAATGCTTGACTTGCCAACGCGTTAAAGCAGAACATCAGCGGCCAAGTGGTTTACTACAACCATTAGAAATACCAGAGTGGAAATGGGAGCATATTACCATGGACTTCGTGGTAGGACTTCCAGTTACACAGAAAGGTTATGATGCTATTTGGGTTATCGTGGATCGACTAACGAAGACCGCACACTTTCTACCAATCAAGATCCGCTACAGTTTGAACCAATTAGCAAGCCTATATGTAAAAGAAATTATTTCACGACATGGAGTGCCGGTGTCAATTGTCTCTGATCGAGATCCGCGCTTCACGTCCAATTTTTGGAAGAGTTTGCAAGAAAGAATGGGAACGCAGTTGAGGTTGAGTACAGCTTATCATCCTCAAACAGACGGACAAAGTGAGCGAACAATACAAACGCTAGAAGACATGCTTAGGACTTGCGTGATGGATTTTAAGGGAAATTGGGACGACCACCTACCCTTAGTAGAATTCGCATATAATAATAGCTACCATGCGAGTATTGGCATGCCACCGTACGAAGCTCTTTACGGGAGAAAGTGCAGAACGCCGTTATGTTGGGACGAAGTCGGAGAACGACGAATACTCGGACCAGAGTTAGTTCAACAAACCGCAGACGTGGTGACAGTGATAAGAGCCAGACTTGTAGCAGCTCAAGATCGCCAGAAGAAATACGCAGATTTGCATCGGCAGGACCGAGACTTCAAAGTCGGCAGTTTCGTATTCTTAAAGGTATCTCCATGGAAGGGAAAAATCCGTTTCGGCAAGAAAGGAAAATTGAGTCCAAGATTCATAGGACCGTTCGAGATACTGAAGCGAGTGGGCGAAGTGGCATACAAAGTTGCGTTGCCACCCGAACTGGAGCATATCCACAACGTGTTTCACATTTCCGTGTTGCGACCGTACAAGGCCGACTACAAGCACGTGATTTCTTACGAGCCCATTCAAGTGGAGAAGAACTTGGCGTATGAAGAAATTCCTGTCCAAATATTAGATAGGAAAGAACAAACTTTGAGAAATAAAGTTATTTCATCTGTAAAAGTACTTTGGCGTAACCACGATGTCGAGGAGGCAACGTGGGAGTTAGAAGATAGGATGATGAGGGACTATCCCCATCTATTTGTGTAACCTTGTAGCAATTCCGGGACGGAATTTTTATAAGGGGGGGAGGATGTAATACCCGAGAATTTCCATATATTATTAAATAAATATATTAATGGAAATGAGAATTTATTTGAATATAAATGATTTTGTGTTATGAGATGAATTAATTCAATTATATATAATTGAATAATTATAATAATTGAGAAATTGGTGGAGTTTGTGATAAACTCGTTGATTGCCTTGTGTGGCACAGTGGCGTAATATAAGAATGATTATATTGATTTAAGTGAACAATTAATCTATATTAATTGTTAATCGAAGAATATTAATTAACTGTTATAAAATACTAATGAGGATCGATTAACAATATGTGATTATTATTATTGCAAGAAACTTAATAATAATGAGCAACGTGTTTATAAATACAATAAGATTTATATCAAAGTGATAATTAATCATATAAGGGTTAATTAAATTGTTATGGAGGTTAACAATTATATTGATGGATGTAGGATATGTGTATATTATTAATTAATATTCAAATTATAAGATGAGAAATTATATGTGCAAGCATGCGAATTAAATGTATAGTAACTATATGTTATGATATGTGTAGGTGACAAATGATGTGTGGATATACATTAAAATAATGTATCATGGATCTATTATAAATAATTGTTGAGTAATACAATTTAATAATATATGATATAATGTAATGTGGTAGTATCCGATGGTATTATATCAGTAAGATAAACGTACCTGGATTATATGTGTGTAAATTACACTTATTACATTATGTGAAGTACATTGTGATTTAAATTATAACCTAAGAGTACATATATATATAACATATGTATATGGTGTGTATATACAAGTGTAGTATTTGCAAATGCTGAGGAGTTAAATCAATTGTCTCATTTTAAGTGTCCCATTTGCTCTTCACGTGCTTGACATACAGCTAAGGCCTATTCCTTCTTCTTCTCCCCAAACTCAGCAACTAGCATTTCATAGCTCATGATTGTGGAGGGAGTGGGATTCATGATGAATCCAACCACTAATTACCTACCCTTTGATAACCTTCATGCATTCCTATAATCCGTTAGTTTGATATGGGATACAATTGCTTTGTCTGTATAATGGGAGTTCTATAAATATAGCCTCATCTCCTTCACATTTCTTTTGCTGAGCATTTTGGCTAAGTGAGACTAGAGAGCATATATATATATATATCAGTGTTATTGAGATAGCAGCAAGCTTAAATCATTTACAGAGGTATAAATCCTCTTCGTATCTTCATTGTCATTTTCTGTCAAAATTTCTATTCGTGAATTCTTGATTTCAGTTGGAAGTTATGGTTTTGTGAATTGAGAATAATAATTAGTTGTTTAAAGGACTTATATATGTGATTAGAATTACTATATATGCTTCATTGCTCTTCAATTTCATTTTTGGTGTTTCCATTTCTGAGATTTCTGTAAAAACATCAAATATCGTGAAATTGGTTGATGTTCATGAAATTGGGAATTGATAATTGCTATTGACTATTATATAAGCATATATGTACGTGTTAGTAAGTTAAACAAGTCTAATAGCATTTGGGTATGTTGAAATCGATGAAATGGGAGGTTTTTGGTCGGATTTCACTGCAGTCTGAACTGCAGAAAACTGCCTCGACGCCGCAGCGCCGCAGCCCGCGCCGCAGCGCCACTCGCGCCGCAGCCCGCGCCGCAGCGCCGCACGCAGCGCCACTCGCGCCGCAGCGCCAGTAGTGAGCTGCTGTGCCGCGCCGCAGCGCCAGCCTCTGTGTTCAGTTTTTCTGCATTCTGCAACAAAACTGTTATGAACTAATTGTTTGATTTTTGTTTAAACAAGCATGAAAGCATGATTAATACTTATATATAAACCTAATGAGGCAATGTGAGCATGTTTTAGTATATTAGCATGCATGGTTAACCAAACGACATATAGTTTGAAAACGAACTTAAAGTTTCATGAACGACGTTAACATATATGAAGCATGTTAATATTCTGACTTTCGAGACATGTTAGTATGACCTAGAAACACATGAAATGCATACTAACTTATGTATATAGGTTCCGTGATATAATATGGACATGTGAACCCAACTAGTGCACCTTTCTAACAAAAATACAAGTTTTGAAGGTTGATATTGACATGTAAAGACCATGTATACATTCTGACTTTTCGAGCATGTTTATAGGGCCTTGAAATACATGAAAAGCATGTTAACTTGTGTATATGGGTTTCATAAGGAAGCATGAACATGATAGACCTTATTAATGAACTATACTAACAAAGTATAAGCTTTGAACGTGAACGTTGGTATGTTATGACGAGAATTAGAATTTGACATTTATGAACACATGTGATAGTACTCTTAGACTCATTCATGTGTCATGCATGTATATATACCATGATTAGTTGCCATGATTAAAGTTTAGCATGAACAAAGCATATTTTCAAGATAATAACAATGCTAGCTACATATATGCAATACGAGTACTCATGAGCATGACTAATACAAGTTATATGAATATCTTATGTGTTTAAAAGCGACCATGTTAGACCATATGAGTTCGTGTCCTTGAATGGCTTTAAGTATTAACTTAAGAACCTATACCATGTACGATTGGATTTGGAAAAGTTATACAAGCATGTAAAGTATCCTTTAAATATGAATACATGCTACGTGATATTATATGATGTTACTTGAACCCGATTTTGACGGTTAACTTAAGGAGATGCCGTAACTTGCTAAAATGAAATATATTTAGTATTGATTGTGGTCTTATGAGATATTAATAATATGCAAGCATGTTTGCTAATTGTTGAGATCTTATATAATATGAGAATGCGTTTAAACTCTAAAGAAGGAACGTTAAGGATAGAAATTATATTCTATATAACTGTGTAGCTAGGTAAAACTTAGCTTATGTGTTGATCGTATATTCAAAGAGAAAATGTGAAGTTAAATTATATGACTAATGAATATCATATATATACGTAACTGTATTACGATAGGAATTCGAAAGTGTTGATTTGCTTTTCGTGGATAAACTACGCTAAAGGCAAGTTCTCTTACTTACACTCTTTTAAAGTGCAAGTATCCTAACCGACGCATTTACTTTATGCAAGGAAATCTATGATTGTGAAGGTTTCCTAACTTATACTCTTTTACTATGCAAGTATCCTATCTTGTGTATTGCGAACTAGTTTCCTATTTAATCGGTTGAATCGAATTAGCATACTTGAACTCTTATTTCATTAAAGCTATTATTCATGTTGAACTTAGTATTGTTCTTGAATATTGTGAAAGTGTCTATGCCATTTGATTCGGCTAGACTTATATTATTGAAAAGCGACCCAAACTAATTGATTGGTGCGGGATCTTGTATTTGACTGAGAAGAACAACCTTCTTTGAAGGGAATATATAATTGTCGGAGAACCGACGTGCACACTTGAGTATGGTTGATTGTTATGCATAACAAGGGTACTTTAGGCTGATCATCTGTTGTACCTGCTTTTGTTGGATTTTCAGTTTATTACTGTCAATTCTAGTAGAAGTTCATAGTCCGTAGTGACTACTTAGTATTCAATTATTTGAAATCTTGAATTGACTTATTATTGAATCATATTGATATTATCCTGTCCTTAGCGACTGATATTGAGAACTATTGATATTCTTGTTATTCTTGAACTATCAAATCTTGTTATACCCTTTCGAGAATTGAGAATCTTATTACTCACCCTTATTGTATATTACTTGCTGGGCAATTTGTGCTCATTCTTGCTTTCCTTAAAACATTTCAGTTAAGGCAGAGCATGGTGAACCTTCGGGCGTTGATAAGGGCAAGGGCAAAGCTACCAACTAGCTTATGTCTGTTATGTTTTAAATATATTAATATTGTATGAAGATGATGTAGTAAGACTGGATTTGATTATGTTTAAGCTTAAGTTAGATTATGTAATAAGTCGTTAACTGATATTATTATGTAATCTATTAAGTACTGTAGGTTGCGAGACTTGGGGGAATAATTATAATAAATCATTGTAAATTATTCTAGAATAGATTTTTCCGCTGTGATCGTATGATATTTAATTATTATTATTATGATGTATTACCATGAGCACGTGATGAACCGAATTCGAGAGACCAAGTGGCGGTCCTGGAATTTGGGGGGCGTCACAAGTACAGCCAGAGCCATCTCATGTGATTCCATATTTTCGTCAGGAGCATGAGCCAGAGACTGACTCAGAGGAGGACCCTGAGGAGGTTGAGATTTCCACTGAGGCAGCCGAGGAGGAGAAAGAAGAGGAGGAAGACCCTGAGGAGTTCCCACCGAACTCTGTCAGTGCTGATATGTATAATTTATTATATGATCGCAACGTATAGTTACGAGATACAATTCAGGAGTTGGGGGAGCAGTCAGTTGCTCAGGGTGGTGAGATTGAGACACTCCACACCCGTCTTGGCAATGTGGAGTGGGATTTTGTTCATGAGAAGGGCCAAATTGAGCAGAAGACAGAGTGGAAGAAGCTTGGGTGAGAAATGCACGACGTGCAGATCTGGCAGAGGATGATGTGCTTGCAAAAAGAGTTAAGGTTGCAGAGACGTGCTACATGTTTCTGAGGGCAATGGATAAGACCCAGGACCGAGTTATGAGATATCCAATTCAGTTCGAGGGACTGCCTGGGTATATGTTAGATCGCAGGACTATGTCCCACATTATAGAGGAGGAGCGTAGTGAAGCTGTCCGACGCCTTAGTAGGTCGTGATAAGACAATATGATATTGTTAATGTTTTAATAATCGTAAATAATGTAAATTCCGATGTGGTTATAAACAAAGGAATATTGTGATAATGTAAATCTTGTAGAAACTTTATTTCAGGATAGTTGATGTAAATGGCAGAAATGCTATCGTATTGTATTAAAAGCTTTTGGTTTTAATAAATTAATAAAGTTTGTTCAAGATGATATGGGTTAAATGAGTATGCTAAAGTATTTAACATTATGTGATACTCTTCGGAGTAGTTAATGTAAATTCCGATGTGATTAAAAACAAAAGAATATTTTGAGAAACTAAATCCTAAAGATTTTTTATCTTGGGATAGTTAAAGTAAATGGCAGAGATGCTATAGTACCTTGTTTAAAACTTTTGATTTAAATAAAATATCAAAGGTTATTTGAAAAGAAAAGAGTTAAAGTGGTTATTTTAAATATTTGAGTTAAGTCTTAAATATTTAAGAGATTGAATAAAGATCTACTGAGCGTATATTTTTAACAGAAATATGCCGCCAAGAAGAAGACAAAATCGTCGACAAGCCCAAGAAGGGTCAACCAATAACAATAATAACAATTATGCAAATGCGAACCCCATTCAGCAGTTGGTAAATCTGTTGACTGGAGCGATGAACAATCAGCCTCAAACACCACCGAACACCTCATTTAAAGACTTTAAGGCAATGGGACCACCAGATTTTAAGGGTTCCACGAACCCGATAGAAGCTTAGACTTGGGTTATGGAAATGGAGAAAATTTTTGAGGTTGCCCGAGTTAGGGAGGACCAAAAGACCGCCTACGCGACATTTATTTTAAAATCAGAAGCCAGCTACTGGTGGCAGGCAAATAAGATCAGGGGAGGAGAAGGTGTAATAACCTGGGAAAGGTTTAAAGAAATGTTTTTTGAGATGTATTTCCCGACCAGCTCCCAGAATTAAATAGAGGTGCTGTTTCTAGAGTTGAAGCAGGGGAATATGTCTGTGCCCGACTACGCGGCAAAGTTTAACGAATTATATAGGTTTGCCCAATATCAGGTGTATACCGACGAAATAAAGGCTAGGCGTTTTGAACAGGGACTGAAACCCTGGTTGTATAGCAAGGTGTCAATGTTTCAATTGAACACTTTTGCTGGAGTTTTGGAGAAGACCATCCTCGCTGAAGGTGGAAGCGAGGCAGCGTCCAAGTACAATCAGGATCAAAAGAAGAAGAAGAATGATAGTGAAGGAAACAATAAGGCTAGTGGCAGTCACACAGGGGGAATAATAATCATAAACGAAAGTGGAATGACAACCAGTCGTCTGTAAGTCAGCAAGGTAGTCAGAAGAAAAAGTTAGAACCATGCCCAACTTGTGGGAAGACTCACTTGGGAGTCTGCATGATAGGAAAAAGAGTTTGCTACAATTGTGGTCAGGAAGGCCACATAGCACCTAACTGCCCTAACCCTAAGAAGGGTGCCTGCTACACATGTAGGTCAAAGGATCACTTGGCTAGAGGCTATCCAAAGAAGGCATCTGGAGGGGAAGGGTCAAGTGGAAATAAGGGAAATAATAGTGGAAATCTTCTTACCATTATCGGACCGACTTCGACAAACCGACCAACTACAAGGACATTTAACATGACCGTACAAGACGCTGTGTAGTCTCGTGATGTGGTGTCAGGTATCATTCCGATCAATAAAGTCAATGCTTATGTTTTATTTGATTCGGGTGCTACTTTTTCATTTATATCCGATGACTTTGCAAAGAATTTATAATTGCTTAAAGATGAATTAGAAATGCCTATGAACATAGAGATTACGAACAAGAAAGTAATTCCTGTTAAGTATATTCACAAGAACTATAGAGTAGATATTAAGGGTAACGTTATGAATGTAGATCTTATCCCGATTAAACTTGGGGAATTTGACGTTATCCTGGGAATGGATTGGTTATTCAATTATGGAGCAGTAATTGATTGCCAGAAGAAATGTATTAACCTTATGACTCCGTCAAAGGTTGTATTTTATGGCTGCAAGTCGCCTAGACAAGCAAGTTGTTTGACGATGATGCAGGCCAGGAAGTTATTAAGATAAGGCTGTGTGGGGTATTTAGCCTACATAGTCGATAGTCGTAAAGAGAATCCAAAGTTAGAAGAAATACTAGTCGTAAGAGACTTCGTGGATGTTTTTCTGGATGATCTTCTAGGACTTCCGATTGACAGGGAAGTAGATTTTGTTATCGATTTGGTGCCAAGAACGGCTCCAATATCGAAAGCACCGTACCGGATGGCTCCGGTAAAAATGAAGGAATTGATGGTACAGCTACAAGAGCTGTTAGACAAGAAATATATTCAATCGAGCGTATCACCGTGGGGAGCGCTGGTATTATTTGTTAAGAAGAAGGATGGAACGATGCGACTCTGCATCGACTATAGAGAATTGAACAAGGTTACCATTAAGAATAGGTATCCGTTGCCAAGGATTGATGATCTGTTTGATCAATTAAAAGGAGTGAAATATTTCTCAAAGATAGACCTGAGAAGTGGTTATCATCAGTTGAAGGTGAGGCCAGAAGATGTCCCGAAGATAGCGTTATGACACGATATGGTCACTACGAATTTTTTGTTATGTCATTTGGTCTAACAAATGCGCCTGCAGCATTTATGGGCCTAATGAATGGAGTGTTCAAGCCGTTTCTGGACAAATTCGTAGTGGTTTTTATTGATGATATATTGGTGTATTCTAAGATCAAGGAAGAACATGCTGAGCATTTGAAGTTGACATTAGAAGTATTAAGAAGAGAGAAGTTGTATGCCAAATTCTCAAAGTGTGAATTCTGGATTGAAAGGGTGCAATTTCTCTGACACATGATTGATAAAGACGGAATTTCGGTGGATCCCTCCAAAGTCGAAGCAGTGATGAATTGGGATCAGCCGAAAACACCGTCGGAAGTAATAAGTTTTCTTGGATTAGCCGGTTATTACGGAAGATTCATTCAGGATTTTTTTAAGATCACCACTCCATTAACGAATTTGACTAGGAAAGTTGTGAAATTCGTTTGGACGAAAAAGTGTGAGGAAAGTTTTCAAGAACTTAAGAGAAGGTTAAGTACAGCACCTGTGTTGTCCCTTCCGGATGACACAGGAAATTTTGTGGTATATAGTGATGCGTCGCATAAAGGGCTAGGCTGTGTGCTTATGCAAAACGGCAGAGTCATTGCGTATGCGTCACGATAACTAAAAGATTACGAGAAGGGATATCCAACCCATGATTTGGAATTGGCTGCGGTGGTATTTGCTTTAAAGATTTGGAGACACTATCTCTATGGGGAGAAGTGTGAAATATATATACAGACCATAAGAGTCTGAAGTATATTTTCACACAGAAAGACTTGAATATGCGCCAAAGAAGGTGGCTGGAGTTAATAAAGGATTATGATTGTGATATCTTATACCACCCAAGCAAAGTAAATGTTGTAGCCGACGCCTTAAGCAGAAAGGGTAGGGAAAAGTTGATGATGCTGACAGCACAGGAAGAATTGATTTCAGCATTGGAAAAGCTGGAATTGGAAATAGGATGTCCAATGGAGATTGATGAGAAGCTGTTCTAGATGCAAGCTAGTACAACTTTATTGGATAAGATTAAGGAAGCTCAAATACTAGATAAGAAATGTGAGAAAGTAAAGAAAAATATATCTGAAGGGACTGAACTTAGATTTAAAATGGATAGCGAAGGATTGTTGAGATTTAAAAGTAGAGTTTGGGTACCGCCAATACCAAAAATCAAGGAGGACATTCTGAGCGAGGCTCATAGTTCGAGGTATTCCATTCACCCCGGAAATACCAAGATGTATCAGGATTTACGACAACACTTTTGGAGGCCAAATATGAAGAAAGACGTTGCGGATTGTGTTGCCAAGTGTCTGACTTACCAAAGGGTCAATGTAGAACACCAAAGACCAAGTGGTTTGCTACAACCTTTAAAAATCCCTAAATGGAAATGGGAACATATTACAATGGATTTTGTTGTTGGCCTTCCGACGACCCAGAAAGGTTATGACGCAGTATGGGTTATCATCGACCGATTAACGAAATTCGTACATTTTCTTCCGATCAAAATCAGATTTAACCTAGAACAATTGGCGAAGTTATATGTAAAAGAGATTGTTTCGAGGCACGGGGTGCCAGTGTCAATTGTTTCTGACCATGATCCGCGCTTCACATCGAATTTCTGGAAGCGACTGCAAGAATGCATAGGAACACAGTTAAGGATGATCACTGCTTATCACCCTCAGACTGACGGGCAAAGTGAAAAAACAATCCAAACATTATAGGATATGCTGAGAGCATGCATAATGGATTTTAAAGGCAATTGGGATGATCATTTGCCACTTGTAGAATTTGGTTATAATAATAGTTACCACGCTAGTATTGGTATACCGCCTTACGAAGCGTTGTACGGTAGAAAGTGTAGAACTCCACTGTACTGGGATGAAGTTGGTGAAAGACAATTGCTAGGATCAGAGTTAGTCCAACAAATGGCAGACATAGTTAAAGTAATTCGGACAAGATTAGTAGCGACTCAGGATAGGCAGAAGAAATATGCCGATCCACACCGCAAGAATGTAGAGTTTGAATCGGGTAGCTTTGTATTTTTGAAGGTCTCTACTTGGAAGGGAAAGATCAGATTTGGTAAGAATGGAAAATTGAGCCCGAGGTTCATTGGACCCTTTGAGGTATTACTACGGATTGGAGAAGTAGCCTATGAGGTAGCTTTACCTCCGGCACTGGAACATGTCGACAATGTTTTTCATGTGTCGGTATTATGACGTTATAAACCCGATTACAAACATGTGATAGAATATGAACCCCTACAATTTGAGAAAGATTTATCATACGAAGAAGTTCCTATTCAGATTGTTGACAGGAAAGAGCAAGTTCTCAGGAACAAAGTAATACCTTTTGTTAAGATAATTTGGAGGAACCACAACGCTGAAGAAGCTACGTGGGAACTCGAAGAAAATATGATGAAGAATTATCCCCACTTATTTTCTTGAATAGGTGAACGCGATTCTGGGGACAAAATCTTTATAAGGGGGGGGGGAGGAGAATGTGACGAAAGAAGAAATTATTAATCGAACCGTGATTCTGAGGACAGAATCCTTTTAAAGGGGGGGGGGGGGGGGGAAAGATGTGACGAACGAGAATTTTGTAAAGATATTTAAATATTTATTGAAATAAATAAATATTTAAATAATTTAATTATTGAGTTAAATAATTAATTCATGAATTGTGATAGATTAATTTAATTATATGTGTTACATTGATTAAATTAATGTGTAGTAATTTAATAGTTCAAAGAATATATTTAATTGAGTTTATTTGATTAAATGAATTAATTAAATAAGCATAATGTTACTTTAATTAATTAATAATTAATTAAGGAATTAATGAATTGACATAATTAATAAATAAAAATATTAATTATGTGACAATGTTATTTAATGTAAATTATCTTATTTTATTTAATTAATTTAAATAAGATTAATTAAATTAATTAAAGTGTTACAATTAACTATATACTAAACTAGTTAATTAAAATAAATGAAAAAAGAATTAAGGGTGTAGCCAAACAAGGCCTTAAGGGGAGTTAGTCCGTTTATTATACACGGATATATTATATATACGTATATTATTCTGTTTAATGTATTTGTTTTCATACTTTCAAAGTCAGAACAAGAGAAACTTAGAAATTTTTAGAGAGAAGAATAAGAGATTAAGAGAAATTGAGAAAGGAAGAATTGAGAGATCATTGTGTTGTTAACTTTGATTTATCTTCACTACTAAAGGATAATTCTTCTTTTAAGTTTTCAAAATTAAGATTTCTTAAATACGTACTTTTAAGTTTCTGTGAAAATTGAGTTTCCCAATTGGGTTATGATATGGCTTTATCTATATGGGTATGTAATCATAACGTGTTTTCTAACATATAATCATGTTTTAAATGATCAATTTTATTTAATTTGGCTTTAATTGGATTTTGGAAAAATTATAGAGTTTCTATTCACGTATTGTGAAAGTTCTCTGTTAATGGTTGTTTGGAAAATTAAGTGACATATGATCATATAGGGATTGGTATATGTTAATATCAATGTGTGGAATCATGTATATGTGATTTACACTGATCACACTAAGGAATTTTGTTAATAATTGGGTTCTTGAAATTATAGAGTGTTGAATATGGATGAATAACCCATATGGGTTAAATTAATGATTGGATCATATGTTTATATTTAAATTGATATATGAATATGCTTATATATGTGAAATAAAGAGAATGGAATTGAAATGAATGGATTCGGTGTAGTAACGAATTCGTAGAGATAAATTGCTTGTTTTTCAGTAAACTTGCAAAAGTTATGAAGAATAGTGAAATGATGATTTTGAATTCGAATAATTTTATGTGTTAGAATATTAAGAACATGATATAATTGTTGTATAATGGTTTCTATGAAAGTTATACTTCATGGTCATCTTACAACTCAGTGTAATGATGTAAATTGGGAGAAAATGGGAGAAAATTTGTGTGCGTCCGCGAACTTCAGATTCTGAAATTCACAGCCTCGCGGCCTAGGCGAGTGCTTGGCCAAAAGGCGCGCGGCCGCGCTCTTTCCGAAAATTTGAAAAAAAAATGAGATGTTGGAAATTTGTGAAATGTGTTTTTAATCTAATGAATATGAAAACATGTTGTAAATATGATAGGATGTTGATATGAGTTTAATAAATTATGTTACGTGATTAATTAATGAATTAATTATGTGACTTAAATTATTATTATAAACTTTAAATAATGGATATAAATATGAAGACATTATTTTAAGTCTAATAAACATGAAGACATGTTATGTAGTAATAAGTTTTTAATACAAGTTAAAACTTAAGTTATGCGGTTAATTAATAAATTAATTAATCAACGTGAACCATTATTGAAAAACCTAATAATGAGTTCGAAGAATACTATTGTAAATCAATAATCATATCAAATGTGATTAATTGATATTGTAAATGTGTGATAGGTAAGAGTAAAAAGAAGTGAGTAATAATTGTAGCTTGCGCACGAGAAAAGTTTTCTCCCTCCTAACTTATATATTTGTTGGGCAAGTTTCCAAAACTAACTCTTTAAATTAAGCAATTGCTATGCTTAATTACTATTGTTGAGCAAATTCTTACTCTTGAATATCCAAGTTTAGAATTTCACATGAGATGCCATGATTCTTTTAAAAGTATCATTTAGTGTACAATACTTATTCGATTGTATACCTTGAGAAGTTAATATTCAATTTGAATATCATTTATTGAGTTATCCAAACCACTTTATTTGGTGAGGATTCTGATGTCAAACTGAGATGAACACCATAATATAG
Source organism: Panax stipuleanatus (assembly GCA_020205555.1). Taxonomy (NCBI): domain Eukaryota; kingdom Viridiplantae; phylum Streptophyta; class Magnoliopsida; order Apiales; family Araliaceae; genus Panax; species Panax stipuleanatus. The sequence goes on from JAINUT010002906.1 coordinate 44,450, forward strand.
GGGATTAATGAGATGTTTTTAAGCGTTAAGATAGTCTGCACAGTATCAGTATAAAGGGCTAATCTCCTTAAGTACGAGAAGTAAAGTTATAGTCTTATAACTGTTAAAGGTTTGAAAGGTTAATATACTTGATAACCTAAGACTCGGTTCAAGGTCTTAATGACCCTCAGAAGTAATTTGATTATCGATTAATATCTTGATTCAAAAGTTGAGCTTTTGTTATTCAGAATTCTTTTATTCGCATGTTATTATTCCGTCATATTTTTATACTTACGGGCATTCATGCTCACTCTTGCATAATAACATTGCAGATAAGAAGAACAGTCTGGTGAGCCTTCTAGTAGCAAGGGAAAAAAAATCTAACAAGTGAGTAAGACTTGTGTTGTTATTAACAATGTTAAAGTTCAAGACTTATGTGTGATGATTTAAAACTTATTTATTTACGTTTCCGCAACAAAGATTTAAGGTTAAGTATAACTTGGTATTTATGATGTATTATTAGTCAGATGATGTAAGATGATGATTTATTTATCTAATAACTGATTTTCATTATTATGGGTAGATAGTTGTATGATATTGGAACAGTGAACACTAAATCCTGTGAAAATTAAGATACCGAATTGGGGTGTCACACTAATCCAATTAGAAATAGAGTTTTATTTAATTAATTAAACTCCTTTAATTAATTAGGCTTCCCAACCCATTGGAAATAATTAATTAAACTCTTTTAATTAATTTACCTCCTAATCTTATTAGGAATAAATGAGAGTACTAATAATTAAATTAATTCCTAATTCCAACTTCTTTAGAAATTAAAATAATAATAATTAAAATAATATTAATAAGACTCCTCTTATTAATTTATTTAATATTTCCAAATATTAAATAAACTTAAGCTATTTAATTTTATATTCACCATAGATTAAATTAATTACACTTAAATATTATACTATTATGCATTACATTCTTAAATAATTATTCTTCCTTTTATGGTGTGACCCTT
>JAINUT010002909.1:0-25788 GCA_020205555.1 Panax stipuleanatus
GCGACTACAAGAATGCATGGGGACACAGTTGAGAATGAGTACGGCTTATCACCCTCAGACAGATGGGCAGAGTGAAAGAACGATCCAGACATTGGAAGATATGTTGAGAGCATGCATCATGGATTTTAAAGGAAATTGGGATGATCACCTACCGCTTGTGGAATTCGGTTACAACAACAGTTACCACGCTAGTATTGGCATGCCGCCTTACGAAGCGTTGTACGGAAGAAAATGCAGAACCCCGCTATACTGGGATGAAGTTGGCGAGAGACAACTATTAGGTCCAGAACTGGTACAGCAGACAGCAGAGATAGTCAAAGTGATCAGAACAAGACTGGTAGCAGCTCAGGATAGGCAGAAGAAATACGCCGATCCACACCGTAAGAACGTTGAGTTTGAATCGGGTAGCTATGTGTTCTTGAAAGTCTCTCCCTGGAAGGGGAAGATCAGATTCCGGTAAGAAGGGAAAATTGAGCCCAAGGTTCATTGGACCTTTGAAGTACTGCGAAGGATTGGAGAAGTTGCGTATGAGGTAGCCTTACCTCCGGCGCTTGAGAATGTCCACAACGTCTTTCATGTGTCAGTTTTACGCCCCTACAAACCCGATTACAAACATGTGATTGAATATGAACCCCTACATTTTGAGAAAGACTTATCCTATGAAGAAATTCCTGTTCAGATTGTTGACAGGAAAGAGCAAGTCCTCAGAAATAAAATTATACCTTCTGTTAAGGTAATTTGGAGGAACCACAATGCTGAAGAAGCTACGTGGGAACTAGAAGAGCATATGATGAAGAATTACCCAGATTTATTTACTTAATTTTTTTTGTTTATGCGATTCTGGGGACAGAATCTTTGTAAGGGGGGGAGAATGTAACGGGACGAAATTTAATCGAACCGTGATTCTGGGGACAGAATCCTTTTAAGGGGGGAAAGATGTGACAAACAAGATTTTGTAATTTATTTGAATATTTATTGAATTAAATAAATATTTTTTTGATGATTTAATTATTGAGTTCAATAATTAATTGATGAATTTGTGGTAGATTAATTTAATTATATGTGTCACATTAGTTAAATTAATGTGGTGAATTTTTATATTCAAAGTATGTATTTAATTGAGCTTATTTGATTAATATATTAATTAATAAGCATAATGTTATTCTAATTAATTTAATAATTAATTAGAGATTTATGATTAGACATAATTAATAAATAAGAATTTTAATTATGTGACTATGTGATTTAATGTAGATTTATGCTATTTTATTTAATTGATTTAAATAGCATTATTTGATTTAATTGGGTGTGACATTAATTAACTATATTATAATAAATTAATTAAAATAAATGAGAAGGGATTCCTTAAGCTAGCCAAACAAGGCCTTAAGGGGAGTTGGTCAGTTAACCCACTAAGGGACCAACTGACAACCACTCACCCATTATATATTATACGTATTATACTTATATACATATATACTATATCAATTCATATATTCATATCAGAGAGAATTTTGAGAGAAAAGATTGAGGAAGAAGAATTTGAAAAGTTTATATCATCATCCTTGAATCATCTTCACCAACTAGCAAGGGTAATTCCTTCTCCTAAGTTTTTAAATTCAAGTTCTTAAAGTTTTCCATTAACGTATGTTAGATTCTCTGTGAATAACTAATTTGATAATTAATGTATGATATGATTTTATATGTGTTATTGTATGATTATAACATGTTTTATACCATGTATACATAAATCACAGTGATCAATTTTATGTAATTACGTCTTAATTAAGTTTTCAAAACTTCCATTAACGTACTTTGAAGTTTTCTGTAAAAGACTAAATTGATGACTTGTTCATGATATGGCTATATATATATTAATTGATGTCCATAACATATTATATGCCATATATGCATAACTTTCAGTGATCACACCATGGAATTTTGTTGATAATTGGGTTTTCAAAAGTTACAGAGTGTAAAAATTGTACATATGGCCCATATGGCCCTTACGTACAAAATTTACACACCTTATGCGTTTATTTAACTTAAATTAACACTTGAATGTGATTGTGTACATTTAAACGAACAAAATGGAAGTTAAACGAACGGATTCGGTGTTATAACGAATCCGTAACGTTGAATTCTTGTTTTCTTTCAAAACTTTATAAAATATTGAAAATAGTGAAATTAAATGTTGTGATTTGTGTAATTCCGTGATTTAAAGTGTTAAAAGCATGCTTAGAACATGGTATGATGTTTCTGTAAATTCTATATCTCATGGGTAGCCTTAAATTCATTTCGTTAGTTTAATTTGGATTTATTTGGGTTGCTCTGTGTGTCATTCGCGAACTGGAAATCTGGGTCTGCGTTGCCGCGCGCCGCGCTGGTCCCAAGGGTAACTGGCGCGCGGCCGCGCCCCTTGCAGAAATTTGAAATTTTTTTTGCTAAGTGTTCGTGTGTTCTAAGAGGTGGTTTAAAACCTAATGTAATGAACATAAAGATATGCTAAACATATAATAAGAGGTTAATAACTTATATTACGTGAGTAATTAATAAGTTAATTACATGACTTGAATCGTTAATTGTATAGTCCAATAACGTGCTCAAGACCGATGTGTGTGATTCGATACGTATATCGAGTTATTGATTAATTTGTATTGTGAACGTATTGATATGTAGGATGTAATAAAGAACGTGAATTATAATTGTAGCTTGTGCAAGAGGCAAGTATCCTATCCCTAATTTATTGATTTAGCAAGTTCCCTAAATTCTAATTTATTCATTTATTAAGCCTTAGACTTGTGTTTCTATATCGAGTAAGCTCGTGTTTTTAATTGTTCAAGTTCGAAATTCATATTACATATTGTAACTCTTTTAAAAGCATGATTCAGTGATACAATACTTATTCGATTGTATACTCTTGAGATTTATTATTCAAGTTGAATATCGATGTTATTGTTGAACCTTATAGGACTAGTGAACCCTTATTGATTCGACTAGTCCATAGTTGATGAACGTTCTAAATTCCAAAATACTTATTGAGCTTATCTAAACCAAACTTCCTTTGGTGCGGACTCTGATGTCAAAACTGAGATGAACAACCCTGTAAAAGGGGATTATTTACGCTTTAGCGTTGAGATATTGTGCACAGTATGGTACTAAGGGCTGATCCCCCTAAGTACGAGAAGTAGAGTCCATAGTCTTATGACTGTTAAAGGTTTAAAGCATAAAAACTTTACAACCTAGGACATAGTTCAAGGTCTTATGACCCTCAGACGTTCTTTTGATTCCTGTTATTCATTCTTGAGTCAAAAGTTGAGTTTCTTTATTCAGATGTCTTTGATTCACTCGCATGTTATTATATTGTTGTCATATTATTATACTTATGGGCAATCGTGCTCACTCTTGTGTAATAATAACATTGCAGTTAAGAACGAAAGGTCCAACGAGCCTTCTACTAGCAAAGGCAAGGGCAAGGTCAACAAGTGATGAAGACTTGTTGTTTATTTTATGTGTTTATGTTTCAGACTTATGTTAAAGTTGTGTAAGACTTATTTAATTAGTTATATTTCCGCATTTGATATTTAAGGTTAAGTACGACCTGGGATTGATGTATTTCTTTTCAGATGTTGTAACCCCATAAGGGGAGGATTATTTCTATTTATTTCATGGTTTGCATTTACTATGGGTAGATAGATAGATGATATTTGTACAGTGAACACCAAGTCCCGTGGAAATTGAAGTACCCGGATTTGGGGGTGTCACACATCCCATCATCCCGCGCTCCACTGCGCTCTTGTACTCCAACTGTGCTATATACGCAAACAGCTCTCGGCTCAAGGTATGTAGAGTCTGTCCCTGTTCTGCCGGGTAGTGGTACACACCATCAATCACCCTTTCAAAAGCTGAACGGAACACATACCCCATCTTGTTCATCTTTCTCTTCTTGCACCTGACCTCGTCCTCAAGGTCGTCAGCTCTCTCATTGGACGCTTCCCACTTCTCCTCGAAGTGTAACCTATCCATCACCTCCAACTCTAGCTGAGTACGGAGTGCCTCTTTCTCAGTCTTCTCACTCAGCTCCCTCTGCTCAACCTCTTCTAGCTTCTCTGCCAAATATGCATTCCTAGCCACTGACCTGTGAAATAGAGTCCCCATTTGGATCCCTGCCTCCCTACGGTAGGCAATCTCCACTTCTAACTCTTGCATAGCCAGCTTCCTCTGGTGGTCCTCATCCCTCAGCTTCTGGAACTCAGACTCTCTCTCGTGGGCCTCTGCCTCCAGCTCCTGGACTCTGCAGTCTAACTCTAGGATCCGCTCCTCATATTCTCCTAGCATCTGCTCCTCTATAGTAGCCTCATCAGAGTCCTCTACTGGCTCATCCTCCATCGGCTCCTCCTCTGGATCAGTCTCTATCTCAATCTCGATCTCATCCTCGTCATCAATTCGGATGGTGCAACTGCCTGCACTGGCACAGCCTCTAGAGGTGCCTCGTATACTACGTGTATATCCCTGGGCTCCTCCTCTGCACCTCTACTAGGTACCCCTGTGTCTGCCATCCTACACTCACAAACACAAGACAAGAAATAGCATCTCCATTAGAATGTTAAACAAAATATAAGTTCATTGTATAGAATGAAGTTACATTTCATAACAGACTAAGTCTCTCAAGGAAAACTCTACATGAGTTTTATCTCCTTCCTAACTTCTAAGTTCACCTAAGCTATAGTCTAAGGACACTCGTTCCTAAGGTTTATAACTACGGCTCTGATACCAACCTGTGACGCCCCCAAATTCCAGGACCGCCACTTGGTCTCTCGAATTCGGTTCATCACGTGCTCATGGTAATACATCACAATAATAATAATTAAATATCATACGATCACAGCGGAAAATCTATTCTAGAATAATTTACAATGATTTATTATAATTATTCCCCCAAGTCTCGCAACCTACAGTACTTAATAGATTACATAATAATATCAGTTAACGACTTATTACATAATCTAACTTAAGCTTAAACACAATCAAATCCAGTCTTACTACATCATCTTCATACAATATTAATATATTTAAAACATAACAGACATAAGCTAGTTGGTAGCTTTGCCCTTGCCCTTATCAACGCCCGAAGGTTCACCATGCTCTGCCTTAACTGAAATGTTTTAGGGAAAGCAAGAATGAGCACAAATTGCCCAGCAAGTAATATACAATAAGGGTAAGTAATAAGATTCTCAATTCTCGAAAGGGTATAACAAGATTTGATAGTTCAAGAATAACAAGAATATCAACAGTTCCCAATATCAGTCGCTAAGGACAGGATAATATCAATATGATTCAATAATAAGTCAATTCAAGATTTCAGATAATTGAATACTGAGTAGTCACTACGGACTATGAACTTCTACTAGAATTGACAGTAATAAACTGAAAATTCAACAAAAACAGGTACAACAGGTGATCAGCCTAAAGTACCCTTGTTATGCATAACAATCAATCATACTCAAGTGTGCACGTCGGTTTTCCGACAATTATATATTCCCTTCAAAGAAGGTTGTTCTTCTCAGTCAAATACAAGATCCCGCACCAATCAATTAGTTTGGGTTGCTTTTCAATAACATAAGTCCAGCCGAATCAAATGGCATAGACACTTTCACAATATTCAAGAACAATACTAAGTTCAACATGAATAATAGCTTTAATGAAATAAGAGTTCAAGTATGCTAATTCGATTCAACCGATTAAATAGGAAACTAGTTCGCAATACATAAGTTAGGATACTTGCATAGTAAAAAGTATAAGTTAGGAAACTTTCACAATCATAGATTTCCTTGCATAAAGTAAATGCGTCGGTTAGGATACTTGCACTTTAAAAGAGTGTAAGTAAGAGAACTTGCCTTTAGCGTAGTTTATCCACGAAAAGAAATCAACACTTTCGAATTCCTATCGTAATACAGTTACGTATATATATGATATTCATTAGTCATATAATTTAACTTCACATTTTCTCTTTGAATATACGATCAACACATAAGCTAAGTTTTGCCTAGCTACACAGTTATATAGAATATAATTTCTATCCTTAACGTTCCTTCTTTAGAGTTTAAACGCATTCTCATATTATATAAGATCTCAACAATTAGCAAACATGTTTGCATATTATTAATATCTCATAAGACCACAATCAATACTAAATATATTTCATTTTAGCAAGTTACGGCATCTCCTTAAGTTAACCGTCAAAATCGGGTTCAAGTAACATCATATAATATCACGTAGCATGTATTCATATACTTTACATGCTTGTATAACTTTTCCAAATCCAATCGTACATGGTATAGGTTCTTAAGTTAATACTTAAAGCCATTCAAGGACATGAACTCATATGGTCTAACATGGTCGCTTTTAAACACATAAGATATTCATATAACTTGTATTAGTCATGCTCATGAGTACTCGTATTGCATATATGTAGCTAGCATTGTTATTATCTTGAAAACATGCTTTGTTCATGCTAAACTTTAATCATGGCAACTAATCATGGTATATATACATGCATGACACATGAATGAGTCTAAGAGTACTATCACATGTGTTCATAAATGTCAAATTCTAATTCTCGTCATAACATACCAACGTTCACGTTCAAAGCTTATACTTTGTTAGTATAGTTCATTAATAAGGTCTATCATGTTCATGCTTCCTTATGAAACCCATATACACAAGTTAACATGCTTTTCATGTATTTCAAGGCCCTATAAACATGCTCGAAAAGTCAGAATGTATACATGGTCTTTACATGTCAATATCAACCTTCAAAACTTGTATTTTTGTTAGAAAGGTGCACTAGTTGGGTTCACATGTCCATATTATATCACGGAACCTATATACATAAGTTAGTATGCATTTCATGTGTTTCTAGGTCATACTAACATATCTCGAAAGTCAGAATATTAACATGCTTCATATATGTTAACGTCGTTCATGAAACTTTAAGTTCGTTTTCAAACTATATGTCGTTTGGTTAACCATGCATGCTAATATACTAAAACATGCTCACATTGCCTCATTAGGTTTATATATATGTATTAATCATGCTTCCATGCTTGTTTAAACAAAAATCAAACAATTAGTTCATAACAGTTTTGTTGCAGAATGCAGAAAAACTGAACACAGAGGCTGGCGCTGCGGCGCGGCTCAGCAGCTCACTACTGGCGCTGCGGCGCGAGTGGCGCTGCGTGCGGCGCTGCGGCGCGGGCTGCGGCGCGTGTGGCGCTGCGGCGCGGGCTGCGGCGTCGAGGCAGTTTTCTGCAGTTCAGACTGCAGCGAAATCCGACCAAAAACCTCCCATTTCATCGATTTCAACATACCCAAATGCTATTAGACTTGTTTAACTTACTAACACATACATATATGCTTATATAACAGTCAATAGCAATTATCAATTCCCAATTTTATGAACTCTAACTAATTTCACGAATTTCATGTATTTACAGAAATTAAAGAGGAACAATGGAAATGAAAGACTATTCAGTGGTTCTATCATGTGTGTATGTTCATATAACAATAATATAAGGGTTCTACAAACCAATCATGATCCAATTTGGCATAATCAAGAATTTCAACAAAACTCAGAGAACAACAATGGAGTTCTTTTGACAGAAAATGAAAGTGAAGAATATGGAAATTGTATTATACCTTCTGCTAGAGCTTATTGCTGCCTCACTCCCTCTTTAACTGATATATATATATATGGATACTCACTCTCTACTTTCCTTGCAAGAAATTCTCAGCAAAAGAAATGTGAAGGAGATGAGGCTATATTTATAGAACTCCCATTATACAGACAAAGCAATTGTATCCCATATCAAACTAACGGATTATAGGAATGCATGAAGGTTATCAAAGGGTAGGTAATTAGTGGTTGGATTCATCATGAATCCCACTCCCTCCACAATCATGAGCTATGAAATGCTAGTTGCTGAGTTTGGGGAGAAGAAGAAGGAATAGGCCTTAGCTGTATGTCAAGCACGTGAAGAGCAAATGGGACACTTAAAATGAGACAGTTGATTTAACTCCTCAGCATTTGCAAATACTACACTTGTATATACACACCATATACATATGTTATATATATATGTACTCTTAGGTTATAATTTAAATCACAATGTACTTCACATAATGTAATAAGTGTAATTTACACACATATAATCCATGTACGTTTATCTTACTGATATAATACAATCGGATACTACCACATTACATTATATCATATATTATTAAATTGTATTAATCAACAATTATTTATAATATATCCATGATACATTATTTTACTGTAAACACACTCACCTTGTCACATAGGCATTATCATGTATTCCTAATATATAGTTTTAATATAACATAATCACATTATACTTCATGTAATATACAGTTTCTATGTGTAATATATTCGCATTGCATTATATAACATAGTTTATGTATATACATGCATGGTCACACTTAAGTGTCTCTCTACACTATATAATATAGTTGTATTCCATATACTTTATATATTCAAGTATTGCACATTTGTACATATCAATATAATTGTTAACCTCCATAACAATTTAATTAACCCTTATATGATTAATTATCACTTTGATATAAATCTTATTATATTTATAAACACGTTGCTCATTATTATTATGTTTCTTGCAATAATAATAATCACATATTATTAATCAATCCTCATTAGTATTTTATAACAGTTAATTAATATTCTTCGATTAACAATTAATATAGATTAATTGTTCGCTTAAATTAATATAATCATTCTTATATTACGTCACTGTGCCACACAAGGCAATCAACGAGTTTATCACAAACTCCACCAATTTCTCAATTATTATAATTATTCAATTATATATAATTGAATTAATTCATCTCATAACACAAAATCATTTATATTCAAATAAATTCTCATTTCCATTAATATATTTATTTAATAATATATGGAAATTCTCGGGTATTACATTACTTCATTCAAGATTGATTAGAATCAAAAGGAGCAACCACATGACTATCACGTTAAAAACGATGCGTACATCATACACAAGTCTTCATTTAAGGAGACCTTCTAATTGTTTCATAGGTGAGATCACATTGTCAAAGAATGATGTGGATACGAGTCCTATTTCTTCGTTCTAGTTTGATTGGCATCAAAAGGAGCAATCACATTACTATCGCGTTCAAAATGATGCGCACATCTCACACAAGTCTTCATTTAGGGAGATATTTCTATTGTTTCATTGGTTCTCTAAATTTGTCAAAGAAAGAGGTGATTAGGATTCCTATTAGTTCGTTCTAGTTTGATTAGCATCAAAAGGATTAATCACATGATTATCGCGTTCAAAATGATGCGTACATCTCACAGAAGTCTTCATTTAGGGAGAGGTTCTATTTATTTTATTGGTTCTCTCCAATTGTCAAAGAATGAGGTCATTACGAGTTCTATTTCTCCGTTCTAGTTAGATTGGAATCAAAAGGAGCAATCTCATGACTATCGCGTTCAAAAAGATCCGTACATCTCACACGAATCTTCTTTTAGGTTCACCTTCTAATTGTTTCATTGGTTCTCCAAAATTGTGAAAGAAAGAGGTGATTATGAGTCCTATTAGTTCGTTCTAGTTTGATTAGCATCAAAAGGATCAATCCCATGACTATCACATTCAAAACGATGAGTACATCTCGCACAAGTCTTCTTTTATTGAGGATACCTTTAAATTATTTCATTAGTTCTCTAAAATTGTCGAAGAAAGAGGTGATTAGGAGTCATATTACTTCGTTCTAGTTTGATTAGCATCAAAAGGAGCAATCCCATGGCTATCGCGTTCAAAATGATGCGTAAATACCTCACAAGTCTTCATGTTGGAAGACCTTCTTATTTTTTTCATTGGTTGTCTCAAATTGTCAAAGAAATAGGAGATTAGGAGTCTTATTTCTTCGTTTTAGTTTTATTGGCAACAAAACGATCAATCTCATGACTATCATGTTCAAAACGATGCGCAAATCTCAAATAAGTCTTCATTTAGGGAGACATTGTTATTGTTTCATTGGTTCTGTCAAATTGTCAAAGAAAGGGGTGATTACGAGTTCTATTACTTCATTCTTGTTTGATTAGCATCAAAAGAAGCAATTCTATGATTATCACGTTCAAAACGTTGCGTACAACAACTCACACAAGCCTACATTTTGGGAGACCTTCTAATTGTTTCATAGATTTTCTAAAATTGTCAAAGAATGAGGTGTTTACGAGTTCTATTACTTGGTTCAAGTTAGATTGGCATCAAAAGGAGTAATCCCATGACTATCTCATTCGAAACAATATGTGCATCTCACACAGGACTTCATTTAGGGAGACCTTCTTATCGTTTCATTGGTTTTCTAAAATTGTAAAAGAAATAGGTTATTGGGAATTCTATTAGTTTGTTCTAGTTTGATTAGCATTAAAAAGAGTAATTCCATGGCTATCGCTTTCAAAACAATGCGTACATCTCACACAAGTCTTCATGTAGGTAGACCTTCTTATTGTTTCATTGGTTGTCTCAAATTGTCAAAGAAAGTTAAGAGTCCTATTTGGTCGTTCTAGATTTATTTGCATTAACAGGAACAATGCCATATCTATCCCGTTTAAAATGATGCGTACATCTCACACAAGTCTTCATATAGGGAGACATTTTTGTTGTTTCATTGGATCTGTTAAATTGTTGAAGAAAAAGGTGATTAAGAGTCCTATTACTTCATTCAAGATTGATTAGAATCAAAAGGAGCAACCACATGACTATCACGTTAAAAACGATGCGTACATCATACACAAGTCTTCATTTAAGGAGACCTTCTAATTGTTTCATAGGTGAGATCACATTGTCAAAGAATGATGTGGATACGAGTCCTATTTCTTCGTTCTAGTTTGATTGGCATCAAAAGGAGCAATCACATTACTATCGCGTTCAAAATGATGCGCACATCTCACACAAGTCTTCATTTAGGGAGATATTTCTATTGTTTCATTGGTTCTCTAAATTTGTCAAAGAAAGAGGTGATTAGGATTCCTATTAGTTCGTTCTAGTTTGATTAGCATCAAAAGGATTAATCACATGATTATCGCGTTCAAAATGATGCGTACATCTCACAGAAGTCTTCATTTAGGGAGAGGTTCTATTTATTTTATTGGTTCTCTCCAATTGTCAAAGAATGAGGTCATTACGAGTTCTATTTCTCCGTTCTAGTTAGATTGGAATCAAAAGGAGCAATCTCATGACTATCGCGTTCAAAAAGATCCGTACATCTCACACGAATCTTCTTTTAGGTTCACCTTCTAATTGTTTCATTGGTTCTCCAAAATTGTGAAAGAAAGAGGTGATTATGAGTCCTATTAGTTCGTTCTAGTTTGATTAGCATCAAAAGGATCAATCCCATGACTATCACATTCAAAACGATGAGTACATCTCGCACAAGTCTTCTTTTATTGAGGATACCTTTAAATTGTTTCATTAGTTCTCTAAAATTGTCGAAGAAAGAGGTGATTAGGAGTCCTATTACTTCGTTCTAGTTTGATTAGCATCAAAAGGAGCAATCCCATGGCTATCGCGTTCAAAATGATGCGTAAATACCTCACAAGTCTTCATGTTGGAAGACCTTCTTATTTTTTTCATTGGTTGTCTCAAATTGTCAAAGAAATAGGAGATTAGGAGTCTTATTTCTTCGTTTTAGTTTTATTGGCAACAAAACGATCAATCTCATGACTATCATGTTCAAAACGATGCGCAAATCTCAAATAAGTCTTCATTTAGGGAGACATTGTTATTGTTTCATTGGTTCTGTCAAATTGTCAAAGAAAGGGGTGATTACGAGTTCTATTACTTCATTCTTGTTTGATTAGCATCAAAAGAAGCAATTCTATGATTATCACGTTCAAAACGTTGCGTACAACAACTCACACAAGCCTACATTTTGGGAGACCTTCTAATTGTTTCATAGATTTTCTAAAATTGTCAAAGAATGAGGTGTTTACGAGTTCTATTACTTGGTTCAAGTTAGATTGGCATCAAAAGGAGTAATCCCATGACTATCTCATTCGAAACAATACGTGCATCTCACACAGGACTTCATTTAGGGAGACCTTCTTATCGTTTCATTGGTTTTCTAAAATTGTCAAAGAAATAGGTGATTGGGAATCCTATTAGTTTGTTCTAGTTTGATTAGCATTAAAAAGAGTAATTCCATGGCTATCGCTTTCAAAACAATGCGTACATCTCACACAAGTCTTCATGTAGGTAGACCTTCTTATTGTTTCATTGGTTGTCTCAAATTGTCAAAAAAAGTTAAGAGTCCTATTTGGTCGTTCTAGATTTATTTGCATTAACAGGAACAATGCCATATCTATCCCGTTTAAAATGATGTGTACATCTCACACAACTCTTCATATAGGGAGACATTTTCGTTGTTTCATTGGATCTGTTAAATTGTTGAAGAAAAAGGTGATTAAGAGTCCTATTACTTCATTCAAGATTGATTAGATTCAAAAGGAGGAATCACATGACTATCACGTTAAAAACGATGCGTACATCATACACAAGTCTTCATTTAAGGAGACCTTCTAATTGTTTCATAGGTGAGATCACATTGTCAAAGAATGATGTGGATACGAGTCCTATTTCTTCGTTCTAGTTTGATTGGCATCAAAAGGAGCAATCACATTACTATCGCGTTCAAAATGATGCGCACATCTCACACAAGTCTTCATTTAGGGAGATATTTCTATTGTTTCATTGGTTCTCTAAATTTGTCAAAGAAAGAGGTGATTAGGATTCCTATTAGTTCGTTCTAGTTTGATTAGCATCAAAAGGATAAATCACATGATTATCGCGTTCAAAATGATGCGTACATCTCACATAAGTCTTCATTTAGGGAGAGGTTCTATTTATTTCATTGGTTCTCTCCAATTGTCAAAGAATGAGGTCATTACGAGTTCTATTTCTCCGTTCTAGTTAGATTGGAATCAAAAGGAGCAATCTCATGACTATCGCGTTCAAAACGTTCCGTACATCTCACACAAATCTTCTTTTAGGTTCACCTTCTAATTGTTTCATTGGTTCTCCAAAATTGTCAAAGAAAGAGGTGATTATGAGTGCTATTAGTTCGTTCTAGTTTGATTAGCATCAAAAGGATCAATCCCATGACTATCACATTCAAAACGATGCGTACATCTCGCACAAGTCTTCTTTTATTGAGGAGACCTTTAAATTGTTTCATTAGTTCTCTAAAATTATCGAAGAAAGAGGTGATTAGGAGTCCTATTACTTCGTTCTAGTTTAATTAGCATCAAAAGGAGCAATCCCATGGCTATCGCGTTCAAAATGATGCGTAAATCCCTCACAAGTCTTCATGTTGGAAGACCTTCTTATTTTTTTCATTGGTTGTCTCAAATTGTCAAATAAATAAGAGATTAGGAGTCTTATTTCTTCGTTTTAGTTTTATTGGCAACAAAACGATCAATCTCATGACTATCACGTTCAAAACGATGCGCAAATCTCAAATAAGTCTTCATTCAGGGAGACATTGTTATTGTTTCATTGGTTCTGTCAAATTGTCAAAGAAAGGGGTGATTACGAGTTCTATTACTTCATTCTTGTTTGATTAGCATCAAAAGAAGCAATTCTATGATTATCACGTTCAAAACGTTGCGTACAACAACTCACACAAGCCTACATTTTGGGAGACCTTCTAATTGTTTCATAGATTTTCTCAAATTGTCAAAGAATGAGATGATTACGAGTTCTATTACATGGTTCAAGTTAGATTGGCATCAAAAGGAGTAATCTCATGACTATCTCATTCGAAACAATACGTGCATCTCACACATGACTTCATTTAGGGAGACCTTCTTATCGTTTCATTGGTTTTCTAAAATTGTCAAAAAAATAGGTGATTGGGAATCCTATTAGTTTGTTCTAGTTTGATTAGCATTAAAAAGTGTAATTCCATGGCTATCGCTTTCAAAACAATGCGTACATCTCACACAAGTCTTCATGTAGGTAGACCTTCTTATTGTTTCATTGGTTGTCTCAAATTGTCAAAGAAAGTTAAGAGTCCTATTTGGTCGTTCTAGATTTATTTGCATTAACAGGAACAATGCCATATCTAGCCCGTTTAAAATGATGCGTACATCTCACACAAGTCTTCGTATAGGGAGACATTTTTGTTGTTTCATTGGATCTGCTAAATTGTTGAAAAAAAAGGTGATTAAGAGTCCTATTACTTCATTCAAGATTGATTAGAATCAAAAGGAGCAATCACATGACAATCACGTTAAAAACGATGCGTACATCATACACAAGTCTTCATTTAAGGAGACCTTCTAATTGTTTCATAGGTGAGATCACATTGTCAAAGAATGTTGTGGATACGAGTCCTATTTCTTCGTTCTAGTTTGATTGGCATCAAAAGGAGCAATCACATTACTATCGCGTTCAAAATGATGCGCACATCTCACACAAGTCTTCATTTAGGGAGATATTTCTATTGTTTCATTGGTTCTCTAAATTTGTCAAAGAAAGAGGTGGTTAGGATTCCTATTAGTTCGTTCTAGTTTAATTAGCATCAAAAGGATTAATCACATGATTATCGCGTTCAAAATGATGCGTACATCTCACATAAATCTTCATTTAGGGAGAGGTTGTATTTATTTCATTGGTTCTCTCCAATTGTCAAAGAATGAGGTCATTACGAGTTCTATTTCTCCGTTCTAGTTAGATTGGAATCAAAAGGAGCAATCTCATGACTATCGCGTTCAAAACGATGCGTACATCTCACACAAAACTTCTTTTAGGTTCACCTTCTAATTGTTTCACTGGTTCTCCAAAATTGTCAAAGAAAGAGGTGATTATGAGTCCTATTAGTTCGTTCTCGTTTGGTTAGCATCAAAAGGATCAATCCCATGACTATCACATTCAAAACGATGCGTACATCTCGCACAAGTCTTCTTTTATTGAGGAGACCTTTAAATTGTTTCATTAGTTCTCTAAAATTGTCGAAGAAAGAGGTGATTAGGAGTCCTATTACTTCGTTCTAGTTTGATTAGCATCAAAAGGAGCAATCCCATGGCTATCGCGTTCAAAATGATGCGTAAATCCCTCACAAGTCTTCATGTTGGAAGACCTTCTTGTTTTTTTCATTGGTTGTCTCAAATTGTCAAAGAAATAGGAGATTAGGAGTCTTATTTCTTCGTTTTAGTTTTATTGGCAACAAAACGATCAATCTCATGACTATCACGTTCAAAACGATGCGCAAATCTCAAATAAGTCTTCATTTAGGGAGACATTGTTATTGTTTCATTGGTTCTGTCAAATTGTCAAAGAAAGGGGTGATTACGAGTTCTATTACTTCATTCTTGTTTGATTAGCATCAAAAGAAGCAATTCTATGATTATCACGTTCAAAACGTTGCGTACAACAACTCACACAAGCCTACATTTTGGGAGACCTTCTAATTGTTTCATAGATTTTCTCAAATTGTCAAAGAATGAGGTGATTACGAGTTCTATTACTTGGTTCAAGTTAGATTGGCATCAAAAGGAGTAATCCCATGACTATCTCATTCGAAACAATACGTGCATCTCACACAGGACTTCATTTAGGGAGACCTTCTTATCGTTTCATTGGTTTTCTAAAATTGTCAAAGAAATAGGTGATTGGGAATCCTATTAGTTTGTTCTAGTTTGATTAGCATTAAAAAGAGTAATTCCATGGCTATCGCTTTCAAAACAATGCGTACATCTCACACAAGTCTTCATGTAGGTAGACCTTTTTATTGTTTCATTGGTTGTCTCAAATTGTCAAAGAAAGTTAAGAGTCCTATTTGGTCGTTCTAGATTTATTTGCATTAACAGGAACAATGCCATAACTATCCCGTTTAAAATGATGCGTACATCTCACACAAGTCTTCATATAGGGAGACATTTTTGTTGTTTCATTGGATCTGTTAAATTGTTGAAGAAAAAGGTGATTAAGAGTCCTATTACTTCATTCAAGATTGATTAGAATCAAAAGGAGCAACCACATGACTATCACGTTAAAAACGATGCGTACATCATACACAAGTCTTCATTTAAGGAGACCTTCTAATTGTTTCATAGGTGAGATCACATTGTCAAAGAATGATGTGGATACGAGTCCTATTTCTTCGTTCTAGTTTGATTGGCAACAAAAGGAGCAATCACATTACTATCGCGTTCAAAATGATGCGCACATCTCACACAAGTCTTCATTTAGAGAGATATTTCTATTGTTTCATTGGTTCTCTAAATTTGTCAAAGAAAGAGGTGATTAGGATTCCTATTAGTTCGTTCTAGTTTGATTAGCATCAAAAGGATTAATCACATGATTATCGCGTTCAAAATGATGCGTACATCTCACATAAGTCTTCATTTAGGGAGAGGTTGTATTTATTTCATTGGTTCTCTCCAATTGTCAAAGAATGAGGTCATTACGAGTTCTATTTCTCCGTTCTAGTTAGATTGGAATCAAAAGGAGCAATCTCATGACTATCGCGTTCAAAACGATGCGTACATCTCACACAAATCTTCTTTTAGGTTCACCTTCTAATTGTTTCATTGGTTCTCCAAAATTGTCAAAGAAAGAGGTGATTATGAGTCCTATTAGTTCGTTCTAGTTTGATTAGCATCAAAAGGATCAATCCCATGACTATCACATTCAAAACGATGCGTACATCTCGCAGAAGTCTTCTTTTATTGAGGAGACCTTTAAATTGTTTCATTAGTTCTCTAAAATTGTCGAAGAAAGAGGTGATTAGGAGTCCTATTACTTCGTTCTAGTTTCATTAGCATCAAAAGGAGCAATCCCATGGCTATCGCATTCGAAATGATGCGTAAATCCCTCACAAGTCTTCATGTTGGAAGACCTTCTTATTTTTTTTATTGGTTGTCTCAAATTGTCAAAGAAATAGGATATTAGGAGTCTTATTTCTTCGTTTTAGTTTTATTGGCAACAAAACGAGCAATCTCATGACTATCACGTTCAAAACGATGCACAAATCTAAAATAAGTCTTCATTTAGGGAGACATTGTTATTGTTTTATTGGTTCTGTCAAATTGTCAAAGAAAGGGGTGATTACGAGTTCTATTACTTCATTCTTGTTTGATTAGCATCAAAAGAAGCAATTCTATGATTATCACGTTCAAAACGTTGCGTACAACAACTCACACAAGCCTACATTTTGGGAGACCTTCTAATTGTTTCATAGATTTTCTCAAATTGTCAAAGAATGAGGTGATTACGAGTTCTATTACTTGGTTCAAGTTAGATTGGCATCAAAAGGAGTAATCCCATGACTATCTCATTCGAAACAATACGTGCATCTCACATAGGACTTCATTTAGGGAGACCTTCTTATCGTTTCATTGGTTTTTTCTAAAATTGTCAAAGAAATAGGTGATTGGGAATCCTATTAGTTTGTTCTAGTTTGATTAGCATTAAAAAGAGTAATTCCATGGCTATCGCTTTCAAAACAATGCGTACATCTCACACAAGTCTTCATGTAGGTAGACCTTCTTATTGTTTCATTGGTTGTCTCAAATTGTCAAAGAAAGTTAAGAGTCCTATTTGGTCGTTCTAGATTTATTTGCATTAACAGGAACAATGCCATATCTATCCCGTTTAAAATGATGCGTACATCTCACACAAGTCTTCATATAGGGAGACATTTTTGTTGTTTCATTAGATCTGTTAAATTGTTGAAGAAAAAGGTGATTAAAAGTCCTATTACTTCATTCAAGATTGATTAGAATCAAAAGGAGCAATCACATGACTATCACGTTAAAAACGATGCGTACATCATACACAAGCCTTCATTTAAGGAGACCTTCTAATTGTTTCATAGGTGAGATCACATTGTCAAAGAATGATGTGGATACGAGTCCTATTTCTTCGTTCTAGTTTGATTGGCATCAAAAGGATCAATCACATTACTGTTGCGTTCAAAATGATGCGCACATCTCACACAAGTCTTCATTTAGGGAGATATTTCTATTGTTTCATTGGTTCTCTAAATTTGTCAAAGAAAGAGGTGATTAGGATTCCTATTAGTTCGTTCTAGTTTGATTAGCATCAAAAGGATTAATCACATGACTATCGCGTTCAAAACGATGCGTACATCTCACATAAGTCTTCATTTAGGGAGAGGTTTTATTTGTTTCATTGTCTCTCCAATTGTCAAAGAATGAGGTCATTACGAGTTCTATTTCTCCGTTCTAGTTAGATTGGAATCAAAAGGAGCAATCTCATGACTATCGCGTTCAAAACGATGCGTACATCTCACACAAGTCTTCTTCTAGGAAGACCTTCTAATTGTTTAATTGGTTCTCTAAAATTGTCACAGAAACAGGTGATTATGAGTCCTATTAGATCGTTCTAGTTTGATTAGCATCAAAAGGATCAACCCCATGACTATCACGTTCAAAACGATGCGTACATCTCGCACAAGTCTTATTTTATTGAGGAGACCTTTGAATGGTTTCATTGGTTCTCTAAATTGTCGAAGAAAGAGGTGATTAGGAGTCCTATTACTTCGTTCTAGTTTGATTAGCATCAAAAGGAGCAGTCGCATGGCTATCGCGTTCAAAACGATGCGTAAATCCCTCACAAGTCTTCATGTTGGAAGACCTTTTATTTTATTCATTGGTTGTCTCAAATTGTCAAAGAAATAGGAGATTAGGAGTCTTATTTCTTCGTTTTAGTTTTATTGGCAACAAAACGAGCAATCTCATGAATATCACGTTCAAAACAATGCGCAAATCTCAAACAAGTCTTCATTTAAGGAGACATTGTTATTGTTTCATTGGTTCTATCAAATTGTCAAAGTAAGGGGTGATTACGAGTTCTATTAATTCATTCTTGTTTGATTAGCATCAAAAGAAGCAATTCTATGATTATCACGTTCAAAACGTTGCGTACAACAACTCACACAAACCCACATTTTGGGAGACCTTCTAATTATTTCATAGATTTTCTCAAATTGTCAAAGAATGAGGTGATTACGAGTTCTATTACTTGGTTTAAGTTAGATTGGCATCAAAAGGAGTAATCCCACGACGGAGATATTTCTACTGTTTCATTGGTTCTCTAAATTTGTCAAAGAAATAGGTGATTAGGATTCCTATTAGTTCGTTCTTGTTTGATTAGCATCAAAAGGATTAATTATATGACTATCGCGTTCAAAACGATGCGTACATCTCACATAAGTCTTCATTAGGGAGAGGTTCTATTTGTTTCATTGGTTCTCTCCAATTGTCAAAGAGTGAGGTCATTACGAGTTCTATTTCTCCGTTCTAGTTAGATTGGAATCAAAAGGAGCAATCTCATGACTATCGCGTTCAAAACGATGCGTACATCTCACACAAGTCTTCTTTTAGGCTCACCTTCTAATTGTTTCATTGGTTCTCTAAAATTGTCAAAGAAAGAGGTGATTATGAGTCCTATTAGTTCGTTCTAGTTTGATTAGCATCCAAAGGAGCAATCCCATGACTATCACATTCAAAACGATGCGTACATCTGGCACAAGTCTTCTTTCATTGAGGAGACCTTTAAATTATTTCATTGGTTCTCTAAAATTGTCGAAGAAAGAGGTGATTAGGAGTCCTATTACTTCGTTCTAGTTTGATTAGCATCAAAGGAGCAATCCCATGGGTATCGCGTTCAAAACGATGCGCAAATCTCAAATAAGTCTTCATTTAGGGAGACATTGTTATTGTTTCATTGTTATATCAAATTGTCAAAGAAAGGGGTGATTACGAGTTCTATTACTTCATTCTTGTTTGATTAGCATTAAAAGAAGCAATTCTATGATTATCACGTTCAAAACGTTGCGTACAACAACTCACACATGCCTACAATTTGGGAGACCTTCTAACTGTTTCATAGATTTTCTCAAATTGTCAAAGAATGAGGTTATTACGAGTTCTATTAGTTGGTTCAAGTTAGATTGGCATCAAAAGGAGCAATGCCCTGACTATCTCATTCGAAACGATACGTGCATCTCACACAGGACTTCATTTACGGAGACCTTCTTATTGTTTCAATGGTTTTCTAAAATTGTCAAAGAAATAGGTGATTAGGAATCCTATTAGTTTGTTCTAGTTTGATTAGCATTAAAAGGAGTAATTCCATGGCTATCGCTTTCAAAACGATGCGTACATCTCATACAAGTCTTCATATAGGTAGACCTTCTTATTGTTTCATTGGTTGTCTCATATTGTCAAAGGAAGTTAAGAGTCCTATTTGGTCGTTCTAGATTTATTTGCATTAACAGGAGCAATGCCATAACTATCCCGTTTAAAATGATGCGTACATCTCACACAAGTCTTCATATAGGGAGACATTTTTGTTGTTTCATTGGATCTGTTAAATTGTTGAAGAAAAAGGCGATTAAGAGTCCTATTAGTTCATTCAAGATTGATTAGCATCAAAAGGAGCAATCACATGACTATCACGTTAAAAACGATGCGTACATCTCAGACAAGTCTTCATTTAAGGAGACCTTCTAATTGTTTCACAAGTTCTATCAAATTGTTAAAGAATGAGGTGGTTACGAGTCCTATTTCTTCGTTCTAGTTTGATTGGCATCAAAACGAGCAATCCCATTATTATCGCGTTCAAAATGATGCGCACATCTTACACAAGTCTTAATTTAGGGAGATATTTCTATTGTTTCACTGGTTCTCTAATTTTGTCAAAGAAAGAGGTGATTAGGATTTCTATTAGTTCGTTCTAGTTTGATTAGCATCAAAAGGATTAATCACATGACAATCGCATTCAAAACGATGCTTACATCTCACATAAGTCTTCATTTAGGGAGAGGTTCTATTTGTTTCATTGGTTCTCTCCAATTGTCAAAGAATGAGGTCATTACGAGTTCTATTTCTCCGTTCTAGTTAGATTGGAATCAAAAGGAGCAATCTCATGACTATTGCGTTCAAAACGATGCGTACATTTCACATAAGTCTTCTTTTAGGTTCACCTTCTAATTGTTTCATTGGTTCTCCAAAATTGTCAAAGAAAGAGGTGATTATGAGTCCTATTAGTTCGTTCTAGTTTGATTAGCATCAAAAGAAGCAATCCCATGACTATCACGTTCAAAACGATGCGTACATCTCACACAAATCTTCTTTTATGGAGACCTTTAAATTGTTTCATTGGTTCTCTCCAATTGTCAATGAATGAGGTCATTACGAGTTCTATTTCTCCGTTCTAGTTAGATTGGAATCAAAAGGAGCAATCTCATGACTATCGCGTTCAAAACGATGCGTACATCTCACACAAGTCTTCTTTTAGGAAGAGCATCTAATTGTTTCATTGGTTCTCTAAAATTGTCACAGAAAGAGGTGATTATGAGTCCTATTAGTTCGTTCTAGTTTGATTAGCATCAAAAGGAGCAATCCCATGACTATCACGTTCAAAATGATGCGTACATCTCACACAAGTCTTCTTTCATGGAGACCTTTAAATTGTTTCATTGGTTCTCTAAAATTGTCGAAGAAAGAGGTGATTAGAAGTCCTATTACTTCGTTCTAGTTTGATTAGCATCAAAACGAGCAATCCCATGACTATCGCGTTCAAAACGATGCGTAAATCCCTCACAAGTCTTCATGTTGGAAGACCTTCTTATTTTTTTCATTGGTTGTCTCAAATTGTCAAAGAAATAGGATATTAGGAGTCTTATTTCTTCGTTTTAGTTTTATTGGCAACAAAACGAGCAATCTCATGACTATCACGTTCAAAACGATGCACAAATCTCAAATAAGTCTTCATTCAGGGAGACATTGTTATTGTTTCATTGGTTCTGTCAATTGTCAAAGAAAGGGGTGATTACGAGTTCTATTACTTCATTCTTGTTTGATTAGCATCAAAAGAAGCAATTCTATGATTATCACGTTCAAAACGTTGCGTACAACAACTCACACAAGCCTACATTTTGGGAGACCTTCTAATTGTTTCATAGATTTTCTCAAATTGTCAAAGAATGAGGTGATTACGAGTTCTATTACTTGGTTCAAGTTAGATTGGCATCAAAAGGAGTAATCCCATGACTATCTCATTCGAAACAATACGTGCATCTCACATAGGACTTCATTTAGGGAGACCTTCTTATCGTTTCATTGGTTTTCTAAACTTGTCAAAGAAATAGGTGATTGGGAATCCTATTAGTTTGTTCTAGTTTGATTAGCATTAAAAAGAGTAATTCCATGGCTATCGCTTTCAAAACAATGCGTACATCTCACACAAGTCTTCATGTAGGTAGACCTTCTTATTGTTTTATTGGTTGTCTCAAATTGTCAAAGAAAGTTAAGAGTCCTATTTGGTCGTTCTAGATTTATTTGCATTAACAGGAACAATGCCATATCTATCCCGTTTAAAATGATGCGTACATCTCACACAAGTCTTCATATAGGGAGACATTTTTGTTGTTTCATTAGATCTGTTAAATTGTTGAAGAAAAAGGTGATTAAAAGTCCTATTACTTCATTCAAGATTGATTAGAATCAAAAGGAGCAATCACATGACTATCACGTTAAAAACGATGCGTACATCATACACAAGCCTTCATTTAAGGAGACCTTCTAATTGTTTCATAGGTGAGATCACATTGTCAAAGAATGATGTGGATACGAGTCCTATTTCTTCGTTCTAGTTTGATTGGCATCAAAAGGATCAATCACATTACTATTGCGTTCAAAATGATGCGCACATCTCACACAAGTCTTCATTTAGGGAGATATTTCTATTGTTTCATTGGTTCTCTAAATTTGTCAAAGAAAGAGGTGATTAGGATTCCTATTAGTTCGTTCTAGTTTGATTAGCATCAAAAGGATTAATCACATGACTATCGCGTTCAAAACGATGCGTACATCTCACATAAGTCTTCATTTAGGGAGAGGTTTTTTTTGTTTCATTGTCTCTCCAATTGTCAAAGAATGAGGTCATTACGAGTTCTATTTCTCCGTTCTAGTTAGATTGGAATCAAAAGGAGCAATCTCATGACTATCGCGTTCAAAACGATGCGTACATCTCATGTGACAAACAAGATTTTTGTAATTTATTTTGAATATTTATTGAATTAAATAAATATTTTTTGATGATTTAATTATTGAGTTAAATAATTAATTGATGAATTTGTGGTAGATTAATTTAATTATATGTGTCACATTAGTTAAATTAATGTGGTGAATTTTTATATTCAAAGTATGTATTTAATTGAGCTTATTTGATTAATATATTAATTAATAAGCATAATGTTATTCTAATTAATTTAATAATTAATTAGAGATTTATGATTAGACATAATTAATAAATAAGAATTTTAATTATGTGACTATGTGATTTAATGTAGATTTATGCTATTTTATTTAATTGATTTAAATAGCATTATTTGATTTAATTGGGTGTGACATTAATTAACTATATTATAATAAATTAATTAAAATAAATGAGAAGGGATTCCTTAAGCTAGCCAAACAAGGCCTTAAGGGGAGTTGGTCAGTTAACCCACTAAGGGACCAACTGACAACCACTCACCCATTATATATTATACGTATTATACTTATATACATATATACTATATCAATTCATATATTCATATCAGAGAGAATTTTGAGAGAAAAGATTGAGGAAGAAGAATTTGAAAAGTTTATATCATCATCCTTGAATCATCTTCACCAACTAGCAAGGGTAAATTCAGTTATATTAAGTTTTAAGCTTTCTATTTTTACGTACTTTGAAGTTCTCTGTAATCGTCAATTTTGAATCATTGTTGGTTATATGGTTTTATATGGGTTTAAATTATGTTTATAACATGTTTTATACCATGTATACATAAATCACAGTGATCAATTTTAATGTAATTACGTCTTAATTAAGTTTTCAAACTTCCATTAACGTACTTTGAAGTTTTCTGTAAAGACTAAATTGATGACTTGTTCATGATATGGCTATATATATTAATTGATGTCCATAACATATTATATGCCATATATGCATAACTTTCAGTGATCACACCATGGAATTTGTTTGATAATTGGGTTTTCAAAAGTTACAGAGTGTAAAAATTGTACATATGGCCCAATGGCCCTTACGTACAAAATTTACACACCTTATGCGTTTATTTAACTTAATTAACACTTGAATGTGATTGTGTACATTTAAAACGAACAAAATGGAAGTTAAACGAACGGATTCGGTGTTATAACGAATCCTAACGTTGAATTCTTGTTTTCTTCAACACTTATAAAATGTTGAAATAGTGAAATTAAATGTTGTGATTTGTGTAATTTCGTGATTTAAAGTGTTAAAAGCATGCTTAGAACATGGTATGATGTTTCTGTAAATTCTATATCTCATGGGTAGCCTTAAATTCATTTCGTTAGTTTAATTTGGGATTTATTTGGGTTGCTCTGTGTGTCATTCGCGAACTGGAAATCTGGGTCTGCGTTGCCGCGCGGCCGCGCTGGTCCCAAGGGTAACTGGCGCGCGGCCGCGCCCCTTGCAGAAAATTTGAAATTTTTTTGCTAGTGTTCGTGGTGTTCTAAGAGGTGGTTTAAACCTAATGTAATGAACATAAAGATATGCTAAACATATAATAAGAGGTTAATAACTTATATTACGTGAGTAATTAATAAGTTAATTACATGACTTGAATCGTTAATTGTATAGTCCAATAACGTGCAGCAAGACCGATGTGTGTGATTCGATACGTATATCGAGTTATTGATTAATTTGTATTGTGAACGTATTGATGTGTAGGGTTAATAAAGAACGTGAATTATAATTTGTAGCTTGTGCAAGAGGCAAGTATCCTATCCCTAACTTATTGATTTAGCAAGTTCCCTAAATTCTAATTTATTCATTTATAAGCCTTAGACTTGTGTTTCTATATCGAGTAAGCTCGGTTTTTAATTGTTCAAGTTCGAAATTCATATTACATATTGTAACTCTTTTAAAAGCATGATTCGTGATACAATACTTATTCGATTGTATACTCTTGAGATTTATTATTCAAGTTGATATCGATGTTATTGTTGAACCTTATAGGACTAGTGAACCCTTATCGATTCGACTAGTCCATAGTTGATGAAACGTTCTAAATTCCAAATACCTTATGAGCTTATCCAAACCAAACTTCCTTTGGTGCGGACTCTGATGTCAAAACTGAGATGAACAACCCTGTAAAAGGGGATTATTTACGCTTTAGCGTTGAGATATTGTGCACAGTATGGTACTAAGGGCTGATCCCCCTAAGTACGAGAAGTAGAGTCCATAGTCTTATGACTGTTAAAGGTTTAAAGCATAAAAACTTTACAACCTAGGACATAGTTCAAGGTCTTATGACCCTCAGACGTTCTTTTGATTCCTGTTATTCATTCTTGAGTCAAAAGTTGAGTTTCTTTATTCAGATGTCTTTGATTCACTCGCATGTTATTATATTGTTGTCATATTATTATACTTGTGGGCAACCGTGCTCACTCTTGCGTAATAATAACATTGCAGTTAAGAACGAAAGGTCTGACGAGCCTTCTACTAGCAAAGGCAAGGGCAAAGTCAACAAGTGATGAAGACTTGTTGTTTATTTTATGTGTTTATGTTTCAGACTTATGTTAAAGTTGTGTAAAACTTATTTAATTAGTTATATTTCCGCATTTGATATTTAAGGTTAAGTACGACCTGGGATTGATGTATTTCT